>JAJKFI010000019.1:2631401-2682584 GCA_029204185.1 Lerista edwardsae
AGAGAGAGAGAGAGAGAGAGAGAGAGAGAGAGAGAGAGAGAGAGAGAGAGAGATGTTTTTATTCTCTTTCAGGCAGGTGGCCAATCCATTATAGAGATTCTTTTAGAGGGTTTTTTTCCCCCCGTTATATTCCATCTTACTTTATGGTTGAGTAAACCTTGGCCAGGAATCAAATTAAAGCTGTTCTGATCTAATGCAGCCTATGGAATGACAGCTAGATGATCACTTGGGTGAAATAGTATTCTAGTACCAAAGGGGAAAGGGATGTGGTGGTGCTGCAGGTTAAACTGTTGAGCTGCTGACCGGAAGGTTGGCAGGTCAAGACCATGCGATGGAGTGAGCTCCTGTAGCTCCCAACCTAGCTGTTCAAAAGCACATAAAAGATGCGAGTAGATAACTAGGTACCACTTTGGTGGGAAGGTAACGGCATTCCGTGCTCCTTGGCATATAGTCATGCTGGCCACATGACCACAGAAACCTGTTCTCAGACAAACGCCGGCTCTTTAGCTTAGAAATGGAGATGAGCACCGCCCCTTACAGTCGGTCATGACTAGACCATTCGGTCATGGGGAAACCTTTACCTTTTTACCAAAGGAAAAGTATGGTTAATTTCAATCTGTTGGCCTTGCTTTAAATAACGTTGTTCTGATTACACAGTAAAATTCAATTTGTCTCACATTCCTATTGGTCTGGAATCAAAACTGTCTGGTAGGGCTCCTGACTCATGAGCCGACATACCTGGCTCAGTGATCACATCACTGAAACTGATATTAGCCACTCGAGGACAATCTGAGTTGCTGGGAGGTATATGTGACCCCACTACTTACTACAGTCTGTTCACACTACTGTTATCTTGCAATGATATGCAAACTTAGCAGAAGGACAATCTTTTATGTGGCTGAATTTGTAGTATCATTGCTTCCTATAAAGCGAACTGTAAAAATCAAGCTCTTTGGATTCCCAACCTCACAACTTCCTTTCTTTAGCTGAATTATTTGGAAGAGATTTCACAGAGCTTTCCCTGAAGTGCTCCAAAGGTTGTATACGATTTCCCTCTGGTTGTGAAGCAGAATTTTCAGACATAAAATAAGAGTTCATGGAAATAGTTAACACTGATAATTATTTTAGATACAATTCCTTTTTGAAATATCATTGAATGTCAGCAAATCTATACTACCATACTAAGAGCAGAAATTGCCTGCATGAAAGAATTCTTGCTACCTGTCTATATTCCTTATTGTCACACCTGGGAAATGTGGAAAATTACTTCAAAATAATTTATACTATAATTTCATTAATTGCCTAATCATATCCCAGGCTGGTGCACTTGACTTAGGGCTGCCAATGCAGCATTTAGTCATCCAGCACACTGATTGGAGACCAGGTCAGTTGGGAGAGGTAAGAAATGTAAAACTACCTTATCTTCACAGGTGCCACAGGGTTTCTGATGGGACTTCTGCTGCTGGCATAGCTCTGAGGAGCCTGCTTTGGGATGGGCATGTCTGGACCAGAACAGGTTTGGAATACAGCAATACCAGTGCAGTGGTTCCCCAAGAGTAATCGGAACCACCGTTCTCCCCCCTTAAAGGGAGTTGTGATGGGTGGAGACTCCAGGCAGCAGTGACATACTTTTGGGATTGTTCTGCAACCAAAAAAAGGGGTTTGTAGACTTACTGACAGCAAGTGGGTGCTTCAGTCAATCATGACAAAGAAGAACCTCCCACTACTCCCAATTTTCTGATTCAAAGCAGGAAAGGTTGTTGGGAAGCTTGCTGATTTGGCCTGGCACAGTGAATGTTCTCCCTGCACCATGGCAAAGCACTGGTCAATGCACTCCAGCCTTACTCACACCAATAGACTTAGGAAGGGACCAAAGATTGCAGTGCAACTTTAGAATCAACGTTCTAGAATCAACGTTCTGATCAACGTTCTTGCTGTAAAGTTGAGAAAAAGTTGGATAATACACAGTGTTTGCCAGACAGCAGTGCCAGACATTCACCATGGTAAGAACAGTGATCTGTTTCTTCATTGCTTAAGAAGCAAGTTTGTACTATGTTGGAGGGTCCTTAGTGTTTTGTTCTTTAGCAATTAAATGTACCTGAATTTAGTTAATATTGTGTTTTTAATGCTAGTTTAAGTATGTTACTGGTAATATTTTAAATTAGAAATATTAGATATGATTATGATTTGGTAGCATTTTGTGATTCCTCGGAAATGAATAAATACATTTTCAAAGCCGCATATAAATTATTTTTTTAGACTGCCCTGAAAGAGGCCCTAACTTAGTTTTTTTTCCCAATCCTCCCCACCAAACTAATGCCCCTGGCCCCTGCATACATTCTTCTTGTTGTTGTTGAGTCACCAAGTCGTGTTCGACTCTTCATGACCCCATGGACCACCGCACGCCAAGCCTCCCTGTCTTCCACCAGCATACATTCTACTGTACATTAATTACAAACATGGACATCTGTGGCATACTTAGAGGGGATGCTCACCGTCCTGTTTGGAGCCGTTCACAGCCAGTATAGCCTCCGTTTTGCACTAGCCACTGGGAATGGCTTTGAAGAGAAGGGGGAGCAACTGCTTGCAAAACTTAGTGCTGTGATCAAGGTATGCCTCTGATAGACATCAAACCTATGCTGATCATTGGCTTCGAATTGTTGCTATGTTGAGCAAGAAATAGTAGAATACCTCATGCTTACAATGCATTTAAGAATGGAGTTAACTTCTTTGCCTACTTCCTTGAAGGCTGCCTGGTGCCCAATGGATCTTCCTGGACCTATGCCAGCTCGTTAACTGGTGTAAGTCTGAGGAGACTGCTGGAGTTGAGTCCAAGCAGGTGTATCACACAAATCGCAGGTCCTCACATTGGCATGGTTGCATCAGTCCACAGGGAGTCAGGGATGATTGGGCTATTAATTAGTTTACCAATCATCTTCCTAGAGACTTGCTTGCTTCTGTGAGCATTTGGGAATGGGTTGCTTTGTGTTGAACTTTCTCTTATTTGGCCACATTTACTGCCTTTTCTGACAGGTAAGCTTGTTAGTATAGTATGTGCGTGTGTGATTTGCAAATGGATAAAATCAAGCACTCAAACAGAATGACATCATCATCACACTATGTTTCAGGCAGAAACAGTTTTGCAGAAACATTCTGCAAAACGTATCCAAAGTACGTGATGTGCATGAAATGGTTTTTAGGTTGTAAGCAGAGTTCAAGATGGAGTCTAGTGACTTTGGTCTGAGTTTGGGGAAAAACATGGTCTCAAGTTCATACTTGTCTCAAGTCCATTGTCCATTGATGTATATAAGTTGAATGAAAATTGTTCAAAAATATGTTGCTGACAACAAGGGAATTTACAGCCCAGTCTTATCCAATTGTCCAGGGCCAGTGCAGCCCTGAAGTGAGGAAGCAAACTACGTTCCCTTACCTTGAGGGAGCCTCAGTGACACCCCCCCCCAAACCACAGGATGCAGAACATGCCCTGTTGGCATGACTGCATCAGTGCTGGAAAGTTCGATAGGATTGGGCCCTTAATATAATTGTTTACTTCCATTGTAAAATTACCAATTTATTGCTACATCCTGCTAAATAAGAAAAGAGGAAGGACGTTTAAGGAAAAACACAACTATTTTACCTTTCATACATCAGATAGTATTTTAAAATGCTCTCACTATGAACACTCGGCATAAAAAAAAATTTCAACCAGACTACAAAGTAGAGTACAGTATAGTACCTTTCAGTCTTTATTGTCTCATCAAAAGAAAATCCATTATGGGTTAAGTTAAATGGATGTAGTAAATTAATAGGATGTCTAAGTTATTGGCAGAATGTTTTTAACGTAAATTGCTTTCATCTACTGATTTGATGAAAGATAAGCTCCTTCCCTGCAGTTTGAACTCTTCAACTGCTTCTCTATTTTGAAAGATTTTACATATGGATATACTCACAGGGTTTTTTTTTTTTTGTGCTTATGAAACATTGTTTTATACCAAATACCTGTTATAGCCATACATAATTTGATCACCAAACACTGTGGTTGTCTCAGAACTGTATGTTATATAATACAATGTCATTTTGCTTAGAAAATTGTTTGACCTGAAATAGTTCAAAAATCACAATATTGTACATTAGAAGTATGGTTTGCTGATTCATTAAGATGTATCTGTGAAGTCAGAGTAGGCATCAGGAAAGACGATGACAGTGCAGATAATATTGAACCCAGTTCCTTGAACTGGGAAAAAGAAGAAGAAGAGGAAAGGACGTTTGTTTTTCTTTTTGAAGACACATAATTGAGAAATGTTAAATTTGGTTATTTCTGCTATTTTTGTGCTTTTCTATTCAGATTAGATATTTGTGTAGTTACTTTGTCCTAGTCCTCCCAAACACCAGATAGGAAGTAAATGTTGCAAAACTGTACCATGTCAAATTTTACTTAGGTACATGATTAAATGTTCCTACATTCCTTTCACACAAAAAGTGACGATATCAGAAAGCTTTATTATGCCATACTTGTAACAAAAGGAAGCTACACGCAGACAACACTTTACCCCTCTTTTTTACCTCCCCTTCAGCCTCTTTCTAACTTATTTCCTCATTTGTGGGAAGTCCAGACATGGAAATCAGGGGTTCTCGTGTCAAGCATATCTGTCATGAAAACCCTTAATTTCCAAAGGGTGGACTTCCCACAAATGAAGAGACTAGTTGGACTAGTTAGAAAGAAGCTGAAAAGGAAAGTAAAAAGAGTCCGATCTCTCCTAAGTGAATGGAAGCTGTTTAAAATGACAATATTACCGTTGGGCTAACTGAAGTCTATTCCACAAAGGAAGAAGGGTTCTACTAAGTCCAGGAGGGGGCCTAAATGAAGCTTCCTGCTATAAATGGATGTCTTGGCCTAATGAGGAAAATAAAAAGGAACACGAACTTTGGCAAAAGTAATGTAAAAAGATGATAGCTGACTTTCTCTGTGAATGGCTTCCTGAACATTTTTTGTTGAAAAACTCTCTCTCTCCCTCTCCCTCCCCCCCTCTCTCTCTCTCTCTCTGTGTGTGTGTGTGTGTGTAATCCTTTACCCCATGTACCCCAGTGACCCAATTAATCTGAAGGACTTCTTGCCATATGATGTTGTGATGGGACTTTGCCTAGATGTCTTTAAAAGGGGGCTGGACAGATTTATGGAAGAAAACTCCGTCACGTGCCATGATGACAATTTGATGCAACCTTTGGGTTTTAGAGAGACCTTATCTCTTAATGCCAGATGTAGAGGAGTGGCAAGCAACAGGACATGGGTATCTTCTGATCTACAGTGCTTTCGGAGGCATCTGGTGGGTCAATGAGAGATATGGGAACCTGGATTAGATGTGCCCTGATCCAGCAGGACTCTTATTAGATATACATCTTGATTTCTTATGTGTCTGGGAATATACTCTTCTCCTGTTATATACATCTGGGTTTAATTTGCAAATATGGCTACACAGTATGACAAACTTACTGTGCAATCCACAAACACACCCAGCTGACACAAGTCCTTAGAGCTGGCTCCCAAGTGATGTGGACCATGTTTGCAGCTACTCAGAAGGAAGCTGAACCATGCCTGGAGCAGGTAGATTTGTTTCAGCCTGGGTAGGGGTGGGAGAGGGTGGAGGGAGAGCATTACGGCGGCATTTTTGGGCAGCCCAGATCCTGTTTCCACCCCCCTCTTTGGGCCTGGCTGCCCACAGGCCTGCCCGTTCCCTGCCTCTCCCCACCCTGTTCTTCCTATCTCTTTGCCCTGTTCTGTCCCTGTGCTGGCCTCGCAATGCCGGCCTTACCTTCAGGCCTCCGTTCACTGGCCAATCTCTTCCAAAATGGTGCCAATGCTCTTTATGGCACATTTGCAACATTTGGAGGTTAGTATAATGGGCTTGTGATGGCCTTTCAGTGCATTTGGATTGTGCTATAATAATGTCAGATTGCACAACTGTGTGTTTGGTCATAACATGATTGAAGGGATGACCCTTTGCATTAACAGCCCCAATTATGTGCCTCAATTATGCAAATTCTTTTCGGGGAGTGTTCTGCCCCGACTGAGGTTGCAGTGTCATTATGTTGTTTGTGGGTCCAGGCCTGTGGCCTGATTCCCCCCCACACTTGGCTGGCCAGGCTGGGTCCCCTGCATTCACACTCCTGTTTTTCTTTCAGGTTGTTTCAAGAATCCAACCTGAGTGCTGATCTGTGGTCATTCCATTGTTTTGTGGGCCCACAAAAGAGCAGCGGAATACAGCTTCGTGACCCAGCTGGGGCTAGGCAGCACTGCCAGGGTGCACTGGGCTGCCAGGCGAAGCATGCAGTGGGGTCAGTTACTCCCCGCGGTCTCAGAATTTTTAAGGGCAAATCTATGCCCCCCCCCAAGTAATAGTGATCCATTTGGGCAAAAATGACCTTACCCTCATTGACCTCAAATGACCTTACCTTACGGGCTGTCCTTAAGGAGGCAAGCCTGTAACAACATTAGGGTTTTACGTCAACGATTCCGGGTTTGGTAGTGGTGTGGTCCGAGCTGCTACAGCACAGGGTCTGGAGAGGGGTGGTCTCGGTGCCACATATTGAGCGAGCATGGAGAAAAGTAAATTGGGAAGTGGGCAATTTTGTGTGGCAGACTGGCGGCCTGGTCATTCAGCACCCTGCAATTGTACATTCTTCGCCTTCTCTGTTTAGGGATGACGGGGTTCACTTGTCGGAGGAGGGAGCAGATATTTTCCTTGGGGACCTGCAGCAGAACCTTCATGGCCTTTTGTTCCCTTGTGGGAGGGGTGGGCGCCAAGCTCTAGACTGACCCCCCCCCTTTGGCAGGTTAGCATGGGCAAAAAGGATGGAAGGAAGCTTTTGGTGTGCATCCAGAGGTCAGCTAAGGCATGGATTTACCCATCGTCAGGCCCACAGTTGGTGACCGGCACGTGGGCCTGGCAGGGAATTTCTTAGCCTCAAGTCTTGGCCTACCCCACATGCTCTCTGGCCGGGGCGGGTACGCGGGTTTGCTGCCTCCACCCCTGCAGGGTTTGGACCATGAAGGGTTACGCCCCAAGGGGCTGGCCTGGAGTCAGGATGTTTTGCCCACTATGGGGCTGGCCAGCGACTGGACCTCCACTTTCAGTTAAGGCCTTGCCTATATATCCTGCTTTGATTAATTGCTGCCGGTCCCCAGCTCCTCTTTCTTGTAATTTGTTGCAATAAAGTGGCCCGAACATCCATTTGCATCTGTCTCGTGTGGCTTTATTTGGGGGATGCACAGCTAATGGTCACAACATGATTGAAGGGATGACGCTTTGCATTAACAGCCCCTAGTTGCAAATTTGGATCAAAAATCCTGAATTCTTTATTTTATACAGTACTTTATTTCTTTGGATTTTGTACCTTAACAGTTGGTATAGGCTTCAGGACAGATACTCAAACTCGCTATACAAGTCTCGTTATTTCAATACTATATTTAATGGAATTTTTTTTCAACATTATAACTACTGTAGAATATGGGACGCCTTGGCTTATATGTACTTCTTAAAATGCATGGCTCACTTCATTTTAATGACCCCCCTCTCAAAAAACAAACAAACTTCAGAGTAATAAAACCTGAGTTCATAGTTGTATCCTCTATGAATGTTACACAAAAAAATGCTCATTTACATTGCTGTTTAAAGGCAGCTGAATTGCTTCATTTCTCCTGAAATAAAACTAGTGAAATGTGTTTGAACTTTTTCATTACTGACAAGAAAAAAGGAAAATCTGAATTGCAGAATAATTGCAGATTCCCTGGTTTTATGGGCCCCTGTAATCTAAAATACTTCAATGTGGGGCTAGAAAAGAACGAGTGTTTTTGTGTTGCCAGGATACAGACATCTAAATATAAGCAGATGTGCCATTGCACTGATATCATAGGAAACTGTGTCTAGAAAAACAGAACCTAAAGCAAAAGTGTGAGATCATTTGTTCTTTTCTAACTTCTTGACATGAAATGTGAACTAGGGGAATATTATATTATTATTCTATTGAGAAACTATAGGAAATAAAAACATATCACATGTTGAAAAAAAACAGTTGCAGTAATATTATTTGGCTAATTTCTTGCTATTGTGAAAGTTAGGTGTGCGTGTGAAAGCAATGACATCATTGATGCTCAACCAATCCAAGATGAGAACAAAAAATAAATCATAATGACCATATGAAACAGCTTTATACTGTCTCAGACCACTGGATAATCGAGGTCAGCATGCCAAAAGCTTCTGTGTGTACATTAAGTGATTTTCTCCTACCAGCGGTCGTTTCATAATTCCTGGAGCTGAGAAGCCTGGTAATTTATAATACCTTGAGACAATTATACTGTGGTGTTGTTGTCTTTTGTGTCTTTGTATTTTTTCTCTACTACTTAAAATGGTAAACTGCTTTGACCAAAATGCCATTCAGACACATGGAATGGTAAGTATAGGCAGACATCTTCTCTCCATCTCTTCCCAGACGGATCCTGACTTTTGGGTAGGGAAGATGGGCCTATCACTAAAAGAAAGAGTGGAAAAGATTCTAGTTGTGCGTGACAAACAACACACGTTTGTCACGCAGCATGGTGTTTTGAATCCTAGCTTCAGTAATTAATACTCCAGTAATTAATGCTACAATCTACAGCCTGGGCCACCAAAATATCACCCAAGGGCAACCAGAAAGCTCCTTGGACACTGCATGGCAGTGGCACTTTCTGCCCTACCACCTCCCATCATTGTGCCTGATCTTTGTAGAAATTCATGTCAGGCTGCTGCTTCCCCACCCAGCCTAGTCATCACCACACCTGAAAGGCTTTTCTTGTTGTACTTTGGCGGCCTTTGATCTAAGGCCAGTATTGGTTAAACAAAGATCATAGTGGCATGAAATAATGACAATTGAAAGAAATTGATATGATTGGAGGTGGGGAAATGCACAATAGAATTCTTCTGTCAGAACCTGATTTTTTCAATGGAAACCAATATTTCAAGTAGTTATGTTTCTTATATTTCTAGACTATTTACTGCAGTTCTTCGCAATCTAGGTTTTGAAAAATCCTTTAAAGAGAGAGAAGTGTGAGAAAATTGTACAGAGAAACAAATGACATCCCATTGCAGCATATTTTTGATAAGTTGTCAAGAATGATTTAATCGGTATGAGCAGCTCTTTGAAACACAAATGTATCTTTTCTTCAGAGGATGTCATCGCCTATCTAAGACTCAATCTATCTGAGGCATTTCATAAGTGCTGGTCTCTGTAGTAACTAGGTACTAAATCTCCCTGGTTTTTTTGTATGTGCAGTATACGTATTCATAAAGCAAGCAAACTGAAAATCATTTTAACCACAGTAGTGCCAATGTTCATGGAATGCCATGCACTGAGCACCTGCGGTGTTGGACCTGTAGTTCATAAGGTGCCCTCCTAATAAGAAGTAGTTTGATGTATTTACTGCTGAGAATATTGTGGGTAAGGTGAAGAGACTGTGTCACCAGGACCTAAAATACTTCAGGAAATGGGTCACTGGGTTCTCTTCTCTTTTAAAAGAATTGAAAGGGAACATGCTAAATTTTCAAATATTTCACTAAAAACAAAGAAAAAAAAAAACAAAGATGTGTTGGAACCAGAAAACAGAACAGGAAAGATATGCTCCCCCCGCTTTTGCTATGTAAACCACTTTCAGCCCAATCCCATTCTCTGCAATGTTATAGCATGCAGCTGTGCCAAGGAGGTGTGTGTTGCATGCTATGTTGGGGGAGGACAATTAGGAGGCCATCTTATGGCCTATGGCTTTCTTTGGAACTGCATCAGCTATATTGCTGGCACACATCCAAGGTAGAGAAACTGGGAGGGATCAGGCAAAGAATAGGGCTTAGGATCTTGGCACAATCTGCTGCCACCAGAATCAACACACACCCTCTCCAATTCGCCCCCTGTCCTCCTTTAATCTGTCCTGAAACTCCCCCTGCCCTCACCCTCCCTGCCCACAATATATATCTGCCACCAACATACCAGGATTATCACAGCCTGAGGTCCACAGTGGCATTAGTCTGAGGCTACAACTGCTTTCCAGTGGTGGCTTGGACTGACTTGGCAGTGATCTTCAAGCTGTCAGTGGGGCTTTTATGGCAGCAGAACACTCGTTCTGGTGTCACAAAAAGGCCCAAAGGATTGGGCTGTTACAAATTGTTTTGCTGAAAAATGGTACATTCTTAATAATATGCTATAAGATGCAGCTACAGCAGACACTGGGTTCAGACACATGATGTGCCTGGGTATTTCACAGAGGGCACAACTTTAGAAACTTTTCACAGCAAATATTTAGTGGACCTTGGTGCTGAAATCTCCGGACATGGAAGCCCACATATCAAAGGAGCAATTTAGTACATCCTGCACAAGTTTGCATTTGCCAAAAGATTTATTTAAGGTATTTTATGTTTGCCTTCTGTTGCCGAGATATACAATGTGGGAGGGCTGTTGATTTCGTGCTCTGCTTGTAGGCTTTCCATAAACATGTTGAAAATAGAATGCTGCTATCTGATTGCTGGATTAGGCGGATCCTTAATCTGATGCAAAATTGTTGTTGTGTTCCTTTCTGCATGACCAAACTGATCTGGGGACAAAATTGATTTATTTTCCCCCTAGACTGTCCTGACAACTGTTTTGGAGACAGTTGGCATGGAAGAGTTTTGCTTTCTCAAAACCTGCCTTCTCTCTGCAAAGGGTAGCTGTATAGAAAGACATAATAATTCAAGCAATTATTAGCTTTTGATCTCAACAGGTTTTCTTTTTGGGGATTAGTAGCCAAAATAATAGAATTTATTAATACATCTTTAACTGTTTGGGAAGATAGGCTGGATGTTCTTTTATCTACAAGTGATGGGCTTTTTTGGTGGGAGTGTTTATATTGCATTTGATCCCTTAATGTCATTCTATCTTTTTATGAAACCTACAGATATATGTCACAGAAGATAAAGAGAACATGCAATTGAAAGCCTTGTGTTAATATTGCTGCTGACCCTTTCAAGGAGAAACAGGCATTTTTGTCATTTAAATTGGACTTGATATTTGGGTATTATGGAACTGCTCAGTTTAAAAATTTGTTTGCTGTTGGCAATGAGGCATTAAGCATTTAGGATACTTGGGAATGGAAGCTTTAACAATTTCCCAGCATCATTTATCAGGATTCACTTCCCCACAACAAAGCTGTTAGCTATGGGGAGAAAATGTCAGTAGCTGCAGTGCAATAATACACCTTTTACTCTGCAGGTTCAGTGTGGGGGAATGCAGTTTAAGTCAGGGAAATGGTATGAAAAAAGGATTAAATCCCAGTGCTCCAACACCATGGTGTTGATTTAAATCAGGATCCTTATAAAAGACATTGGAAGATATTATTTCAGATCTTCCTTGTCATGTCTTGTTTGGCTCTGAACATCCTCAGTTTACCCAGATCAATATGCTGGCTTATGGCCAGAGAAAACAAATTTAGTTTTGTGATATTGAATTTCTGCTGCAAAAGTTACCCAGCAATCTGGGAAACCAATTTGGGATTAAGAGAGGAACACCATGTTGTTAGCATAGAGTGCAACTGGAAGTTTCCTATTATTACCCACTGGGAGAAGTTATTTCTACTACTAAATTCCTGAATGTGTCTTTTTAAAGAAAAATGTTGAAAAGGAGCAAGGGTGACAGTCTTCCTTAATCCTGCAAGTAGCTGGTCTAGATCAGATAAGAAGTCCAACAAGTGGAAAACTAATCCTCAAATTGCTATTAGTGCATAACGCAATCTGTGAGTTGCGACCCATCATTGGGAGAATTTCCTGGGCCATTCACCTTTAAGGGGAGCGGCCCAGGAATAGGTGTTTGACCATGCGAAGCAATCACGGTGCTGCAGGCATCCAGGGGGTTCTTACCTCATGGATGGTTGTGCTGGCCTCTGGCAAGGTCTGGAATCAAAGTGTCAATAAATGAATGAGTATTTCGAGATGCCATCAGCTCCCTCTGCAAGCCTCCCCCATGAAATAAAAGCCCTGTTTCTTACATGGAAAGCACTTCCTGTTTTCATGTGAAAACAGGAAGTGTTTTTGCACAAAAAATGGGGCTTTTTATTTCATCGGACAGGCTTGCAGAAGGTGCTGTGGGGCCCCCAGTCCTTATGACTAAACTCGAGCCAAAGACCAGCTGATAAAGCAAAAAGCAGGTGTGGTTTAGGAAATTTTCTCAGATGCTTGCAAGCAACACTGCTCATCTGACTTGGGCTCAGATGATAATGATCAAACCATCTTGTAACAAAGGACTTTTTGACATGAGTTGCATAGCCCCCAACACATAAGAGGTATGGCACATGGCATAATCCTCTTCTCTGCTATGTTGCTGTTTTATACCTACATATATTTCTTTCATGTAGAGTTCAATATGAAATTTTACTAGTCAAGTAATTGTTCCAAGAATACACAGTACTATTATTATGTTATAATGTTTGAAAAGAAACAGAGTCATCCTAATTTTCCAGATCTTAATTTTTGTCTTATCAGTTTCTCTTAAGAAAAAAATATTGTTCCCATTTCCAACTGCCCAAAAATGTTGTTCCCATCACACAATTATTTTTCCTACTTCATAAATATGTGGAGCTGCACATTAAAAAAAAAGCCCTGATGGTTTTAGTGATGGTTCTCATATTTCTACTAAATAGGACAAGTGATGTAATGGCCGGGAGAAAAGGCAGGCTGCCTAATACTGAGGTTTGAATGCTGCATTATTTCATAGGGCTATATTAAATATAAAGCTTAGGGCTATTTTCTGTTTTGTAAACCTACTTCTTCCCACGGATCTGTTGGTAGAGGAGCAATCATTACATGAACCCTTTGCATAACTGCTTTTCAAGAGCATTTTGCCTAAATTATTGCTGCAAACAGTTGTTTTAGCCTTAGCCCCTAACAGTTCCCAATGTCATGGGTATTTAGATTGTATTTATTCAGTAAATCATCTTGCAGGGTGGAAGAACTCAGCTTCTTGTAGACTTATTCAATCTCTATTTTGATTAAGGCTCTACATAATATTGCCATGGTTGTAGTTTTATATTTTTTTTGTAGAGCATTTTATGCTAGGTATTAACTGATTTAATCCTCCTGCTTGAAGATTATGAAACCCTCAAATCTGTACACAATTCAACAAATCCAGATGAAGAGCTTTTAAGAACTCAGACTCATGGATCTTGTGGGGGCTTGAACAAATATCCTTCTTTTGTGTGAAAAAACCCCAAATAAAAACATAATAATGTGTGCTTTAAATTCTTTGAACCAAGAGAAATGATATGCAGGATATGCTGTTTTGTTTGATTAGTGACCTTTTTAGAAGCCTTTTATGGGGTAGGGGAAGGTTGGTAGCATCTTATGACATCCTCTGTTGCATATCTAGTTATTTGTGTACCTGACCGCACATTTACAATCACAGTTTCTTGTCAATTCTTTGTAGTTGGGTTGCAGGAAGCTAACTACTGATTTTATTACCAACCTGTGTTTTGTTGATTTCTTTTTAAAGGTGGTGTCAATTGAAGTTTATTTTAAATTCTTTTAAAAAAATCAGACTTAGGCATAGGAGATGAGATTGCAATCTGGCCGCAGAGTGAAGAATCTGGTAACGTGATCTAAACTATGGTTATTTTGTGCCATTTTTTGTGACAACCTCATGGCAGTCATAAATGTGTTCTAGCTTTGAGCACACAACATTGTATGTACTCTAAGGATCTGGATTAGTGGCCAGGACTCCCAAGTTAGAGAATGTGACTACGAGACAAATATGAAACATGAAAACTCTCTTAAAGATTAACCACTACTTTAAATTCTGAGATAGTTCCATGGGCATTGCTGACAGATTTTAGTATGATAGTTTTAGAATAATTGATTTAAGGATTTATTGTCGCGCTAGGATTTTAAAAATAAAACAGATGCCATTTGGCTCTATTTTATACATTTATATCCTGTTTTTCTGTTATAGAAAGCAAGGCAACATAATATGTATGGCTCTTCATGCAGTGACCCAAGCTTGCTTAGGGCCTAATCAAATGTACTTCTTTATCAGTTCCATCTCCTTCTCCCAGGTGGGTAGCTCAGAGGTTTTGGGAATACCATTGGGGGGAGCAGGAAATGCAACAAGGGGCACTCTCTAGACCAGTGGTTCCCAAACTGTGAATTGTGGTGCCCTGGGGAGCTTTGGAATCCTTACCAAAAAACCCACCACCCTATTCAATGTATAGGATTGCCTAATGGGGAGCTGCAGCCAATGGCCCAGTAGGTCAAGTAAACCTCCAGTCAAAAACGTTTCAGAACCACTGCTCTAAACACTGGTTTTCCCTTTCCTCTATTATTCCTTTCTTCCTTCTCTAGGGTAGCTCGAGAGTTCCTCTACTTCCATTCACTGTTGCTTTCTTGTCTTCCTTCTTTGCTGGTTCTCCCCTGCCTTCTGTTCTCTCCCTTTGAAGCTGTGACAGCTTTAGTGGACTGATACCAGCCCCACCCAAGCAATGTGGCACCCACCATCTCCAGGTAGGAGCTGTTGATGGTTAATGATGTCAACCTCCCAGCTGATAGGCAGCACCTGGTCTTCCCATCGGTGGGGCATGGTATCCTGCCAGTCATTACACTTTTAAATATTTAACCTGTCCCAGTGGGTGCCTTGTTTATTTTTAAATGGAATCCCATGAAATCACAACAGGGGAGTTGTCCTGTTTGTCCTGCAGGTGTTTTGCTCTGAATCACAATCACCTGTGCACTGTTTTAAACAGGAAAAAAGGGTTTGTTGACTTTCAATGGAAGGCTTGTTTTAGTTTAGTATAGCGTGCAGCTGGGAGTCAAGATCAGGAGCAGAATCATTGTTGAGGGCATTATCATTACAACTTTGAGGGATTTTTTCCTCCCCACCATCTGAGAACACATTTTGCTTTCTGTTTGCTCAGCTTTTGTTCCGAACTACAACTGCCCTTCTGTTTGTGAATTTTAAAGCAATAAAAATAAATTGATTGGTGCAATACTGCACAAAGTGGTGGCTCTTCACTACCCTGGTAATGGTGCCTGACCTTCTAAACTGCTGCCATTAGTTGTTATCTGCTCACTAAGGAACCACATGGCTCTGCCTCAAAAACAACAATGGGAGGGAAAGGAGGTATTCAACTAAAGACTATTCTTTTTCAAAAGGCAAGCTGTTTTTTAGGGAAAAGCTCCCACCAGCCAGTCATGCAAATCTTCTGGCATCTGTGTTGATGGTTATAATTTTCACTTTATGTGGCTGATCTCCATGATGTTTAAAATATGCACTTGTGAGTACAGTTATGCCACAATTTAAGTATGGAGAATTGGGATTGGAAAAGCTTGTGTTACTCCAGAGAGAGAGAGAGAGAGAGAGAGAGAGAGAGAGAGAGATTTACAAGGCATGTCCTGGGTATTAGAATAATGGAGAGTGTAATGTGTAGCAATTTTACAATTCACACTGGGTCACTGTCATTTTGCTTGGTGAAAGAGGCAATAAGAGTAATAGTCTTCGTCATGACCATGAAAGACAAATGACTACAAAACCAACTGCACACAAAATAGCTGATTTGAAGCTGTGGAGTTAAAGAATTTTTTTTAGACTCCCACCATGTTTGTCTAAAGGCCAAGCAAGCAATTCATTGGAGAGTCTGAGCCCACGAACAAGTTAAACTGGGAAGTCTCACAACCTAATGACTCACAACTTAATGACTCACAACCTAACCTATTACATTTAAAAAATTGTATTATAAAAAAATCTATTGAGTGGCTATCCAAGAAAAAGAGCTGTCTAAGAAAAATCCAAGCTATTCATTTGTGACCTGCGTTACTTCCTCTTGTGGTTTCGTGTCAGTTTGATTATGGCAGATCTTTTTATCTTCAGGAATTTGCTGAATTACTTTTTCTCAAGGTTAGTTTCATCCTATTCATTCTGAAAATTGTAGAAAATAGTGAGTATGGCTCAGAAGAATGATGAACCCCATTAAACAACAAAACACAGAGAATGATGTTGAGTGACAGCTGATGGTGTGCTTTTACAGTGTGTGTCTCACAGATTAAACCCAGTGTCACTCTCACACTGCAAACACTGCCCCCCCCAAAAAAGGGCTTCCTTTGTTATCTCATGGACCATCCGAGATATGAAAGGAGGATGGTCACTGTGCAGTGTCATTTTAGCCCCTTTCTTTAGTGCCTTTTCTTTTTTTCTTTTCTTTTTTTAGTGCCTTCTACCAGCTTGCCAACAGAAACCTCCCTTTAAGAAGGATCTTGGATTGTTCCCTGTGATTTCTTGATTTGCCAGCTATTAGATTTGTGGTCATTAGAATTATATATTGTCACTATCATCTCGGAGAATAATGGGCAGGGGACGTGGTGGCGCAGTGAGTTAATCCGCTGTTGCTGGGCTTTCGACCGCAAGGTTGGGAGTTCGAGACTGGGTGACGGAGTGAGCTCCCGTTGCTTGTCCCAGCTCCTGCCAACCTAGCACCTAAAATGCAAGTAGATAAATAGGGACCACTTCGGTGGGAAGGTAACGGCGTTCCGTGCAGTCATGCCGGCCACATGACCACGGAAGCATGTCCTCGGACAAAAATGCTGGCTCTACAGGCTTTGAAATGGAGATGAGCACTGCCCCCTACAGTCAGTCACGACTAGACCATTCGGTCGTGGGGAAACCTTTACCTTTTATTTACCTTTTATCTTCCTTAAAACTGTAGGATAGCCTTGTTCAGTGGTTTCCACACTTTTAACTCTTGACAACATTCAATTGGGAGCTTTTTAAGACTAAAATAAAGTGTCACTTTCCCAGCAGCTCAAACCTTACCCTTTTTACTATGTTTGTGTGGAGGGGGGGAAGGTGTTTTCTGTACCATTTGTTGAGGTCTGCATTCATCTAATCAGGACCTTTCTGGTGCCCTTGCATTTAATTCCCCTTCGCCTGGCTGAGGTACAATCACCAACTCGCATGTAAATGTGTATGTGTGGCTCAGTTTCGCTTTCTATAGGGCTCAATACATTTTCTTTGTTACCTGGGGAGGGACTGCATTCTGGAGTATTTATTGAGTTCTGTGTTTATTGGATCAGAACCATTCTGGTGGTGTTGCATTCCCCTCAGCCTGATCTTCAAAGTGGACTGAGGAATTTTCACTGCTCATGAGTAAATGCACATGTTTATGTCATATGTGTGCACACATAAATGACATGTTTATGCTCTGTGGATTCCAAAATCTGTGGATAAATGAATCACGGGTCTAGGCACCTGCCAGGCCTCCAGATGCAACCAGAAACACCTTTTGGTCACATCCAGAGATGTTCTGAGACCCGGAGAGGCTGCATGCATTTGAGCATCTTCTTCCCGAATTAAATAAAAGTTGAACTGGTTTCTAAACTAGTAAGTATGCCTATATTTATGTGATTTGTAGGAATCCTGCTGAGCCCAAAGCAGGCTCAGACTACAGACCGTTGGTTTTACACAGTCAAACCAAACAGTTCCGAATTACATCAGCCTTCGTAACAGAAATCATCACATGCTGTACAACAGCAGAAGTACTGGCATACTTGAAGACAATACATGAACAATACTGGGCAGCCTAATGCCAATCAAACTGCCCATGCTGCAATGCAGCAGTTCCAAACAGCTACCGCTGTATCCACCATGGAAAACTAGACTGCTGGAGGGAGAGGTGAGCATACACTTCTCCCCTTGCCCTGGGGAAAACCCCAGCCACTGCTATGAGTCTACCTAGGCCTGCATCAGTAAAATTGTTGGCGCATTCTTGAGCAGCCGTATTTTGGCAGATTGGAAGGGGGATAGGATCTGGTGGGATTCTCAGCCACCGTTCCCTCCTAGGCCCAGCCCATTCATCCCCAGTTGCCTTTGCCACCTTCTCCTGTCCCGCTGCATGGCCTCCCTGTCTTTCCCGCCCTGTTCTGCCTCTGTGCTGCTTAATGATGCTTCATTTTTCCTGTTACTACATTATACCAGCAAGAATATTGGTTACTGGACTATGATAACATATTTTCTGTGGTGAAGTAATAGCATCTATAGTAACATACTGTTCTTTCAAGTGAGCCTGAAGCTTTCACGGGGATGCCCTGTGTTAGAGTTGTAAGCACTAATACTGTCTGACAGGATCTCCGCAGGTGGTGTTATATCTTCAGGCTTCATGTCAACAATAATGTCACCTCACTAGACAGTCTAAAGATCAAAGAGTCAACTGTTGATCATTACAAGCTATATTTTTTTTTAATTTTTTTTAATAATTATCTTTAAAAAAAACCAATTTCTTACACAGAAATTGTATCCTGCTGTGCTTGGATACTTGTATTCCCCCCCCCCATTCTGGAGGCACTGCTAGTATAAAAGACATTCTTCCATTTCACCTTATAGCTGATGATTGAAGGTGGTAGCAGAACTGCTGCCATAGAAATCAATCCTGTGACAAGTCTGATTTGTAGTCATTGTGGCATCAAAAGCAGCATAATCCTGGTCTTTTATCCTTTTAGTATGTGATACTTTAGCAGCTACATTTTTTTGAGAGGTATCAGGAAACTTTAGAGCCAGAATTCTCAAGGAAGCCATAGGCCAGTGATGGTGAACCTTTTGAGCTTGGTGTTTCAAAACTTAGGAAAATGCTTAACTTGACCGTGCTGATATGTCATCCCCCCTCCCAAACAAAAGAGAGACAATTTTTTATATTCATTTATTTAAACAAAAAATACAGTCCAATCATGCATGGTGCTATGTACTATATAAAGAAACATCAAATAATTACAAAAATGAAAAAATGAGTAATACAAACTCCATTTTTGTCAGGTATTGGTGAATGCTGGTGTGTCACCCCAAATGTTGTGATGTCATAGTATAGGTGTCATAGGTTCGCGTGTCATAGGTTTGCCATCACTGCCATAGGCCATCCCGCTGAGGAATGAGTAGTGTCTAGAAGCTCCCAGACTTCCAAATTGCTGCAACTTGCATTCTTACCATGATTGATTTAGGAGGCAGAGAATGATCTTATTTTACCCTGTTTTCCACAATACACCAGCCAGTGTGATTTGTGCTTCCCCTCTTTGTTGACTAGTAATGAGAGCTACTCTGTATTTTGTGCAAGGATTTCTCTTGAAATCCTTATCCTTGGCTACTACAACTCTATACACAACCCTATACATGATTACTCAAAAGTAAGCTCCATTGAATTTGGGGATTTCCCAAGTAAGTGAGCCTAGGATTGCAGCCTTAGAGAATAGAATTATGTTGAGTACAAGAAGGGGCCTGTGATAAAATGTTGCAACAACTAACTAACCCCTGAAATGAATGATTTGCTTCCTTTTATTAATTGGACATATAGAGTGTACATACAGCTGTACCTGCCTTTCTGTATATGTTTTTTCTGTTTCTTAAATCTGTCCCTGGCTTTTGCCTTTTCTTTCTGTGCTTTCCCTTCTTTTTCTTTTTACAGTCTTCTTCCACGTTTTGTATCTTTTTTGTTGTATCTTTCCTGTTCTCGTGTTGTTTTTATCCTATCATGCATGTTTTGTCTCTCTGCGTCCCCTCTGCTGCCTTTCACTTGGTTCCAGTTTATTGTTTGTTTTAATCTTTCCAGAGAAAACATGCCCTGGATCAGAGTCATAGCCTGCTGAGGTTAGTGGGAGTCTCTTTCCCTCCTCTCCATTTTTTCCAGCTTCCTTCCACATTGTCCTGAGGCAAGTCCCATTGGACTCCATGCAGCTTCCTTGAGAGTAAACATGCCCTAGATAAAACAGTTAGGCTGCACCTTCGTTTGAGCTTTTTATGGTTCTCCCCACTTTCTATTTTTCCAGCTTTTTTGTCAGTATCTTCCTGAGAATAACTCCCTGTATGGGACTTCCTTTAGAGTTGTCATGCCTGGATCACAGTGTAAGCCTGCAGCACTCATACATTGTGCTGAAATCACACATACCAATCTCTTTGGTTCTTTCTGTCTACATGACTGTCTTTGCCCCTCCCTCCTTGGACTTCAACAGATCGTGCTTCTCACTGGAGTAATGAAAGTAAATATGAAAGTAAATTTCATATCTTATCCTGCTCGACTCCTGAGAAGAAAAGCCAGTGCTAGCCTGTTTTGCTTGTCTAGGAATCCCTTCCCTATCTCCTTAAGCCAGTGGTTCCCAAACTCTCTTGGAGTTTGGAACCGCTATAAGTTCCTGCAGGGGAGGGACAAAGGCAGTGACACGTTCGCTACAATTGCGCTGCTGCTGGGGGCAAAAGTTTCTTTTACTTACCTGTGGCAATGCTGTCCCTCCGCAGGGTCCGGGAATCATTTGGACTCATTCCGGTTTCATGATGAAATAGGAAGTGGCTGTTTTCTCTATTTACAGCAGTTTGGAGGTCTGGGGAGCCCTGCATATACGTCCACAGGCCCCCTGGGCTCTCCAGAGGGTCGGCACTGCCACAGTTAAGTAAAAAAAACAAAACACCCCAGCATAGGTGTAGTCATGGTGATCGTGTCACTATCTTCCTGCTTGCCTCTTCCCTTAAGGGGGCAGAGACAGGACGTCTCTGGCTGCGGGGTCGTGGTACCCCAGCTTGGGAATTTCTGCCCTAAACCTTATGAATGGTTGTGGTGTTTTTTTTGAGGGAGTTGCTGCTTACGGAGATTTGCTTTATTTTTTAGCAGAAGTTTTGAAACACTGCATGTTGTTAAGCAATGATCAGCTGCCACACACCTTTCTGCTGTCTGCGGGCGAGTTCATTCTGGCTCTAGATGAGTTGGCACCAAATCCAAAGATCAGCATTATAGGAATAGATTAAGATACCCATGAAGGATTTAAAGGAGAAGCTACATAAGAAAAGAAATAAGTGTGTGCACGTGCGCTCGCGCACACACGCACGCGTGCGCGCGCACGCACACACACACACACACACAACAAAACAAAAACCCAACAAGTTGAGCCATCAATGGCCACCACGTGCAGAATATCTTTGGATCCTACCTAGCTTGTGTGATTTCATTATATTTATACATATTTTTTATAATTACTGTATACTACCAAAATATCCTTAAAATGATTGATAGCAATTATTTATATTGATTTTTCCTCCCCAAAATTTCTTTTCTATGTTCTCTCTCACCCATGGATGGTATAGATCAGTGATGGCGAACCTATGACACGCGTGTCAAAGGCGATACACCATGACGTTTTGGTTGGCACAGCAGCATTCATCAACACCTGACAACAATTGAGTTTAATGTACTTGTATTTCATTTTTGTAATGAAATTATTTGATGTTTGATATTTCTTTATATAATACATAGCATCACACACAATCGGACTGTATTTTTTTTAAAAAAATAAATGAATATGTAAAGAATAGTTTCTCTTTTGTTTGGGGGTGAGTGACACACCAGTAGAGTCAAGTTAGGCATTTTCTGAATTTTTGACACACCAAGCCCAAAAGGTTCGCCATCACTTGTATAGATGCTCTAAGCTGAACTCTCGTCTCAGTAGCTTTCATTCATGTCAATGTGGCTTGCTTGCATATGCACCTGAACAGATCATTACAATGGTTGATTTCAGGTACTGAAAATGTGAGATAATATGAAAGTGAGAAGTAATATGACTGACTGTAAGGATGTTGGACAGATAATGATTCTGTCACTTATTTATGCGAAAATGCCATTTCATTTTTTCTGTTTCACTGCTTTTGAAATATGAACGTGGCAGGCCGTTTACCTTATGTATCTCCCATATTCATACAATGCAAGTCTGTCCTTAGAGTCTGGATTTTGCTTTGTGTGAGAGAGTAAATTGCTTTCTATACTGCTTCACATGTTATGTTATGTTATGTTATGTTATGTTATGTTATGTTATGTAGAGCTGTATATTTGTTTATTTCTCTTGCTTCCAAGCTAAAGTATCCAAAATCATCTTAAAATATTTTTTAAAACAAACACAATAAATTACACAAATATAAACTGATCCAAACTTTTAGAATTTTGTTTTTATGCCAATTACAGTGATAAACGCAACAAAGAAAATTAAAACTGAGAGCAAGCTCTGTTTAAACAATTTAGAACTTTAAATAATGCTTATGACTTCTATGTAGAAAATTATTTTATGTTAGTAACATAACTTTTATTCTTCTAACTTCCTCTTTTGTAATTAAATATGTCTGTGTATACACTCCTTATACAGTATGTTGAATTGGGTAGCACTGTAGTTACACTTTCTGATCAGTTCTATAACACTTGTGTCAGATTGTGAGCACACAACAGGCCTGGGTTTCCACTGCTCTAGTTGGTTCTGTGACTTACAGCCCAATCCTATGCTAGACAGACAGACAGACAGACAGACAGACAGACAGACAGACAGACATATACATATGTACTCGTATAATACATACAGGACTGCTGTAATTGATCCATACAACAGTCGAACTTAATTTACATTTATCTATTCAGTGTATGGTAACAGGAGTCACTGTTATTACAGCTCCAGAGGAGGAGCGTGGGTATAGCCCGGGGTGGCATGAGCCATGGGCGCCAGCAGCGGCGGGGCGCCATTGCACAGAGTAACCCGTGTGCTAACCCGTGCTGTTTGGCCTGCCCGCCCTCCCTGGTGTCCATTTTGCTCCAAAATGGAGCTATTCTGGGCACAGGGAGGAGTGGCGGGGCGACGGACGGGGCAGGGCGATGTGCTGGGGACGTAGTTTTGTCGCCCTGCCATGGGCGCACTCGGCGCTCGTCTCGTCTCTGTACAGATCTTTCACCCCCCAAAAAGGGGGGGGTTTCTAGGTTATGCACTATGTTTCAGTAGCTTATTTGGAACTGATTTTGATTGTTCCTTATAATTGTAATTTTGCATTTATCCCCTTAGCTTTTCCTTCCGTGTTGACGTGCACTTTCAGCTTTAATTTCCTATTCTCGTGTTTCTCACTCTAATCTGCATGGATAACAAAACGACATTCTAAAACATTCTGCTTTACAGGCGAAAATATTTCAAAATGAGTTGAGTATTAGTGTTTTGCTTGGTTATATGTCAGGGTTTATTAATATTTCAAATCACCAAGTCACAAGGGATGTAGTTCTAGTTGCATACTAAAAAGATATTGTAGACTAAGCACTGAGTCTATCTTTTGCAGATAGCAGAGATTAAAAATAATAATAAATACTGTTGGATTCAAGCATTTCCAAAATGGATATTTTCTCCTCAAAAATATGTATGGCACATGGTGTAAAGAACTGTCAGTCTGATATGAATATATTTATATTTTTGTTCTTTTAATAAGGCAGACAATAAAAAGATGAATTTGCAACTGAGTATGATGCCACTGTGTAATTCCTATATAATGAAAATAGGAGTAAACTCTGTCAGATGTGATTGGCTGAATAATGAATGTATAACCTTGATTTGTACTTAACATTCAAATTGTTTTTTTGTTCACTATGTGTGTCTGTGGCTGATACGTACTAAAATTATATGTAACATAGAAGCACTCTTTGCAACTATGGATCTTCAGTGACCAGCCACGCTCCGGTTCTTCATATTTCGGGAGCTTAGCAGCCTGTCAGCAAGCCTACTACCAGCCTTTTATGTGAGTGAGTGAGTGAGAGTGTGAATGTGAGGGCTCCTGGCCTGAGTGAGAGTCAGGCCAGGAGGGGGGAAAGTACTTCCTGCCTCGGTGAGAGGGGGGCAGGGAGGGACAGTTTTTGGAGGACCTCTGTGAGAGAGAAGCAGAGATCTGTAGCAACCTCAAACCTCAGTGTGAGGGGGGTAGGGGTTGCTACAGTGGAGGTAGTGTGCGTGTGTGTGGGTGTCTGTGATTTTAGACTGTGTGTGCGGCTGTAGTTTGGCTGAAGGTCGTCCCTGCCGGAATATGTGCTTGATACCACGAGGGAGCTCAGGGGAGGGGAGGGGGGCCACCATCAGCAGAGTTACGGGTCACGGAAGGTATGGTGGTGGGGGTTGGGCCGGACGTTACAGAAGAAGGAGGGCCAGTCGTAGACAGACTGTCCCTCTTTCTGGCCCTTCTCTCATCCCTCTGACCCTGGGTACTCCTGGCAACAGTCCCCTAAGTCTGAAGCTGCTGCTTCTGAATGCCAGGTCGGTGAATAATAAGACCTGTCTGATCCAGGATCTAATCCTGGAGGAGAAGGCCGACCTGGTATGTATCACGGAGACCTGGTTGGATGAGCTGGGAGGGGTTAGTCTTTCCCAGATTTGTCCGCCGGGTTTCCAGGTACTGCAGCAGCCACGACTACAGGGGCGGGGAGGTGGGGTTGCAATGGTCTATCGGGATTCCATCCGTCTCACCAGATATTCTGTCCAGCAGTCCACCGGGTTTGAGTGCCTTCGTGTTGCGTTGGAGGGGCGAGACAGAATAGGGATTCTGTTGGTGTACCGCCCGCCTTGCTGCCCAACAGTCTCCCTGCCTGAGCTGACGGAGCTGGTCTCGAGCGTGGTGTTGGAGTCCCCCCGCCTTTTGGTGTTGGGGGACTTCAATGTCCATGCCGAGGCCCCGGGAACAGCTGCAGCTCAGGACTTCATGGCCTCCATGGCAACCATGGGTCTGTCTCAAAGAATATCTACCCCAACACATGATGCGGGACACACGTTGGACCTGGTGTTTACTGCTGGGCAGGTTGATGGTGATCTGGAGGTGGAGGAGATTAAGATCACTCCTTTGTCATGGACAGATCACTTTCTGGTGGGATTTAGGCTTGTTGCAGCCTCCTACCTCTGCAATGGCGGGGGATCGCATTCTATGATCCGCCCTCGGAGGCTGATAGATCCTAATGGATTCCTGAGGGCTCTGGGGGATTTTCCTGTTGCCAGAGTTGGAGATCCACCCGGCGCCCTGGTCGACCTCTGGAATACGGAGATGGCCAGGGCCCTGGATGAGATCGCTCCCGAGCGTCCCCTGCCCAGTCGCAGAATCAGAGCGGCTCCTTGGTTTTCTGAGGAGCTGCGAATGATGAAGCGGCAGGGCAGGCGTCTAGAGCGTCAGTGGCGAAGGACTCATGCCGAATCTGACCGTACCCGGGCTAGAGCCCACTTAAGATTATATTCTAGGGCGGTGGTGGCGGCTAAGAGAGCCCACTTCTCTGCCACCATCGCTTCTGCAGAGAATCGTCCAGCTGAGCTTTTCCGTGTGGTCCGTAGCCTTCTACATCTGCCCCCCCTATTGGAGGGGAGGATCACACGGAGGCTCGTTGTGACGAATTTGCGAAACACTTTGCAGAGAAGGTCGATCAGATTCGGCATGACTTGGACGCCACTGTGGGCATTTCTAGTGATGTCCCTGGGGAACCTGTCTATCCCATTATTTGGGATTCTTTTCAGCTTGTTGAACCTGAGGATGTGGACAGGATTCTCTGCAGTGTGAGACCTGCTGCTTGCCCGCTTGACCCTTGCCCAGCATGGCTACTTAGAGCTGCCTGGGAAGGGCTGGCCGAGTGGACGGGGAGGGTGGTGAATTCATCTCTGAGGGAGGGGGTGCTGCCGCCTGCTTTGAAGCAGGCGATGGTTCGCCCCCTCCTGAAGAAACCCTCCCTGGATCCCACTAATCTAAATAACTTTCGGCCAGTCTCAAATATCCCATTTCTGGGCAAGGTGATTGAGCGGGTGGTGGCGTACTGGAGGAAACGGATTATCTGGACCCATTCCAATCTGGCTTCAGGCCGGGGTTCGGGACGGAGACTGCCTTGGTCGCCTTGGTGGATGACCTACGCCGAGGAATGGACAGGGGGAGTGCGACCCTGTTAGTCCTGCTGGACCTCTCAGCGGCCTTCGACACCATCGACCATGGTGTCCTTCTGGGTCGGCTGGCTGGGTTGGGGCTTGGAGGCACTGTTTTGCAGTGGTTCCGCTCCTTCCTGGCTGACAGATCCCAGAAGGTGGTGCTGGGGGACGCTTGTTCGGCACCCCGACCTCTTAAGTTTGGGGTGCCGCAAGGGTCTATCTTATCCCCCATGCTATTTAACATCTACATGAAGCCGCTGGGAGAGGTCATCCGGGGGTTTGGGGTGGGGTGTCATCAATATGCTGATGACACCCAACTCTATCTCTCCTTTCCCCCTGATTCTGAGGAGGCAGTTGAGGTCCTGAATCGTTGTCTGGAGGCAGTTGGGGGCTGGATGCGGGCGAACAAGCTGAAATTAAATCCGGATAAGACAGAGGTGCTCTTGGTCCGGAAATCCACAGCTCGGGTATTGGATTATCGCCCTGCTCTGAATGGGGTTGCACTCCCTCTGAAGGAGCAGGTTCGCAGCTTGGGGGTTCTCCTGGATTCACAGCTGCACCTGGAGTCTCAGGTGTCGGCGGTGGCCAGGGGAGCCTTTGCTCAGCTTCGGCTGATCCGCCAGCTGCGACCGTACCTGAGCTGTGCGGACCTGGCCACAGTGACCCACGCCCTAGTGACATCTAGGTTAGATTATTGCAATGCGCTCTACGTGGGGCTGCCTTTGAAGACGGTCCGGAAATTACAACTAGTACAGAACGCGGCTGCTCGGGTGGTTGCTGGGGCACAGCGGTTTGACTCTGTCGAGCCGTTGCTTCGGCGACTGCACTGGCTGCCGGTTCTGTTCTGGGCCAAATTCAAAGTGCTGGTGTTGACCTTTAAAGCCCTTTACGGCTCGGGCCCAGGGTATTTGAGGGACCGCCTCCTTCCATATAATCCGACCCGTACTCTGAGGTCATCTGGGGGGGCTCTTTTGACTGTGCCGCCACCAGGAGAGGTGAGACGGGTGGCGGCCAGCAGGAGAGCCTTCTCGGCGGTGGCACCCCAACTTTGGAATACCCTCCCCTTAGAGCTAAGAACTGCTCCCTCGTTGGCGGTATTTCGGCGGGGACTGAAGACCTTCTTGTTTAAACAGGCTTTTAGTTGCTGACAGGCTGGCTGGTCTTGTATTTCTTGTATTTTTTATTTTTTTTGCACTCGATCCAGGGGATAACAGTTGTATTTGTATATTGTATTTTTATATTGTTTTTAATCACTGTTTTTAAATTATGATGTTTTTATTCTGTTTTTTGTTTTTGTATTGCCGCCTTGAATGCCTTTTTAGGCAGAAAGGCGGGGTAAAAATCTTTAAAATAAATAAATAAATAAATAAATAAATAAATAAACTACCTGTTTGGCTAATGTCAGCCTTTCACTGTTTTATGTTGATATACAATTTCACAGCATTGCTGACTATGTTGTGATAATTTAAAGATGTACTTTATTATCATCTGAAATGTATGGAAAGGGTCTCCCAGGAGAAGGCATAGCACCTGCTGGTTACCATATATAAGTAGAAATATTTATGCCTTAATATTGCCCCAGAAAACCTGGTATTGGCTTATACATGGGGTAATATGGTAAATGTCACATGGTGGGCAGCGCTGGTCCCTAGACCTCTGGTGGAGCAAGTTAACTCCCACCTTTTTCCTCCAAGACTCCCACACATGTTGCTTATACACGGGGTAATACGGTAAATGCATTGATTCACATGATCAGCAAAGCAAGGCCCCGGCCTTTCCAAGTGCTTCTTTGACTGTGCTTGCAAGCAACAGAGCTCTAACTGCCTGCAGAGGCTTCTAAGCATGCTCAGAAGCTGCCCAGGAAAATGCATGGACTCAGAGGCGTTTCTACAGGGATGGCAAAGCTCTACGTTTTGCAAGGAGTCTTACCCTGTCATGTAAATCCCTCCTCTCCCTTGCTGCTGTAGCCAGTAAGCAACGTCAAGATGTTGCTGTTCCCTGTGAGGATTGGCTAAAACGGTGCAGGAGAGGAGTGATTTCCACTGCAAGGTAAGGCTTCTTGCAAAACTTAGAGCTTTGCCATCCCTGTAGAAACATCACTGCATGGACTCCTGTGAAAAGTGAAACTGAGCCACACTGTGTGTAGGCAACCATGGCTTAGTCCATTTAATTGGAAAGGGGCAAACTGAGGTCAGAGCTGTATGGGATAAGTACTAAAAATACCTTTTACCCCCATCAGCAGCACTATCTTCCACATAGCATTGCTGCCTTCTCCCCTCCCCCTGCCCCTTAAGGGGCCAGAGACAGGGCTTTTCTAGCAGGGGTACCATGATGCCCAGGTTTAAAAACATGTGTTCTATCTTCAACTCAAGAAAGTTTACATACTGGCTGGACTCACTTAATAGACAAAGCAAGAAAAAGACCTTGTTTGCAATCTAGCCAAACAGTCACTTGTTTAATCTACTTACATTGCTCAAGGTGAGCATGTGGATGCTTATCTCTGAACTCCAACGAATAGAACACTCTGGTGAATAGCAGATAACTATCCATTCTTCCTGTGGACTGGAAAGTATATAACTTTGCTTTGATGATATCTTCAAGTTATATGTTTGGAGTAGTAGAACATCAGAGGAGTGTTTTGGCGGTCCAATTGCTGCAAAATGTGTATTCCTTACACATGGGACATATGAGTTGAAGCTGGTTTCAGGATTACTTGAGAGTCATACAGCTAGGCCATATGGAGGCAGCTGGCTTTAGGTAAAATGTCTTTAGGGTTTGCATTCTGATTAATGTATGTGATATAAACTAATTTCATATGCTTGCTAGAAATAATCATTAGGCAAACTAATAACTTCAATGCATTTAAGTATGATGTCAAGAACACAACACACAGAACTGGAATTATATTAGAGGTATATGAAAAGGCAGTACTTGCCTTGTTTTTCCAAAGTTATCTTTCTTCTTTCAAAACCTTTATCTATTATTCTGATTTGATATATTTGCTGTCATGTTGTCATGACAGCATACAAACGATAGCTGCACTTGTTTCTCAGTACTAGTCAGACATTAGATCTTGTTAACCTTCAACAATGCATTGTGCTTTCTGGTAAAGTCCATGCATTAACTCCCATTCAGGGAGGATTAATGAAGTTTCTTGGTGATATTGCTTTGGAAATAAATTCATGTTTTAGCTTCTATCAGAACACCGAGATATGTATCACCATTCCTGCTGCTATACACTATTTTTTAAGCATACGCTGTTCTTTAAAGCGTATATTTAGGGCCCAATCCTAACAGGCTGCTGTGCCATAGGAACTCAGTTTCTGGTGTCTCAGCAGCCTTTCTGGTGTTGCAAAATGAAAAAATGCTGTTGCAGGCAACTGGGCTGCCAGCGAAAAGAGCAAGCAGCCACAGCCATGTGACAGTGGCCCTCACAGATGCCCAAGTGCCAATAATTTGGTACAGGAATAGGCATAACAGGGTGGCGAAGGGAAAGAACAAGGCAGGGTCCAGTTAGGGATGCAGGTGTGTCAAGGGACGTAAGGGGGTAATTATGGTCGGCAGTGGCATTTATTCCATGTAAATTCCATGACTTTACAATACATGGCCAAGGGGGGTATTAACCTGGTATGTGTCCACCTTCGCTGGAGATGCACTCTATTAACCCGGCATGTATCCACCTTAGGTGGGAAAGAGCTGAAACTACATGCCTATCTCCTTTGTGTTTGCAAAAGGTGTGAGGTCATAGCTGGGGTCAGGAATGCAAATCTAATCAAGAAGGTTCCATTCAGCTAGTAATGCAATCAGGAGAAACCGACCTTTACCCCCACACTCCCAATAAAGACAGCAGACCCTGTTGGAGTATAAAAGGGCCACTTTATTGGATAACAAACATAGACTGGCAACAAGGACTGCTCAACAATAACATGGGAGGCAAGGGGGCGAAAGGAGGGGGTGAATGTGATCCCCCCTCTTTCGCCCCTTTAGGTGAGGAGTGCTATCTGGGGGCGATGACCCTACCGGCTATTCCCCCGCTGTAACCTCATTGGGCGGTTACAGTTCATTGGGCGGTTACAGTTACAGTTGGGTCCCAGTTCTTAAGCTGGCTGACCGTCCTAGTTGCCCCTTTTAGGGACCAAGGCAGCTGGCACCTCTGTGCCAGTCAGTGGGCTTCTCCCGGCCTCTCCAAGAGCCGAGCGGGCATCACTGGAGCTGCCGAGATCCCCCCATGACCTTGCTGCCCTGGCATGGACACTGTGAGCTGCCTGATGTTGCTTGCCCTTACCCCGCACCTTTCATGCCAGTGGCCAAGGCTATCACTAAGTCTCAACCACCTGCTAACCGGCCCTGTACCAGTCTGGGGTAGGCGAAAAAACTGCTCCTCCACAGCCAATCAGGGGAACAGCAAAAAATTCCTACCCGGCCCTCGAAGAGCAACCAGCTAATCTCAGACTAGTAACTGGGCGGGCGGGCGGGTTTCGCCGTTCGGGAACGCTCTGGCAAGGCAGCGCGAGGGACACTCGTGCTGCTCACTTGCCACCCTCCCGGTGGCCCCTTCCAGCCAATGGCTGCTTGCCATGGCCTGCTGGTCCCCTGGGAGGCGGGGCCAAGGGGGCCATTAGCGCGCGAAGGCACCAACGGCCATTATCCTGATAGGATAAGTAATTGTGCCAGAGGGGTATAAAAATACCCAGGTTTGGGGGATATAACAGCACACCCACCATCAAGACTATCTGGATTAATACCCATCAAGACCATGAACCCCCTTGGTTGTATATTAGGCCTCCAAATGTTTCCAATTTCATGAAATAATAGCAGAAATCTCCAGACAGTTTCCGTTGGTACACATGTGTTCACGTTTTACTTACGTATTTTTGATGACAGATGTAAAGATGTGTGTTTCAGTGCATTAATAAAGTAGGATGTAAAGAAAGAGAAACAGTGTTAGAACCAGGTGGATTCATACTGGAGTAGGTGAGTGCGTCTCCAGTGAAGTTAATACCGCCAAGGTATTAACAGGTTAATACCGCCAAGTAAAGGGGTTCCCAGCCAGCATTTCCAAGCCAAGAAGCCTCTTAGGTCTGGTTTTGCCCTACCCCCCACCATTTCCCCATCTACTTTCCCAGGATGCTCACCAGTTTCTAAACCTGTGATTCCTAAACTGTGTGCTGTGGCTCCTTTGGTAAGCCTCAGAAACCAGTCAGGGCAGCTGTGGAATCCTTGTGAGAAACTCACCACCCTATACAATGTATAGGATTGTAGCTCTAATGCAGTGGTTCTCAACCTTTTTCCCACCGGGACCCACTTTTTACTATGACAGCCTGTTGGGACCCCCAACCATAATTGGGAGCAAGTTGCATCGAACAAACTGACAGCGCAATTCTATGCATGTCTACTCAGAAGTAAGTCTCATTGTGTTCAATGCAGCTTACTCCCATGAAAGTGAGTATAGGATTGCAGCCTGGGACTCAGATCCACGTTAGCGCGCGCAGACACAAGCAGCCCTCTGACTCTCCCCAAAGGCCTCCATTAGCTCGCGCAGCCTCCCATCTGCGCGAAAGGCCCTCTTTCTCCAGCCAGACCTCCCTCAGTGTGGCTGCACCTGTCTGGCGAGAACTTGCGCCTTTAACGCCACATGAGGCGCCCCCCCCGCCCGGAAAGTCATCTCGAGAGGGATGAGAGCGTGGCGCGCAGACCGGATCCAGCACGCAAATCCCTGCTCAAGCCAGGCAGCTTTCCTGGGTGCCCTTGACCCGGTCCTCCTCTCTCAGCCTCGCTTACCTTGCAGGGTTGTTGTGACGGGGGGGAGGTGAAGCACCCACAAGCCTGACGTCGGGGCGGGATGGCTCACCCATGCAGCGCCCTGCAGACTCTCTTACGGCTGGAGAGCCGCCGCCCGTCCTGCACGCTGCTCCCAGGGCCCGTGAGTGCGCGCGGGATGGCAGCCTCGGATGTGCGTTGACTCACGAGTCGGCCCCACGCCGCCCAATAAGCATCCCTCCCGGGAAAGCACGCGTGGGCGGGAGGCCTCCCCGGGCAACGCCCCTGCGCGCCTCCTCCCGAGTAGTCCCATGGCGCCCCGTGAGGCTTCCAAGGTGAGAAATTCTGCAGCTCCCTTTTAGTGTCTTCCTTTGTCTTCGGCCAAGCTTCGTCCCCCACCCCCCGCAGACCCGTTCCCCCCCCGTGTGTGTTTTGGAGGGAGGCACCGGCGACCCCTGCAAAATGCTTGTTCAACCCCCAAAGGGGTCCCGACCCCCAGGTTGAGAACCGCTGCTCTAATGGGAAGCTGCTGCCGGTGGCTCAGTAGGTCAAGGGAGCAGCCAGTTGAAAAAGCTTGGGAACCGCTGATTCAGAAACAATTTTAATAGTATAATTTCTGAATAGAAATTCAGTCTGTCGTTTTGCCAGTCAAGTTATTTAAACTGACATTGAAGTAAACCAACATTAGACCAAAGCTTCCGAAGTTTAAATGCTATGTGAAGCTATGGTTTAGCAAGGATTGTTGCCGCAACTTTGTGCTGGAATGGGAGGGGAAGTACCATGTGGTTCATAGTACCTTGCAGTTATGTTCTGGTTCCTCAAGCCACTGTGTGAACATGGACAGTATTTTCATATTTAGATTTGAGAGTGTGAGTGAAAAATATAACCACTGGTGAATAGATGCTTACATAGACATATCTGGATGTGTAATAGCTCTTGATGCGTAATTACCAGAAAATTGTAAGTGTTCTGTATCATTTTATAAAATTTGTTTCAGCTTTCAGTAGCATGCAGGAGAATATCTGAGACCGCCTAAGTGTCATTTGTACCAGGATTCAATATTGTGTAAGCAAGATATTTCATTGTAAAGTACTAATCTTGCAACCTCGGAGGGCTTTGTATTAGAAGTGATTGCGTATCTTGAGAAAATAGGAGCTCCTTCTGCACCTGCTCTTTCAGCCTTTCAAATTACAATTCATTCAAGTGTCCCCTTAAGAGCTTCACAATAAACACAATTCTGTCACAAATAAACTGCTGGAGAAAAGACGAAGATGATCTACTGTGATTAGTTTTGGAGCTTAGGCTTTCCTAAAATATTACCTTAACAATTAAAATATTACTTCTTTTAGCAACTGAATTTACACAGTGGGATGATTTCGGTATACAACCTGCACTAGCTACTAGCTAATTAATTTGTTGCTGGAGGATTAAGAGTGTATTGTAGTGTGTTAATAAGTTAACAGCTTCTGATAATGACTGGTTCCCTGTTGATATACCTCCAATGTTATTATTACTTGTGATAATTAAATTAAAGCAAATCAAATATATACTCTAGGTATACCAAACAAAATTATGATTAATAAACTGGTGACAAGAATAATTTCCACATATACAGTAACTTTTTTAATTCTTCTGACTACAAAGTTTTGTCTGCTGTATTGTTAATGAGTCTTGGGTTTCTTTCAATCTCTATATGTTACAGCAGCACACACAGTAGTATTGTGTTGGGCCAGTACAAGTACCATATGCTGGCCCAGGACTGCAGTAAACATTCCGCAAGGCAAATTTGTGTCTCCTTGTAAGCCGGCTAGGCTGATGCAAGGATGAATGCCCACCTGCCTATGCTGATCCGGACCTGGACCCATTAGAATTGTGATGGTCGAGGGAGGCCGTGGGCGGGTCAAGGAGGGCAGAAGGAGGGTAAAACGGGGTTCTGTGGGGCATGGAGAAGGTAGGAAAGGGCGAGCTGGTGAGTGGACCAGGCCAAGGAGGAACTCCACTCCTGAGCAGCCCAGCATTACACTGGGCTGCTTGGATTTGCGCCAGCAATTTCTCTGGAGCAGATCCAAGTAGCACCATTGAAGTGGGCTGCTGCGAGACATGGGGTTAAGGAAATAATTCCCTTTACTCCTGGTTCTGCTGCAGCCACCTCTTACCCAGCATCGGATACAGTGCAGGCCAGCCAGTGCAGGATTGGATGATGCAAATAGCTACCCATCTCTCAGAACATCAGCAGATTATCTTAAACTGTGGACAGGTTCACGTGAGGGCACACAGAATGGCATTTTCTTTCTCATATTAATTGCCCTATGTGATTTTTCCTGTTCCCCCAGTGTTAAATTTGGGGTTTCTAAAAATAGGTACAGCTGTCATAAAGCACTTCCATACTTTCTCCTTGTAGTGTGTTTTCTTCTTGTTCTTGTGCTATTTGTTTCCCCAAATAGCTATTGTGCTCTAGCATGTGTTACTTGTGCTCCATATTCTCTCTCTCTCTCTCTCTCTCTCTCTCTCTCTCTCTCTCTCTGTGTGTGTGTGTGTGTGTGTGTGTGTGTGTAGATGCAGTAGTATCTATATGCACAACTGTATTTCAAGGTAAAGGCCTTCAGCTAGGTATGTTTGAAAATGGTGTTGTTTATTTTACTCAGAAGTAAGCCCACTGTGTTCAGTAAGACTTAGACTGCAATTCTGTCTTACTCACCAGAAACCAATACCTCTACCTACAACTTGCAGTTCTTTCCCCTTCTTCTTTGCATCTGATTTCCAGCAACCAAGTAGACTTGTGCACTTTGGCTGTGCCTGAACTACTTCTGCTAGGCTTTCCTGGTACCTGGTACACTATCAATTACTTGGCACTCCTGACACTGTCATAAATCCATCGAGTTCTGCGAAGGACTTGTCCTGTGAAGAAGTAGAATATGCCTTTTTTTTTGCAGAATTGAAAACATTCATCATTTACATGCAGACAAATCCTAAGGTTTAGTGCTAACTGTTTTGAACATTTTTGTTTATTTCCACATATTATATTTTCGTTAACTTTTTTTTTTTTTGCCTTAGGCTATTAAATGAAATCTGGTTACATTTGCAAAGACTTATCAAGAAATGCATGAGAGATAGCATGTGAAGGGAATTAAATCTAAATTATTAAAGAGATGCTATAAATATTAATTCCATTTCATTTTAAGTAAGCTGTTCCTGTAGTAAGAGATTTCTTGAAAAGGCGACAAGCCAAAATACTAAATCCTTGCAGAATCTTACACATTATACTGGCAGTGATTAAGTCTCTTCTGAAAGAAAGTCTTTTGGGTAAATCTTCCACTTAATTTTTACTCAAGAAAACTATTACATAAATCAACAAAGGCTGGTGAATACCGAACAGAAATGTTTGCCAACAGCCTTTATCCATATAGTTGTTAGGTCATGTGGAAATTTAGAAAGCAAGTAATTTGTAATTAGCATGTATATGTCTTTGAGAATTTTTAACTAGTGAGTGTGTGGTGAATTATGCTGTTGGGAAGTTTGGAAGTAAACCTCCCATGTTCAAAATTCTTGACCAGATTATGAATTAAGCTAGATGCCCTCTTTCAATTCATTATTTATTTTGAGACGTGTACAGTAGTGCCTTCCCAAATCTAATAGGAAGGTCAAAGTGGCTCACAGCAGTGTAAAAACAACCCTAATAATTTAAATAACTTTAGCAAAAAGATCACACCAGAATAGCAGTATTTGTGTACAAATTGAGAAGATACACATCTTATATAAATGTAACAACTTTTATATCAGTTAGGCTGCAGTATTGCACACAATCCACAAGTAATTTCCATTCAGTGCCACAAACGTATAAGGATGCAGAGAAATGCTGAAAGAATTCAATTTATTAGAACAGCCCGTTAAAATTAATATACAAGAGTTTCCATCTTTACTGCTCAGAAAGTATAGGCAAAAATATGCTGAAGATTTTATATATTCCCAATGGACAGTTTGATTCATTCTTGCATTAACTGCAAAGCTCAACTTTCAGTAGGAGATCTTAGTGGTGCTTCCACAGCAACAGTGGCGACTTCATGATGTTTCTGAGACATGATCCAATAAAAGCTGAAACAGTCGAGTCTTCTGACTAGAATGATAATGTGGCTGCATTAGATATCGGTTCTGCTGCTTCAAAGAAAAAAAAAAGAACCCAAAACACATAACACAAACAACTGATCCAGTTATTACACAGTGAGATTTCTTTCCCCTGCATTGGAGCACAAATTACATGTCTTTGCTGTGTTAGCTATTAATCGTTATAGAGTTATGTTTTTCTCTTCCACTTGAATGAATAAAGAGGCATAGAAAACAGAATGGGTAATATTAAGTATTACAAAGATGAAAACCAGACTTGGGATTTTTCTGTCTGAATAATATTTTGTATATTATAAATATTATAAATATCTGTTTCTACTAGTAATGCACAGTCTGCAAATATTTCCTGTTCCCCAGTAGTATTAAGTAAAGTATTTGCAGTGATGGAGAAATGTGGGTGGGCAGACTAGAGCACTCACCCGCTGCTTCTGACAATGATAACCTCATTTGTTACGGCTACATATCTGCCAGTATGCTGTCTTTCTCCCTCCCTCACCTGTCAGGTGGCCGTAACTCCCCACCCAAAATGACACTTAGAGCGCAATCCTAAACTGGAGTTAGGCCAACATAAACTAAACCAGCAAAGTTTGACCAGCACAAGGGGCACTGTAAAGCATGTTTGGACCACTCTTGGAGTCAGGGAGGATGGCTCATGTCTGTGTGCTGGCCCCTCTGACTCCGAGAGTGGTCCAAGCATACTTTATGGTGGGCCTTGTGCTGGCTTAGTTTATGCCGGCCTAACTCAATTTAGGATTGCCCCTTTAGAAGCAGCTGCTGTCCCCCTTGTGGCTAATGGTAGCACCTCCTTTTTAAAAAGGCTGATACTATGACCTGCAGGGGGAGCAGTAAATATTTGAGCAATGGGCTAGGGTAGAGACATTCTAGCCTACAGTCTATTGCAGTGGTTCCCAACCTGTGGGTTGGGACCCACCAGTGGGTCGTGAGCCAATTTCAGGTGGGTTGCGAAGCACCTAGAGTAGCCATTTTGCAAATACAGGAAGATGGTAAGGGGGACGGTTGCATGATTGTTTTGCTTGTGTCATGGTTGTAAATAGGCCTTTTCCTTTCTGATTCACTTTGTTATTGGAAAATGGCTGCGAAATAACCCAACTGATTGCTCCATTCTCAGGAAAGCCGTAGGCTCTGGCATCCCAATGATGGCACTTCTGGCCATGGCAACACTTCCGGCGGGTCCTGGAGAGATGGTCATTCTAAAAAGTGGGTCCCAGTGCTAAAAAGTTTGAGGACCACTTCTTTATCCTTTTCTCATTTCCTTCCTCTCTCCTAGCCCATTTTCAAAAGGCAGAAAATGTGGGAAGGAGAGCCAACCCAGTGACGGATTCGTGTTTATAGCTGCTGCAAAGTAAGGAGTTGGCAGGGGCGGGGTGGGGAGAATACAGAGAAAGAGAATAGGTGGGCAGGCAGGCAGGCATAAAATAAAGAGGGAAGAGAAACAAGTTGGAGAGGGAACGAAGCAAGTTCCTTGCTTAGTTCATTCTACAGCATGGTCTGACAGAAACAGAGCCAGCCTCTGCTCACTAAGCTACTTTTTAAGATGTACAACTGTCCTTTCAACAAATTGGTGTTAAACAATGAAGGTCTGCTGATGCAAAGACATATCAGAATCTGCAATCATTTAATGGCGTTTCATCAGTCCATTATGAATGCCAATATTGATATTTTCAGCGGTAATGAGGTAAACACCGTATGTAAGCATGTGATGCCTACAGCTGCTATCTTCAAAAAAGGTTTGCATGTTTACAGCATCTTCTTAAGTAAAAACAGTAAACAGCTAATCTCAAAGTCTGCCAGATAAAAGGAATATGCGTGAAGTACAGTTGTCATATCTTTCTATCCTTTGAAACTTTCAAAGAGAAGCCACATGTGGGCTGCAGTCAAAAGGAAAAACTGAAGAAGAAAAACATTTGCACAGTGAGAAGTGGAAGGTTTTAGTATTGATTTTTGGTATTTTTTTCAAAATCAACAAACATGTAAATGACACTAGAGCATTATGATTACCACTGTTATATGTGATTTTAACAGAGCTGTAACAATACTGTTAGTAGTCATTTTAATGCAGAAGGTTGTAGGAGCTTTTACATTGTGATTTATATTCTGCTTTACAATTAATACCATTTCAAAAATAGATATTTTATTTATTTATTTATTTATTTATTTAGGAGATTTGTATCCCGCCTTATTTGCCTAAAGGCGCTCAAGGTGGCTTGACAAAGTATAAAAACTAACATTAAAAACACTTTAAAAACAATATAAAAAACAATACAATAAAACAATTAAAACCAACAACAGTACAATTTAAAAGCAACAAAAAACCAGTGGATCATAAAATATAATAAACCAGCCAGCCCGCCAGACCTGTCAACTAAAAGCTTTTTGAAATAAAAAGGTCTTCAGCCCCCGCCGGAATGTTAACAGAGAGGGAGCAGTTCTCAATTCTAAGGGGAGGGTATTCCAAAGTTGGGGGGCCACCACCGAGAAGGCCCTCTTCCTGGCCGCCACCCCTCTCACTTCTCCTGGTGGCGGCACAGTCAAAAGGGCCCCTCCAGATGATCTAAGAGTACGGGTTGGATTGGTGATAAGATAAGAGAGGGTGAAATTAAGGTGCATGAGGTTGTATCCTTAGTTTTGGCTGTCATGATGGGCAGCCCAGTCCTAAGGTTCCCAGCACCCACAACTCCAGTGCCTGGGGCATCACTGGCAGTCAGTTCAGGGTAATGGGAGCACAATCCTAACCTTGTGTTAGGCTGGCACGGTTGGGCCAGCAAAGTTTGGCCTTGCGCAAGAGCCACCATAAAGCCCATTTGGACCATTCTTGGAGTCAGCGGGGATGGTGCACGTCTGTGTTCTAGCTTCTCTGACTCTGAGAGTGGTACAAACGTGCTTTACGGTGTCCCTTGTACTGCCAAAGTTTTCTGGCCTAACTGTGCCGGCCTAACACGAGGTTAGGATTGCACTCTGTCTCTTTGGCTCTGTGCCTGCTATTGAATGGGCTCAGAATCAAGGAGGTCCTTGTTGGGCTGCCCAGACCAGGAAGGGAGATAGAATACCAGGCTGTGGTAAGCATTTTTAGGGCAGGAGGTTGAGGAGGGGCAAAACTGGGCAGGGGGAGGGGAGGATCAGTCCAGGAGCGGGGTGGAGATGGTTGGGTAGCCCAACACAGGTCTCTCAATAGTGGGCACAGATCCGAGGAAACCCATTGGAGCCACAGCAGTGTTACCTGGGTGGGGTAAAGGAGAAAAGGCTATAGTGCCTAGGATTGGACTCTTTGTCCTATTCATTTCAATGGGACAAAGTCATGATTCACTTCCTTAGTTACAACTGACTGAACTTGATATACAGGCATAACCTTTATCTGCTGGGGTTCCATTCCAGACCCCACCGTGGATATGGAGCAGGGCCAGCCTTAAGCCAATGTGACTGAGGCCATCACATCGGGCCCCGCGCTTTGGGGGCCCCCGCACCAGTGCAGTGAGCATATTGCTTGCTGCTGCAGTCAGGATATCTTAGGATTGTAGGTCAGTGGGGCAAGCAGAGCAGCTTTACCTTGGGCCCTCTCACCTGCCCCAGCTTCTGGAGTGCCCAAAATGGGCCTCCTGGAAGCAATTAGTAATGACGTCATCCTGTCACCACCAACTATTTCCAGGTGCCACATTTTGTGTGTGGCACCACAAGTGCTCTTCTTGGAAAGTGGGGGACCCTGTGGGGAGTGTGGGGGCTCCACAGGAATGCCCCACATTGGGCCCTGCCACTCCTAGAGCCGACCTTGATACGGAGTATGTCTTTTTAAAGATAGGGGAACATCAGTGGTTTTGTTGCTGCAAGGTTTAAAAAAAAGATTGGTTTAATGTTTCCCTATTTTTTTAATAGGAGTCCCGGTATCCATGGATAACTGAAACCATGGATACCAAATCAGTGAATACTAGGACATACCTGTACAGCCCATTTGGTTGCACATTCTTTCCATGGCTTAATATCAAGTGGTGTGGATTAATGACCTGGTACAGCAAAACTAGGCATGCACAGACTAGTTGAATGTGCTCAGGTATAAAAAATATATATTTGTATGGCAGATGTGAGTTAAATTGCCTGAATGTCTTTGAAAATCATAATGTATTTGCCAGTTTCTGCATATTTGGGTGAAGAAACACAGCAAGCTGCATCATCTGTGCTCATACAGTGCACAAAGTCACAGCAGTGATGACTCAGTGTTGGAAAAGGTCATGAGCATTTCTAGCATTGTTTGTCGCCTGCATTTTAGTGTGTACAACATTTCCAGGTAGAATGAACCGAGTCATTTGAAGACCTAATATATGTCAAACCAGTTTTGCAGTGTCATCACTACTGTAGATGAAGTCTCCAAATTGAGCCTTATTTATTAATGATGTTTCTCCTTAGTTGTTAGCTTTGATGCCGGTCTTTAGCAGATCTTCAGTCATGTAATTACCAACTGTAGAGTTGGTAAATACTACTGATAAGAAGAACCAGTTGGTTATATTACAATAACCTAAGAAGCACCTCCTAAACCAGGGGTAGGCAACCTTAAACACTCCAAGAGCCATTTGGACCCATTTTCTGGAGAAAAGAAAACCTCGGGAGCCACAAAACCCTTTTGACATCTAAAATGAAGATAATACTGCATATATAGTTTTTTTTTACCTTTATACCTTTATGTATAAAAAAACTATAGGGAGTGGCAACAGGATGCAAGCATCTTGTTGTCTCATGCCTCCCTGGGGCACCTGGTGGGCCGCTGTGAGATACAGGCAGCTGGACTAGATGGGCCTTTGGCCTGATCCAGCAGGGCTCTTCTTATGTTCTTATGAGCGATCGTGGCTGAAAATCGGGTCTCGACATTCGTCATTCGCTGTCTCCAGCTTTCTCTCTCTCCCACCCCCAACTCTGCTGCCAATCCTCCACAGCCTTCTGATCACGCGTAAAAAAAACGAACGGCAGAACAAAAACCAGCCACCATGCTGCACCTTGCAGGGCAACGCGGCTGATCGCCCGTTTGCAAAGAGCACATGCGACAAGCAGCAGCAGGATGGGCAGGCAGGGCAGAGCCCAGAGCCGAGCCAAGCAGCTGCCCGTGCAACTGCTGCCACTATGGGGTGTGTTGTTGTTTTCAAAACGGTGGAGGATTTTTTTATTTTTAGGTTTGCAAAAGGGGGATTCCAGGCTCGTGCACAGGAACTTTTGCAACTTGCACGCCATCGATGCAAACAATCCCTCCACGTTGCAGAAAGAGGGACCGGGCAAAAGATCCTGGAAAATGGGACACACACACACACACACACACACACACACACACACACACACAACTGCGAGACCCGGCACTTTCCGTGCTTGTAAGCGGGAGCTGCCCCAACGCGTGCAAAACCAGGGGCAACTTTGCAACCCGACCGAGAGCGAGCCAGAAAGTTTTCCCCACTGGCTGTCTGCTGCACGCTGCCGCCCCCCGCCACGCTCCATCCCAGCTCTGCATGCAAAGCAATGCAAACACATGGAACAGTCAACACAAAAAGCCACGCACCCTTCCAGCCGGCGGATCAGCTCTGGAGCTTCACGGGTTGCCTTCTGCACAAGGCTATCCACGGACTGAGCGGGAGCCCAGCCGCCGCCGCCGCCAGCACGCTCTCCCTGCTTCCCGGAGCAGCGTGCAGTGCAGGACTGGTGCCAAGCGGAGAGGCGCTCTCAGTAGCAGCTCCCGGCTCGGGGGGCTCGGAGGGAAGGGGAGAAAAGGGGGCTATTCCCAATCTGCAGCCCTGAGCACAGTGCAGCCTACCGGGAGAGCGAGCCCACGGTCGCAGCCAATGCTGGGAGCCTCCTTTGTTACTTTCACCCAGACTCTGGAGCCGCAGCAGACGGCTAAAAGAGCCACATGCGGCTCCAGAAGCATAGGTTGCTGACCCCAGTCCTAAACCATCCTTGATTTTGATAGTAATAATTACCTGGATGTAGAGAGGAAGCACATATAAGATTCTGAGGAATGTCTCTTGCATAGTGCTCCCATACTTTGCATATTAAAGCAGTATGCATGTGTACCTTTTTTCTTCCTTTCTTAAAAAAACCCTGGTATCTCTGATGTTTCTTTTGTATTAACCCTGCTTTTGGGGGGAGTGGTTTAGCTACAATAACATGCCTAAGAAGCAGCAGAATCTTAAATTGTTATTTCTGCAAAGATATAAAATATAGGACAAAATCAGAGTTTCATCAACAATTTAGATCAGTGAATCTCAAATGTTTTAGCATTGGGACCCACCTAAAAAAAGTTTATCTCTGCCAGCTGCTCAAGCCTCTGTGGCTATAAATGGTGATTGGGCAGCAGTGCTCCTCAAGAAGCGGCTTGTTTAACCTTTTACTTGATGCATGTAGCCTAATCTGCCCTGTAGGTTTTTTATGAACCACCAAAAATTGGGTTGTGATTTACTGGTGGGCCATGGACCCACAGTTTGAGAACCACTGATTTAGTTAAAAAGAACTTTTCAGACCCCATGAAATGTTCAGCTACAATAAAACACCTGAATGCAAGTTCAGCTTGTTTTGGTATCTGAATGTATTGTTCAGATAAGAAAACCACAGAAGAAGGGACAAAAACGCCTGACCTTTGTTTTTTTCTGCAATAATATTAGTCCATATTTTTTCTTCTGTGTTAAGTTACTGTCCTAGAGACAATTGCCTTTGACTAATCTGAGAAATTTTTTTACTGAGGTTAGTATATTTTATTACTTTTTCCTCTGTATTTCAGGTGCCTGAGAATTCTCAGCTTTAGTTGTCATGCATTTTTAATTTATTTTTGTGTTCCTGGGCTGAAAGGGTCTAATCAATAGCTTTGTAGAATTCTGTGCTTTGATTTGCTCTTCAATGGAAGGCAGTGTGAAAATTCAGAGTTTTTTTGCTGGACATTCTAACTCTATTTGGCTTTAGCGCTGACAGAATGAGTGTTCTAGCAGCACTAACTGCTCTGGAAAGCACTTTCTGGCAATGTGGAGCATAACAAGGGGGCATAATAGGGGGTAGGGAGGCTATGGGAGAGGGTGGATCCAGAAGCGATGGTGTGTGCTGGATTTAATCCTGCTTGCCTGGAGCCTTCCCTTTCCCTTTCTCTCCTTGGACTTGCCCTGAAATAGCTAGATCAGGTCCGAGGACACTCATTGCAATTTGGGAGGCTTACAAAGTGTAAGAGAATTTAAATCCCCTTTTGCCAATGAAGTCTCCTGATCCTGCCCCCCCCGCCCCATATACAGCTGCCTGTTTTTGGCACGGCTGTACCAGTGGGGTGCACTAGTGGGGTGGGGAAAGAGAATTGGGCTCTGAGAAAGGTAACCAACACTTCAGCAAAGATGACCAATTAGAGCCTATTGGCAATACTTGTTGAATAATTCTAGATTTTCATTTACTGTGGGGCATACTCATTTGTAAATAGATATGGGCTTAGCATGTCCCAGAAAGAAGAGGACCCTGAAAGTATTTGTAGATAACTCCGTTCAAAAGTGTACATTTGGCTTCTTTTTTTAATTAGAGAAATTTATAGAGGATGATTAAATGGAGCTTCCATGTTCAGGTCCATATACTCCAGTTACCAGATGCTGGGGATAAACATGCATGTGATCTGGGTAGTGAGTTGTTCCATAAAAGATGTATGAGAACATGGTGACAGGTACAGATATGTCTGTCTCAGATACAAACTGGAACAGAGTGCCTATATCCCAAGGTAAGGACTCCTGGCAAACTAGCTACCACTGCTGGAAGAAGCTACTGAAGTCTTTCTTAAGACACTATTTGTTGCCTTATTTCAGATTAAACTGCAAACTATAAAAATTTCACAAAAGGAAGTAATTGGTTAATGATTAGAGGTGTTTGAAAATTATTTCTTTTACTCAGCCCATTGTGTAATCTTATCTTACTAACTGATAACAAATATCTCTTTGGAATATAAAATAACACATGCTGGAAATATTAAAAGAAAATGTGATCTGAAACCTGTAATGTTGGGTTTGTTATGGTATTTGCAAACAACACCCTTGATAATAAAACATAATTAAAAATGTTGCTTGAGTCTTCAAGCCTCGGTTTAAAACACATTGTGGGATTTACTTCCAATGTTTCACTTTCACCTGTGGAAGGCACCTTCAAGGTGTTACAAAGAATTTTGTAACTCCCTGAAGGTACTTTCAATAGGTGAAAGTGAAACGCTGGGACTAAATCCCACAATGTGTTGTAATATGTGTCTTGAAGACAGGAGCAACATTTTAAATTATGTTTTAGACTCACTTAGGCACAAAAATCTTAGTAGGTTTTGTAATACTTTAGATAATTTGCAGTGATGTGTACATATTCTGGGTGGTGTTGTGACCTCATTAATATTCTTGAGAGGTGCAGTTTGTCTCGTGTGTTCAGTGTCTCAATTGGCTTTGCAATATTTCTACTTACTTGAAATGTGCAGAGAAAAGATTTGTGTATATGCTTTGAAAACCTTTGCCTCTTCCCTGCTTCTGAAACCTGGCTAGGAATAAAGTTAATGGTCTGTCCTCAGTGAGAATATTTCTTTCCCATTTTTAGATGACAATAGCCACAAATTACATGGCAGTTTCTGGACCTTAAAAAAATTCAACAAGGAAGCTCTATTAAATGATACATTATGTCAGAGGGTTGTCTTGGCTCAATAATGAATTTGCAGAATGGCATAAATAAGAGCCCTTTTTGGCAAGGCCTGTAAATATCAGTTAGAAAATTGTGTCTGCTAGATATTCAGGGATATATTGATGCCAAATGCAATGAACCAGTTGAAATGGAAACTTCAGTCTAGTGCAGAAATATTGCAGCTCTCTATTAGCCAGCATGTGTGTACTGTCTTCCAGTCTTCCATCACTTACACCAAAGTCCTGTTCTAATGCCTCTCCACATGTGGTTGTTAATTAACTCATGTAGTTCCCATCATGGCTGTGACATGTTTAGCTGACCATATGAATCCCATTCACTGAAATCAGTAGAGATCAACTTTTAGCAGGCCATTGCAATTGTTCGAATAGTTAAGGTTATACTGGCATGCTGAAGGCTAAGAAGGAGCAGACTCAATAGACTCAATGGGCGCAGAATAGACTCAATGGGCAGAATCCTAACCTGAAGATAGCTCAGTCAGCGTGGTTTGACTGATAACCTGTTTTTACAAGATGGCACATTGCCATCTTGATCCACTTTCCAAGAAACACTCCCCTATGGTTCTTGCAGCAGAATCCTGTGTGTGTCTACTGAGAAGTGAGGTGTCTTGAGTTCAGTGAACCTGCTCCCAGATAAATGAAAATTGGATTGCAGCCTTAGTCTTCCATTTATATCGGAATGGCCCCCAAAGTTCTGAGAGGCCCATCAGATGCAAGAAATAGGACTGGAACAGAATCTACCTCCTTCTAGACTAATCAAGAAGTATAACTATAGATTAAACGAGACTAGCATGACTAGCAAGCCCAACGTACATGAAACTAGCAAAGTGGATAGTATTGTTCCTTTCAAAAAAGTTGTATTCTAATCCCTGTTCTTGGCCTGGGCAGATTACATGGGCTGCTTGGATTTGCACCAACTAAATAGCTGACACAGATCCAAGTAGCCCCATAGGGCAAGTTGGGGCTCAGCATAGGGTAAGTCGGAAAGTATCTACTTACCCCGATAAGATCTCCAGCAGCCTCCCAACATGCAGTTGCAGTCCTATCATTTTTTGGGGGGGGGAGAGGGGGAGAGCAGTGAGGCAGCTTGCCTGTCAGAGAGGCAAGTGGTTTGGCCTTCCCTCCCCTACTGTCATGTGGCTCTGAAATGGAGTCTGGCATGGCATGGGGGGGTGGAGAAACAGTAGGTGGCAGACCTCCTCCTCGTCTGTCCATGGGTAGCCCCTTGGCTAGGTCCTCAACTGCCAATTTGCATTGTATACAGCGCAGGCAATGCGGCCTGGCTGTACCAGCACAAGTTAGAATTGTGCCATCAGTTGTCCCATTTTTTTTACCATTAACACAGAAGCAGAACACTCATCACCAGTTTGTCTTCCTTTCCATAACAAGCATAATAAAGTGTTTAACCTATGCTATTTAGGACGCAATCCTAACCTGGAATTGTGCCATCACTTGTGCCAGTCCAGGAGTGTTGCAAATGCACCCTAAAGTGTGTTCAGACAACTTTTGGAATTAGGGAGGCTGGGACATGTATGTGCACTGGCCTCTCTGACTGAGAGTGTTGGAAATACGCTTTGCAGCATATTTGCAACACTCCTGGGCCGGGTTAGGATTGTGCCCTTAGTTTAGCAAAAAAAAAAAATGGAATCTAGCTTGTATGAATACTAAAAACATAAAATGCATCAATAGCAGTCAACACTAGCATAAATAGTTCAAAATAGTAAAAATACTATTATTGAGAAGTAAGGCTTTTATATAAATGCTGAAACCCTACTATACTCTGAATGCCTTTACACTAGTAATGTCCTTGCATGATAATGAATAGTGTATGCATAACATTGATGGGCTTAGACCCTTGGGTTGCTTATGAGAATGAAAGAACACTGGAGTTTTAATTAACAGTATGTCATGATGTTGATTTTAAATCATACAGACAAAATAATATGGAACATCTGTAAACTTAAAACAATATTCGTTTCTCTGGGGAAGTCTAGCTGAAGCAAGCCATTGCGAGCATAATAATTAATATGAACAGGCATTCTATATTTAATTGCAGAATATAGAACTGCTGTTTTTAAAAATGAATTTTACCTGAATATGTTTCTTATCAGGATTGCCTACAGGGAATGTTTAATAAGCAACAGCTTTGCAGGTAACTTTTAATTTCCCTTCCTCAAAACGTTCCCCATAAATGTATTACGGTTGCATAAAAACTAAGGTTACAGTCTAGCTAAAATAAATCAATTTTAAGACCATGGGAGTTGAGTAGATTGTAGGCCTAGATTAAAGTCATAGCAAAATAACACTAATATTCAAAGTGGGGGGAGAATAAGAATGAAATATAGAAAGTATTTATCTAGGTACGTTGTCATGGATGCATCTGATGGATCTTATAAATACACAGTTTTGAGAAGGTATTTAGAAATTCTCCAACGCCAATAGACCACTCCAGTTCTTCATTTCATCTCTTCAAGAGATGGGACCAACATTGAAATGCCAACTTTTTCTTCATTGTGCCTCTGAGGGCAGTAGCAACTTCTTTAGTACTTGTTGTGCTAAGTATTCCTAGCAGCTGGCTTCTGCTGCTTCCTTTTCTTTAGAATGTACAAGGAAATATATTTATTTTCAGAAAAAGTCATTTAAGAAAATATTAAAACAAAGGTTAAATCACCTACCTGACTGATGTTCTCAACGCCAAGAGGTGGCAGCAGCAAGACCCATCCAACAGACTATTGGTACATGGACACCATGTACTAGACCAGTGGTTCCCAAACTGTGGGTTGGGACCCACCAGTGGATTGTGAACCATTTCAGGGGGGTCGTAAAGCATCTAGACCAACCATATTGAAAATATGGGAAGATGGGATCCTGGAAAGGGGAAAGGCACTATGGCTGTTTTGCTTGTGTCAAGGTTGTAAATAGGCTTTTTTCTTCCTTTCTGCTTCACTTTGCTATTGGAAAATGGCTAAGAAATAAGCCAACTTATTGCTGCATTCTCTGGAAATTAGCAGGCTCTGGCTTCACAATAATGTCACTTCCAGCCATGACATCACTACTGGCGGGTCCCAGACAGATCGTGATTCTAAAAAGTGGGTCCCAGTGCTAAAATATTTGAGAACCACTGTACTAGACAATTGCGTCTCCGTGAATATTGGTTTTGGCGTGTTTTTTTTAGAAATTTACTTGCAAGGATTGTGTTTCAGAGCTATGCCCTAAATGAAGGGGTGCTTGAAAAATAGCCAATTTTCAGTTTTTGAATTTGAAACATAGAGGGTCCTGAACATTTCCAGCATGACATAAATGACAATGGAGTGCATTGTCTTTCTGGGCTAATATATTTGCTCTTTCGCAACCAGTCTCAGCACGGTCACCTTCAGAAAAAGTGGGTGGCAGTGCTCTGATTTGTGGTTACTGGAAGCAAAGGCAGCCGCTTCTTCTGAAACAACCACCTTTAGCATGGCAAGACTGGCTGTGGAGGTGGTGGGCAGGTTCTCTAGCCCGCTGGCTCCCCTGACCTGCTCAGAGCAAAGTCAGCTGCTTCAGAAGTGGCTAGCCTTGAGCCAAGCATTCTGGAAGTGATTGTGGTGATGTCATCACATCACTGCAATTACGTCTGGGCAGCTGGATGGGGGGGCAGCAGCTGGGGGGTGACCCGGGGCAGTTCAACTCCCTGCTATGCTGCTGTTTCAGTAGACTCACCCCAAAACTAGTCAGAGGGATCAGAATGGTTGTTATGTAAGAAGCCAGATACACAAGCATAATCAACCTGAAGCACGTTATGGTTATGTATGAGTTTTGAAAACAAAGCTCCAATGTATATTCTTTACTTTGTTTCCTATACTATGCTGGATTTCTTATTTTTAGCTTCTATTAATAATTACCATTATGCAATCATTGTACTCCCCTCATTGCAAAAGTGACATTACATTCTTTGGGGAAAGATAGTACATTAGGCAAGCTTGTCATACAGTTTCTGCTGAAGCAGCATTGTGGCAAAGGAATGGTAGTAGGCAAAGAAATGTTATGATAAACCCAGTTTTTCAATCTAATTCTTCTGCAAGGTCAAGTGTGCAGATGAACTGAGATAGAATGCTGAACATGTACATTATTAGAATTGAACAAGGAGCTGAAGTCCAGAATTTTGTTTCAGTGGTTTTCTTAGCATAACAGCTCAATCCTACTGGATAGCCCAATCCAGAACTACCTGGCTGCCTTGGGTGCAGCGGTAGCCAAAAGGCTACCACTGCATACAGCGGCAGCGAGGCAGCCTCTGGAATCTCCCCAGGAGAAGGAGATGTTCATCCCCTTCCCCTGGGGAAAGCCTTGTTGCCTGCAGTGGGGCTTCTTGGCTCACTGCTGGCTATTGTCGGGCTGCCTGAGCCACCACTGGGGATAAGATCCAGCAGTGGAAGCCACTGCTGGGTCTCACCCCCTTGTAGCTGACTCCTCCCCCCTCCTCTCCCCCACTCCAAACGGACTTGCCGGTGGCCAGTGATGCTAGAGCCCTGGCTGGTTGCCCGCTCGCGTTAGAGCTTGGCGGTGCAAGTGGTAACGTGTCCCAAACATGCTATGCAGCACATTCATGACACTTTTAGCCAGTCGTACCGGCATACCACCAGTGATAGGGCCTTTGAGATTAGGGCCTTTGAGGCGCTAACTTCTTGCACAGGGATGCTGGCATGCAGAGACTGAGTGGGCTTTCATTGATCTGCTGGTGTACATGGGAAGTCTCCAGACTTCCCACTGATGCTCCAGAAGTGTGTGCTGCAGGAGTGTGCTTTATGGCCGCTTTGCAGCAGCCAGCATTAACTGAACATGTGACTTGACAATGAGACAGTCCAATAAGATTAGACTGTAATTTTCCATTTGTCATTTTTTTGGGTATAGTACTGTACTTTCAAAATTATACCTCAAAAATAGTATCTCAAAGGAGGTGCCATCAAAGGGCTTTCCTAAAGACTGTGCAACACATACAGGAATAAGTGATTTCATGAGGTATAAACTTTGGTTCAGAGAACATTGCCACAAAGTGCTTTTGTAACATGGTTGATCCCAATAAGGTTTGGAAGAAGTTGATAATGTATGTGGGGGTCAACAAGCAAATACATTGCTGCAATCCTTTGATGTTGATAGGAATTATAGTTCTTAAGCCTTGTCTGATGCAGAACTCTAATATAGAATGCAGTGGCTTAATGGCAGGTCTCGCCCTATTTGGACTAGCCTTCAGTTTTATATGCATAACAATCTTGCAGTTGTATGCTAGAAAGCAGAATGGCTCAGGCCTCCTTGACTGTGCTGCTAAAGACTACAGGTGGGAGTTCACATACCTGGATGTTCCTGGAAAACCTCCTTACACATAGACAACTAGCATGTTAGAAACAATTACTTTAGAATTCTTCTCCCTAGTAGCTAGTTTCCTGTCTTAAGAAAATTCTTTTCTTATGGAGAAACATTCAACCATATGAGTCTCCACCCCAACTTGGAAATGGCACTACCCTAACAAGGTTTCACTACTGCACTGGGAATTATGCTAAAGATCTTGGCAATATTTGGTCAGTGACTTTTTTGTGAAGGTTGTATTTTCGCATCTTATAACATGATACCGTTTCACATAAGTACGTATTATCATTGTTACATTGATGATGTTGAGAACTATAGGGGTACATGTCACTCGTGAATGTTTTGAAATACTCTAAGAAATTGCTTGTAGGACAATTATTATTTTTTATCTCTTTCTGCTCCTTGAAGATTTACATCCATCTTTTTCCTTCCCCAACTTCCTCTCCCCCCAACTAGGTTAATAATTGAGGGTTCCACAACTGGGAACCCTTGAGTCAAGCCTTGCACAAGGAAAATTTTTGTCTGCCCTCCCTTTCTGAGTTGCCAACTTAGAGGCAAAAGAAAGTGGTGTCTTTGAGAATGAAATTCATATGCAGATCATTTCAGAAGGTGAGAGTTGAGACCTATTCTTTCACCACCAATTCCCTTCTTAAAAGGCCCCTTCAGGAAACCCCTTTGCAGTCAAGGGATTAGTTTTATGTGAGGAAAACAAATGAACATGAATGATAGGAGGGTGATGGAAAGAAAAATATGGCATCAGTACTTGTTTGCCATTTATTTCCATGCTTTTAAAAATTAATATGCTTCACCCTGGTTCCCCCTTCCACCCCATATATCTGAGAAGTAAGGGGTGTTTGTTTTCGGTCTAGAAAAGGGGAATTAAAGAAGGGAAATTAAACTGCTGGAATGCATTTATTTAGGGAACCATTTGGCTTTTATTGGAAAGAATTTCCACCCAATTTAACAAAATAATTTTCTTTACAGAACTATAATTGGCAATTAAAATTATGTTGGATAGACACTAGTACACATTTTCTGCATAAACAGAGCCAGGGAAATGGGCATTGCTCAAACAATTTGAGTGCCTCTGCATGGAGTGTACAAGTGTCAGCTTGATGATCTTCAAAGGAAATAATGGAGAAATGAGGCTATACCTTTCAAATAATTGGCCTTGTGAGAGTGGAGGCACAGCAAGCAAGAACTTAATCAAAACTTAAAACAAAATGACCTCACTGGCACAGCCTCATAGAGTGTAAACAACCAGCTAGAAGACTTTGATTTGATAAACTACACCAATATAACAGTTCTTGTATCATTTACTCAAAAAGTAAAATAAAAAGCAAAATTGCCTCTTGGGCTGCAAAGTGGGGTGTTGTTTTTTTCCCCCAGTTTGGAACGTTTTTCTCAAATCTGTCTTCGAATGTGTGAAAACAAAACAGATGGGGGTAATTATTGCACCCAGTTTTAATCACTGAAAATTGAGGAATAGCATTTATTTATTTATTTATTTATTTATTTATTTATTTATTTATTTATTT
>JAJKFI010000019.1:2682594-2710002 GCA_029204185.1 Lerista edwardsae
TTTATTTATTTATTTATTTATTTATTTATTTATTTATTTATTTATTTGAAGAGTTTATACCCCACCTTTGCCATTCCAAAGCAAATGCCCAAAGCGGCTTACAGAGAACAAAAAAGTACAATGTAACCACAATAAGAAAAACATTAAGAAAAGAAGAAAAAAATATTAAACATAAACGTTTAATGGGAACACAGAGAATGTGCAAGAAAGAAGCTAGTCCCAATTCTCCTCATCAGGCCCTTTGGCAGGTGGGAAAACAATTGACGAGGGAAGTAAACAAACTATGACAGTATTCCAGAGGGACAGGAGGTAGACAGCCTTATCATTCAAAGGCCAGATGAAATAGGTATGATTTGAGCCCTCTCCAAAAAGCCATGAGGGAAGTGTAGTTCTTAATTCTTTTGGAAGGGAATTCCATATTTGTGGAGCCGTTACAGAGAAGGCTCGCCCTCGACTGCCATCCCTTTAACTTGGGACAGAGGAGGCACTTAGATTATGTAAGAGGGCGAACTGGTATGTATGGGAGAAGGCGGTCCTTTAGATAAGCTGGGCCTAAGTCATGAAGGGCCTTAAAGGTCAGTACCATCATCTTAAATTGACACTGGAAGAGAATGGGCAACCACTGCAGCTGCTGGAGGAGTGGTCCTACTGAGTCAAACCGTCTAGCCCCTGCAACCACCTGGGCTACTGCGTCTTGTGCTAACTGTAGCTTCCGAACTGATCTCGAGTGAAGCCCTACATACAGTACAGTGAATTACAGTAGTCCAGCCTTGAAATCACTAACGCATGGACCACCGTGGCCAGGTCAGAACAGCTCAAGTATGGTCGTAGTTGGCGCACCAATCGAAGCTAGGCAAATGGACTCCTAGCTACAGCTGCTACCTGGTTTTCCAGAGACAGCTGAGAGTCCAGGAGCATTCCCAGACTGCGCACCTGTTCTTGCAGGGGAAGTGTCATTCCATTCAGAGTAGGTGCCTCCTCAGTGCCTCCATTGAGGACTTCCTGACCAGGAGGAATCTTTTCTGGATTCAGTCTTAACCTATTGACTTTAATCCATACCCCAACTGCCTCCAACTCCCAGATGATCTCCCCCAGTAGTTTCAGGTATACAGTATATTGAAGAGCATGGGGATACAATATTATTTAGCTTCATTTTTAACTAGTTCAGAATTATGACTTTTAAAGGCAGCTTTCAAAGATTCTATGCTAACTCAGGGCATTATGAGCCTCTGTCTGGTGCTGAAGAAATGAAAGAGAACAAAATTGAGCTTGCTTCCAACTCAGCTAAAGGAAATGTATTGTCCTTTTCAGAATTATGAAACAACTGAATCATTATTGAATATTCTTTTTAAAAGCCATTTTAAGTAGTGTCTCCACTCTGTTCACTTTCATGCAGCCAGCTGGGTCATCTTAAACTTGAAGCCTTTATATTGCAATAGTTATCATCTCTTTAATAGTTCATTAATTAAGTAAAAAAGACATGACGTATGCCTGTCATGTTGTCTGATTATAGACATGAATGAATATATATATAGTCAAACATGCTTATTTGAAGTGGGACATATAGCATTTTTTTTTTGCTAGAAACTAATGGAATACATTACACATTGTAAATAATTCATGTCTATTTACTCACAAATACCCTCTTCCTTAATTATAACACTATGATCTCATATTGTAGTCACACTGATTAAGCTTTAAAAAAGTATGTAATTAAATCCTCCCAATGGTACACAGTTTGGAGTTTAATATCCTTTTTTAAAAATTTGTTTTCTATTACTTTAATAAACAATTTCTAAGTGCAAGTGTAAATATAAAAGCCTTTTTTTCCAATTTGTTGAGCATGCAGTAGCCTTCCTTCCTTATCTTTATTGCACAAGGATGTACATAATAGATGTTGAAAATTTATCTGCTCTTCATAAAGTGGGGGGTGACGTCATGCAGCAGAGGGTGACATCATGTAGTGTGGGTGACACCCGCTCCAGGTGTAAACTGCACCACAGTGTCACTATACAGTAGACTTCTGATAATCCAACACTTCTGGAACTAGGTATTGCTGGATTATTGGTTATGCCAGACTATCAGGAGGAGGAGGAGGAGGCCTGTACCAAGCCAAGGTGCTGCCAATGTCATTTGTGTGGCTGCAGCATTTCCATATGTTACCCATTTTTGTAATTGCTCACATGTGTTTTTTATAAACATATACATGAAATTAAGAAACTAATTTAAAGATTAATATGGTTCTGGAAATACTGGTACAATTATGTAGAATGCATGCTACCATGTATATTTTCTTGAGATGGAAGACCATCTAAAAATTTTTTAAAAGGTTTTTATTTATGTTTAAGGGCCAAACCAGGCATGATTAGAGATCACATGTTTCTATTCATATGTCTGCCCTGTTCACAAATACAATGTAGAGAGAGGCTTATGTGCACTGTCCTAGCCAGCCTCTGCATCAGCACAGTGTGCACTGTGCCAGTACTAGCCATTGCAAAAAAAAAAAAAACCTTTAAGGCCATGATTCTAACCAACTTTCCAATCCTAACCTGTAGTTAGGCCGGCACAGTTAGGCCAAAGTATGTTTGGACCACTCTTAGAGCTAGTGAGGCCAGCACAGAAACGTGCACCATCTTCCCTGACTCTGAGAGTCCAAACTTACTTTCCAGCACTGGGGTAAGGGCAGTGAAGCTCCGAGATATGGGAAGAAACCTTATCTTACCTTGAGGAGACCTCCATGACTACTACTCCATTGCATAATGCCCCACTGACACAGCTATGTCACTCTTGGAAAGTTGGTTAGGATTGCTCCTAAAGCACTTTGCAATTGCAAGGCAATTCAGTGCCAACACTAGCACACAGATGCCAGCAGAAGAAACAGCATGCACTGGATGTGGTAAATTCCCCGTGGGCACACAGGAAGGAAGGGAGTGGAATGGAGTGGGGGAGGGAAGCAAGGGGGCCGGGCGGATTAGCTTCAGGAGTGGGCAGGATCTCTGCATCCTAACCACCTTCCTAGGTCTGATCCTCTGACAAAGGTCAACATGGACTTGCACCAATTTAGTTGGTGTGGGTCTGAATGGACCCATTGTGCAGACTAGGGCTTACCCCAGGGCAAGTAGATGAATCTCCCCTTACCTTGAATAGGCTTTCTGCATTTTAAATTCCCCTGCAGGATGCAGCACAAGTTGTGCCAGTGCCATTGCATGAATACAGGGGAATTTGGGCAGGATTGGGCTATAAGAATCTGTTTTTAGCAGTAATGATAAATAGGTTAGGTGATCCTAAACCTTTTCCCTTGCCTGACCTCTCAGTACATGATTCCAGTCATTTTGTGCTGCTCCAGGATCACTTCCAATGCTGGAAAGAGGAAAGAAAAGGGTACTTGGAGTAACCAAATGTGGGAAAATATGGTGTATGTGTGGGGGGGGGATAAGGATGCCCAATGCACCTCTTTCATATTCATATTTCTTCCTTTGTCCTTTTTTAAATTGTTAAAACAAGACCTTCCATATTTCCTGCTTTGTCTGTGGATTGGATAATATGTAAATGATAGCCTTTTCACAACTTGTTTTGTCCTAAGTAGAAAGTTTATAGGTAAAGGGTTGAAATGAAATTACATTGACACTGTAATGGTGCCTTATAAAACAAATTCAATTAGATAATAAACCAGACCATAACACAACATATCAATGCTTTGAACAGTGTGTGTGTGTGTGTGTGTGTGTGTGTGTGTGTGTGTGTGTGTAGGGCAAGATTGCTGTAGTTTAAATCTGCTTTATCTTTGTTATTTTGGTTTGCAAATCAATAGAATGAAGCATAGTAAAACAGTAGTTCAGTGTAAACACTGATATTTCTTATTTGCACGACAAAGGAAAAAGTAATTTACAATTAATTCAAAGAGAAAAAAATTCAGATTTTGTATTAATTGTATTTTTCAAAAATACAAAGAAAAAAGTCCTCTGTGGCAGCCACCAAATACACATTCCTGAAATGTTGTTGAAGAATATCAAAGCGGGGGGGGGGATTCATGCTAGTAATTGACACATTTTACAGACCCGCCAATTTTGGATGTGAATCAGATGGGAAGCTTCTTCTTTTGCTAAACCGGAAGTGTGCTTCAGAAGGCTCCAGCCAGTGCTCCTACTTTTCTTATGGCCATTTGGACCTTGGATAGTGAGAATGGCTGGCAGTCAGATGAGTTTATCGAATGAAATCTGTTGAGAAGTGCAAAGAAAAATGGTGGCTAACTTATTTTGCCCTCTTTCTCCTTCAGAATGAGTAATTACTACACTTTACAGGGCAGGGCACATTGAGGGAAAATAGTATTTTTCATGCTGCTGTCTCTCAAGTAGCTTCAGTTGTCCTTAACCTCTTTTCCACTCCAGAACTAATCTCCGTGTTTTAGGTCCCACACTAATTGGTTCTCCAATCTCACACTAATGTGCCTAATGAATTATTACGGACTTGAATTTATTGTCCTTGCACTTCCTTCACCTGAGCCATCCATAGCCTTCTTTTTCTCTTTGTTACTACATAGAACCTTCTCACCAAATCAGCTTCAAATAAAATAGTCTTCATGCATAGTTGGTCCCTGTGTTTTTTTGCATTGTAAATTGCTGTGAAGGAGTGCATAAAAACCAGACCACTGTGTCTGGGGAGGGAGGGTGGTTTAAACTTTTTCTTCAAATCTTGATAAGAATCTGCTTCCCCTGCCAAAGCTACTTTTTAAGTTATTTTGAGGGGAAGGCAACTTTGGGATGACAGCTTTACTTGGGACCATGGAATGGAGGGGGGGAGTAAACACACAATGACCTTGATTGCCCTCCATGGCTAGGGGTGGGTTTTTTCAGAGATCAAAACAAAACACTAAATAGTGAAAATTCCTACTGAAAGTGATACATAAAACAAAATTTAGGTCAAGAGAAAAAATTTTGCTTATTTTGACACAAATTTAGATTAATTTCACAAAAATAATCACTGTTGTTTATTTTTGACACAGTTTTGAAGAATCCACAAATAGAAGGAGGAGTGGCAGAAACAGGATGAAGCTTGCTTTATCTTGCTTGCTTAAATACCCAGGTTCATAGTTCACAGTGCATGCTGGGGCGACTTTAATGGAACATGGAAGCAGTAAGTAGCAGTTTCTTGATGCTCCAAGCAGCAATCAGAGTGCAGCTTGAGAATTTTTGAGCAGGTTATTTCTGGCTGGGGTTTGTGTGTGCCAGTAATTGCTTGCCTTTGAAGGGCCATTCACCCTTATTTATTGTGCATTCTGGAAGCAGTTGGTGGTGACATCATCATGTCACGACTAACTATGTCCAGGTGCCATGCTTTGCACATGCATCACAAGCACTTTTCTTGGTGAGTGGGGGTTGCCCAGGGAGGGAGGGTGCTGCAGGAATGTCCAGCATTGGGCCCCACTACTCCTGGAGCTGGCCCTGGCTGTCAAGCACCCATTATTTGGCACAGTAATGGTTTGCAAAAGTGGGTCGCAACCCACACTTTGGGAACCGCTGCACTATGACATCATCACAGAATTTATATTACTTAGGGAGCAATCTTAACCTGTAGTTAGGCCGGCACAGTTAGGCCAGCAAAGTTTGGCTGGCACAAGGGACACTGTAAAGTATGTTTGGACCACTCTTGGAGCTAGCGAGGCCAGCACACAGACGTGCACCATCCTCCCTGACTCTGAGAGTGGTCCAAACTTACTTTAGGGTGGCCCTGATGCCAGCCAAAATTTGCTGGCCTAACTATGCCGTCTTAATTTCAGGTTAGGATTACACCCTTAAGATCAAGGACACGGATGTCCTCAGAGCACCATCGTATGCTTGTTTACTCAGAAGTAATTGGTTCAATGGGGCTTACTCTCAGGAAAATGAAATCCTACCCAAATTTCCATAACTGAAGTAAGGGTAATGTAGCTCTAAGATAAGGATACAAACATTCTCTTACCTTGTGGAGGCCTCTGTGACTGCTACTTTACTTCAGAATGCAGCACATGCCCCATTGGCACAGCTATGTCAGGGCTGGAAAATTGGTTAGGCTTGCACCGTCAGTCATGTTTATTCATTCAGTTCTGAACTTGTAAAAGATATTTCTGTATAAAGAGAATACAATTAGAGAGAATGGATGAGTCAAAGGATTAGTCATGGAATACTAAGCTTTTTCCATTTAGATTGCAGAGGAACATCTAGCACATAGCTTGCTGTTGAATGAAACCTCATTACTGTTTCATGGCAGTTCCTTTCCCTGTACAAAATGGATAGGCCACCTTTCAGAATTCATTGTATGCTGGCATCTTAATACTTTTAATTTCTCTGGCCCTGCTACACATATGCAAAACTAGAATTGTTATGAGTCTAGTCTCAGAGCAAGATGTGAGTGTGTGTGTGTGTGCGTGCGCACACACACACACACAGAGTGAAATCTGCACTATGAAGCCCAGATGCAGTTTCTTACTTCAGTGAAGCTAGGCCTAAGTTAATTTACAATACAGGTTGATTATCCCTTATCTGGACTGCTTGGGACGGGGAGGTTTCCAGATTTTGAATTTTTCTGGATTTTGGAATAATCACATAAATATAATGAAAAATGCTCTTGCTCTTTTTATTTATTTACTATTTATTTAATTTATATCCCGCCTTTTTGCCCGAAGGCACTCAAGGCAGCTTACAACAATTAAAATATAGTAAAATCATTGTGTGAGAGAATTAAAAACAATAGTTAAAACAATATTAAAACAATTAAAATTTAAAACAGCCAAACTCCGTGGATCATCATAAAATATACAAAAAGAGTGTAAAAAGAGAATGCAAAAACCAGCCAGCCTGTCAACAACTAAAGGCCTGCTGAAACAGAAAGGTCTTCAGCCCCCACCGAAATACCGCCAAAGAGGGAGCAGTTCTCAACTCTAAGGGGAGGGTATTCCAAAGTTGGGGGGCCACCACCGAGAAGGCCCTATTTCTGGCCGCCGTCCCTTTCACCTCTCCTAGTGACGGCACAGTCAAAAGGGCCCCCCCAGATGACCTCAGAGTACGGGCAGGATTATATGGAAGGAGGCGGTCCCTCAAATACCCCAGACCCGAGCCGTAAAGGGCTTTAAAGGTCAAAACTAGCACTTTGAATTGGGCCCGGAAAGGAACCGGCAGCCAGTGTAGTCACTGAAGCAACAGCCTGACAGAGTCGAACCGATGTGCCCCAGCAACCACCCGAGCCGCCGCGTTCTGCTCTAGTTGTAATTTCCGGACCGTCATTAGAGGCAGCCCCGCGTAGAGCGCATTGCAATAATCTAATCTGGATGTCACTAGGGCGTGGGTCACTGTGGCCAGGTCTGCACAGCTCAGGTATGGTCGCAGTTGGTGAATCAGACAGAGCTGAGCAAAGGCTCCCCTGGCCACCGCTGCCACCTGAGAATCCAGGTGCAGCTGCGGATCCAGAAGAACCCCCAAACTGCGGACCTGCTCCTTCAGAGGGAGTGCAACCCCATTCAGAGCAGGGCGATAGTCCAATACCCAAGCTGTGGATTTCCGGACCAGGAGAACCTCTGTCTTATCCGGATTTAATTTCAGCTTGTTCGCCCACATCCAGCCCCCAACCGCCTCCAGACAGCGATCCAGGACCTCAACCGCCTCCTCAGAATCAGGGGGAAAGGAGAGATAATGTTGGGTGTCATCAGCATATTGATGGCACCCCACTCCAAACCCCCAGATGACCTCTCCCAGCGGCTTCATGTAGATGTTAAATAGCATGGGGGATAAGATGGAACCTTGCGGCACCCCAAACCTGAGAGGTCGGGGTGCCGAACAAGCCTCCCCCAGCACCACCTTCTGGGATCTGTCAGCCAGGAAGGAGTGGAACCACTTCAAAACAGTGCCTCCAAGCCCCAACCCGGCCAGCCGACCCAGAAGGACACCATGGTCAATGGTGTCAAAAGCCGCCGAGAGGTCCAGCAGGACTAACTGGGACACACTCCTTGTCCATTCCCAGGCGAAGGTCATCCACCAAGGCGACCAAGGCAGTCTCCGTCCCGAACCCTGGCCTGAAGCCAGATTGGAATGGGTCCAGATAATCCGTTTCCTCCAGTACCCTCTGAAGGGTCGAGCGGGCAAGCAGCAGGTCTCACACTCCAGAGAATCCTGTCCACATCCTCAGGTTCTACAAGCTGGAAAGAATCCCAAATGGTAGGATAGACAGGTTCCCTGGGGACATCACTAGATATGCCCACAGCAGCGTCCAAGTCATGCCGAATTTGATCGACCTTCTCTGCAAAATGTTTTGCGAACTCGTCACCACGAGCCTCCGTGTGCTCCTCCCCTCCGGTGGGGGGGGGCAGATGTAGAAGGCTATGGACCCACGAAGGAGCTCAGCAGGATGGTTCTCTGCAGATGCGATGGTGGCAGAGAAGTGAGCCCTCTTAGCTGCCACCACCGCCCTAGAATAAGATTTTAACTGGGCCCTAGCCTGTGTACGGTCAAATTCGGCACAAGTCTTTCGCCACTGACGCTCTAGCCATCTGCCCTGCCGCTTCATCGTTCGCAGCTCCTCAGAGAACCAAGGAGCCGCTCTGATTCTGCGACTAGGCAGGGGACGCTTTTACTGTTACTCATTTAGGCATCTGTTGATCTCTTTGACATTTTTCAACAATATGTGTATAGGTACACACCACAGAACATAGAATAAGAGCCTGTATGTGTGAATGAACACCTCTTTGTTGTTGTTGCGTAAGGCTTAGGTCCCGATTGGAGTTCTCTGGAAGTCAAACCCTTGAGTGTGCAATTCAGTGCATGTTTATTCAGAAATTGGCGATAACAGAATTTATTCTTACATGAGGAGAATATATATGTAGAGGCTGGGAAGAAATGCATGTCTTTTTCTAGCGCACACTCAGGTAAATACAGACATGTGGAGACCATGCAGTACACATCCTGCTGTTTCACACATTGTAGCTGCTGCTATGCATTCCTTGCATAGGACTGGGCTATCAGACTGCTTTATTTAGTTATTTCATCTTCAAAGATTCAATGACATTATTACAGTAATGGCCGTGACATGCAGTGCACATCACTGGTTTTTGCCTTGACACCCCCAGCGTGCTGAGGTAGGGCTTGAGGGAAAGCCATTGGCCATCACCATCTGGGGGGGAGGGACAATCGGGTGCGCATATTCCTGTTGTCCTGCTCTGATCTCAGTCGGGCCCTGAACAGTGATCTCCCGACCTGCCTGCCCACTATTCAGGCTGAGATTAGCTGGCCACTTCAGGGCCGGGTAGGAATTTTTGGCTCCCAGTCAGTTGGCTCTGGGCTGGTTTGTTTTTTGCCTACCCCAGCCTGATTCGAGCGGTGGGTCTTTCCCTGGTAAGTTAATATATTGGTCACTTTAGTGCAGGTACTGTGTGGTGGGTAGGAAGGTTTGTATTGGTGTATGTCTTGAGGCAGCACGGGTGGGGACGGTTACGGCCCTTCATATGTTTGTTTACCCAGCTCAGTGAGGATGGCTGGGTTGTCCCTTCCGGGCTATGGCAAAGGCTCCGGGAGAGTTAGGAGGAGCACGCTGCCTCAACCCTTTGGGTCGGTGAGGATGGATTTAACCGACCTTAGGCCGGATTAATTCTAGAGTCAGGATGTTATGCCCGTCAGTCATCCAGACCATTGGGGAGGCAGACTGCTAGAGCCGTTTCCCCAGAGATCCGCACACTTGGGTTAATGTTAGGCCCATTGCAAGTTGTTTGTTGAATTTAAATAAAGTGGCCCTTAATACCCAAGCCTTGTGTCAGTGCGCTCATTGAGGGTTGCATTGGTAAATGCCTTGTGTCCACTATTCCCACACACATGTGAAGTGTGAGTAATCCCACACACATGTGAGGAGGTGATTCTTTTAAGTATCCTGGCCTTTGCTGAATAGGACTTTAAAGGAGTTTACCAGAGCTTTGAATTGAGGCCTGGTCCTCTATCATCAGAAAAGGGTGCAACTGATATACTAGTTTAAGGGTACAATCCTAACCTGGAGTTATGCCAGCACAGTTAGGCCAGCAAAGTTTGCTGGCACAAGGGACATCATAAAATGTTTGAACCACTATTGGAGTCAAAGAGACCAGCACACAGATATGTGCCATCCCCCTGACTCCAAGAGCGGTCCAAACACATTTTACGGTGGCCCTTGCCTTGTGCCAGCCAAACTTTGCTTGTCTAACTGTGCCAGCCTAATCCCAGGTTAAGATTGCGCCTTATGGTGGGTAAAAGCAAGCAAACAAAAAAATCCCTGACAATATTCCTGACAATAGCCACTGAGAATCTTGCACGTGTCTGTCTTTCAGTATCTAATAGCCTCGGGGTGGGTATAAGATGGAGCATTGATTCAGAACATGTTAAATCCTCCTTTTTTCCATGTTATGGCCTCAATCCAAATTGCCTCACTTCCTGTAGTTACATTGAAGAAAGGGAAAAAAAAAAACATTGAAAATTGTAATGGTGGACAGAGGCAATGCGATATTGCTGTGGGGCCCTGCAACAAAGCCTTGAACTGGAATATCCCTTGTGTGTTCCCCTCAACTCTGATGGGACATTGGACACTATCATTGCCATTGATACCAAAAGTTCAAGAACTGGCTCAGCTAGAGGGCATGGAACCTTGGCCGTTGGTCAGCTGAGCAGTGGAATTCCTTCAAGGGGAGACAAAACACAAAGTTGTGCAGGATCTTGAGCTCCCGCCCCCGCAGGAACACCACTGCAACTGAGCCAGCTCCTTATGTACTCAAATCATGAAAGACCAACGTTGTTTCTAGTTTAGCCTGTAAGAAATTCACAGCACAATCCTCACCTGGAGTAAGGCCAGCAAAGTTTGGCTGGCACAAGGGACATCAGAAAGTGTTTTGGACTATTCTCAGAGTCAGGGGGGATGGTGCATGTCTGTGTGCTGGCCTCTCTGACTCTGAGAGTGGTCCAAACATATGTTACAGTGTCCCTGGTGCCGGCTAAACTTTGCTGGCCTAACAAGGGACCATCCTGACTGTGCCGCCAGGAGAGGTGAGAGGGATGGAGGCCAGGGACAGGGCCTTCTCGGTGGTGGCCCCCCGACTTTGGAATACCCTACCCTTAGAACTAAGAACTGCTCCCTCTCTGGCAATATTTCGGCGGGGGCTGAAGACCGTATTATTTCAACAAGCTTTTAACTACTGACAGGCTGGCTGTTTTTTTTATATTTTCTTTGTATTTTTTAGGATCCATGGGGTTGGTTATTTAAATTTTTAATTATTTTAATTATTTTAAGATTGTTTTAACTATTGTTTTTAATTGTCTTATATACTGATTTTATTGTATTATTGTATTTTAATGTTGTAAGCCCCCTTGGGTGTCCATGGGCAGAAAGGCGGGATATAAATTAAATTAAATAAATAAATAAATAAATAATTATAAGCCGGCCTAAATCCAGGTTAGGATTGCGCCCTCAGTCACTTACAGGTCTTGTCATTCTCTTCAATCAAAGGAGAAAGCCATGTTTTACTCCTTTTTTTTGTTTAATGGGATCTGTCAGAGTACGTGCATATGTTATGCATATTGGCACTCTCTCTTTCGAATGACTTCTTTAATAATACTGCCCTAGATTCTCATTGATTTCTTTCCAAGTAAAAGAGTCAGAAAAGCATTCCCAGATTAATGAGCTGGTGGTTTATTGCAGTGGTTCCCAAATTGTGGGCTGGGACCCAATTTTTGGTGGGTCTGGTGAAGCCTAGCATGCTGGACTGCTACTGTGTGTTTTTTTAATTGATGTGTGTTTAAGAACATTTAAGAATTGATGACATGTTATGAATTGTATTGTGGGTTTACTGCTTCAGCTATTCTTTCTACAGAGATTTTAACAACTATTAAAAAAATTTCACATCAAGAATAAGGAGTGCTTCCAAAAGCAAAGACCCTGCTTCTAGTATAATTGAAAATTTAGCAGAATCACAGATATAAAAGCTCATGAGGTTTATGTTTGTTTGCTTCTCTTTTGATTAATGAAAACATTCTGTTGTTCGCTCTTTATCTTCCCTATAGGAAAACATATTAAAACGTCTGTGGTTTAATGTCTATAACAGAATAATTGCTTCCTCATTGTTGGAGCTACACAAACCACATTTTCTTTCAATGAATGTAGAATGCAGCATCTGAACACATGCTGAGTACATTTCTTTATCTGACCACAGTTGTTTACACTGATATTTACATTCTGGGACATACACTGTATACATTTCTTGGAATTTAAAATTTCACTCTGAGAAAGGGGATCTATTCCCTTTCACTTTGCATTATTCTTAATTTCAGTGCATTTCAAATGGCAAAGTGGCTCAATTTCAGCCGCCAATGTTCCTACTGAGGTCAGTGGAATTTAAGTTTTGGCAGCAATTGAATGGGTAGACATTGCTATCTAAAACGTATCAGATAATAATTATCAGTTAATAATTGAGTGAAGCAATTTAACGTGCAATCCTATTCACACTTATTTAGAAGTAATAGTGAAACTTGTTTCACGTACGTATGTATATGATCGTACTGTTAGTGTCCATAAAGTCTTTGTGTTGGTATATGTATGGAATGTGCTGTAATTCTTTCCCTGTGGGTGTTTTGCAAGAATATGTTGCCCAAATTACCCTGCTCCTTCAGTATATTGCTTTTCCCCCCTCAAGTGGACAGGTAGCAGGTATTAATTTCTGGCCATTTTTGGGACACCTGTGGATTCCATCCCTTTACTGCTGGGCTCTGTCTCGTAGCCATTCCCACCCACCCCCGATTTTTCAGTGACTGGCAGTCTTCTGACACCAAAAGGACTTGCCCTGTGACATCACCATAATCACAGATCACTGTAATCTTCAGAAATCTCAGATTCAGGAATGAATTTGATCTGGCATTTCTACCAGGCAGTGCGTATGCCAGCTTCCCAGGCACACTGAACCATGGAAGAATCTCAGTTCAGTAGCATCCCTGGAGGGGATCGGGGCACTAGGGTTTGCAAGGTGCCTTACTTTGCCATGTAAAGTGCTTCTCTCTCTCTCTCTCTCCCTCTCTCTCTCTCTCTCCCCCCATTGTAGCCATCCCAAGCTGCAAATGCAATGAGGAGGTGTCTCCTCTCATTGCTTCTGCTGCCCAGAATGGCTATGCCAGCGAGGGAGAGGAACATTTTACAAGGCAAGGTAAGGCGTCTTGCAAAACTTAGAGCCCTGCCGCCATTAGGGATGTTGTTGCCTCTCCTTTTTTCTTTTCTCAATTTATGGTGACATGAAAGAATTTCTTGAACAATGTGGCAAGCTAATGGCTCACTGTGTGACTATCACTTCGACATGGAGCAATTTACCCTCCCCCCCCCCCCCCGCAAAAAACGCAGATGTATTATGTGCGCTGCCCTTTTAAGGGAGTCTCAATAATTTTCGGTTGACAGGCTTTCTGAGCCACATTAAATGGTAGATTTATTAAATACTCTTAAGAGTAAATAATTTTAAAGTGCTATTTTTAAAACTTCAGTAGTAGAATAAATGCATTTGCACTTTGCTGTTCTGAAACTTGATTTGCTTTATTTATTGATGCACTTAGATTAATGTACTGAGGTCACAGGCAATACTTTTCATATAGGATTGTGGGCTGTAAAATGAAGATTAAGTAGAAGGCTATTAAAAGTGGGTGGTGAATGATTAATGTCTTGGGGCTTGTGCTCACATAGTATATATTTGGACAAATCTAGAACAAGTCTCTAAATATGACTGTCATCCATTTTCCCTTTCAGACTAGACTGAAACATTAAATTCCTGCATTTTCCAATCCTATACTATCAGATCTGCTACATCATGAACAATTATGCCTGCTGTTTGGGTTACGAAAATTCTAATAATATTAACTTCAAGAAGAGTGGGAACAAACACACACATAATGACAAACTTTGAGGTTCCTGCTTTAGCCAAAATTCTCATTTCGATTTCTCAAATCTCTAGTCTTTTCTCCTAAACAATATTAAACATTATTATTATGAGCTAATTTAAATCGATTTTGATCAGTTTACTTTCATGAGACTAATAATAAACTATTCTTCTGATACTTTCTCGCAATCCTTTTTTTAAACCCAAAGTGAAGATTCTTATAAGAAATGTCAAGCTCTAGCATAGTTCCTGTGTAATTTTTGATGTGAAATTAATATTAGAAAAGATGTTTTGTGAGATGGACGGTATCGGCTGGTAATCATTAAGCTTCCTACACGGCCTGTCCCAGTACTTCATCCATTTTTGGTTTTAGAAAAAAATAGGACAAGAGTTGAGAAAACCCAGTCTGTATGGTTTCTGTTTCTTGTCAAGAGAATGCCGTTCCTCCACAGCTATTGGATGGAGAGACATTCTTTACCCAATCCTGTCCCTTACCTGAGGCTTATGTGATGTTCTGGCACATTCAGGAGCTTGGCAGCATCATAGACCCAACCAGCCAGCCCTAGAACAGTGGTTCTCAAATATTTTAGACTAGGACCCACATTTTAGAATGGCACTTGTGGCAGGACCCACCAGAAGTGATGTCATTAGCCTGGAAGTGATGTCATAGCCAGAAGTGACATCATCAAGCAGGATGAACCATCATTGTGTCATAATAAAATGACACTCCTAGAATGCAAACTGGCATTCTTGGACGGCAGCAATTGCACAACTGTGAAACATTCCCTGGCAGAAAACAAGATTAGGAGTAAACGTAATGTAAAACTCTGAACTAAAAACAAAATTAAAAAAAAAACCCTTCACTTGAAAATTCAGGGTGCAATCCTAAAGTGTGCTGGAACAGGCAGGCCAGCTGCGCAGAGTAGGCTGTAGCATCCACGGGGCAAGGGCATGTTTGTTTCCTTACCCCAGGCTAGCGCAGGCGCGGGTCTGAGCACACCACACAGCCCAAATTGGGGCCACGCAGCCTGGAGTGGGATTTTGAATGCAGCCCCCCCGTGCCCCATTCCGCTCCTTCTCTCCACCCAGAATAGCCCCCACACCAGTTGCTTTCTGCATTCATGCTGCAGAGCTTGCGGGGCTTCTCTCAGCCAAAAGGGGGTGGTGAATTGTGCTGCTAAACTTTTAACACTCACGAAAGGAATATAGCAGCTTTCACAATGGCTGCTCCCAGCTGTGGCGCAACCTGCCAGGTGGGTCCTGACCCACAGTTTGAGGAACAGTACGCTACTAAAATGTAGCTAGACAGCCAGCTTGTCAGGTAGAAATTTTTCAGGTAGAAAGGACAGGTAGAAATTTTTTATCCTTCATCTGATTGGCCTTTGGTATGGAGGGTTGGGGTTTTTTTCGGCCTACACCAAACTGTCTTTGGTAATTGATTTAGCCAGGTGGCCACTGGCAGGAATAGTGCAGGACAGGGATTACAGGTAGGGTTTTGTTGTATATTCTGCGATATATCTAGCAAGAGTCACTGGGGAAACAGTACCAAGAGGCTATCTAGCTATTCAGTGGAGGCTGTGGCCCCATGGGCTTACATTAGGAAGTCTGTCTCAAAGGTTATCTGGCTTGGGATGGTCTGAACAATTTGGCGGCCTTGACCCACCTTTCCAAGGGTTGGCGTAGAAAAGCTGAGGTGGCATTCGACAATGTGGAACTCTTTGCCACAGGAGGTGGTGATGGCATCTGGTCTTGATGCTTTTAAGAGGGGATTGGACGGATTTCTGGAAGAAAAGTCCATCGTGGGCTATAGGCCATGATGGATTGTGCAACCTCCTTACATTAGTAGTAGGCTATTTCAGAGTACCGGGTGCAAGGGAGTGGCAACAGGATGCAAGCATCTTGTTGTCTTGTGCCTTCCTGGGGCACCTGGTGGGCCGCTGTGAGATACAGAAATCTGGACTAGATGGGCCTTTGGCCTGATCCAGCAGGGCTCTTCTTATGTTCTAATGTAACCCCAAGTTTCAGTTGGGTGGGGAAACAATGAGCTTCCTTTTTTCTCCAGGTATGTGCCTGCTGCATAAGTATTGGTGTTTGTTGATAAAATTGCTTCTGCTTCCAAAGATATCTGGCCTCTTGTTATTTGTGGAGGGTGGGTGGGTACAATGGGTCAATGACAGTTTGGGTAATGTGACTCCCTGTCAAAATTCCAACATCCCATCCTGTACAATTGAAGGCTAGTGCTGGCTCAGAGAACCATATCAGACCTAAAGTGTTCAGATTAGTAAGAAATGATCCAGGCATAATTGTTGTAAATGCATACATCAATGGTCCCCCCCAATATATTTAAGCTTACCAAAAGGGGGGAAACCCTAAAACAGAGCAGAGCCTTAAGGTCATTAAGCAGGATCAGAAGTGTTTTTAGGGTTCTGTAGTGATGATCCAGTCAAAGTTTATTTTAATATTTTTAATATTTATTTTAATATTTAATATGCAGAAAAAAAGGTTTCAGGAATGTGAAATTGTGTTTCTCTTAGTTTTATTATATTATGGCATAAGTCCTGTGGATGACCCTGCAATAAAAACTTTCACAGTTTAAATAATGGTGCTAAATAATGTATGAAACGGTGTGATGACAGATGTAGTTTACACAGAGAACAACTATGATAATGTTTAATACTCTGTTTTAAATTGATGCATAATCCTTGTGTGAGCCCTGAGAATGTAACAGCTGTCTCCCTGGAAACTCTATATTCCTGCATTTAACCCATCCCTTGCTAAAACGAGTGCTGTTATCAAATGCCTACCAAAAGCAAAAGTAAAAACCTTTTTACTTTAAAATTTAGTAGTATAATTTATTTTAACTATTTTACATTCTTGTCTGTTGTCATTTATCAGTGCAAACTGCAAATGTATGGGAGCAACATGTATGAGAGAAGTGCATGTTATGACCCATAGCATCAACAGTGGTTGCACACACGTTTGCATCTGCATTGAGAGAACTTGCACCCAAAATTAGATAACTCATCCCTTATGTCTGTTTTTGTGTGTATTGGTGTATGGGGAGCGGAGAAGGTTTCAATTTCCCATAGCTTTTAAATTATTCACAGTTCATGATGCCTGAACAAGCATGTATCCTCTGGCACAGGTCCAAAAAGACCCACCAGGACAGTGAGCAATGTTCTCTTACCCAAACCTCTGGCATTGCCCCCCCTGTAGAATCCAGCATGCAGTATAGTGGCATGGCTACATCAGTGGGGTAAGGGTCATTCATTGGTAGGATTGTGCTGCCCAATGGCTCCATTTGTTATTCTGATTTTAAATTTCTATTCTGGTTGTAACTGTATTATGAAAGCCTGTACTTGAGAACTCTGTGGACAAGGAGGGAGATTTTTTAAATAGGAAGTGAATATTGTTATTTTACCTAGCTAAATAATTAATAGAAAAATCATGCCACTGAATATCATTTTCCCACTTGGCTTTCCAGGAACAGAAAAAGCAGCCAGATGGAATTTACATTAATAAGACTGGCTGTTGGGAAGAAATGTAATGTGTACCTAAATGTAAACAAGATTAAACAGGCTCACAGAAATAAGGCTTTAAACGGAAAGAACAAGAGCAAGAGGCATTAATTCATGGTGGATTTGTATGGACATGGACATGGAAAAATGAAATTAATCGAATGTTTCCAAATGTGCATAAAATGGGAAAGCAATTGGGCAATCCATTCCCTTATTTTTCTAAACTACTATCTGGCTCAGATGCTTGAATTGGACCTTTTTTGATTATATCTCTTTGGGATCATGCAGAGAAATGTCTGTCTGATCAACTATTGCATGAAATAGTTGGCAGCCATTTCTTCAGTCATGACAATAGTGGCTGCAGGATAATGCAGGCAATATCTGTGTTCAGATGAGTTCACAAAAGGCATTGCCAGAGGGTCTCATGCCCTATGAAGGGATGGGAAACTATCTGTTGAACCATCTGAATCAGGGGACAGTCTGAATAAGTCTGGACTGGGGTGTATTGTCCACTGTCATACATGCTAAAATAATGTAATACTGTCCCTAGTAATTAGTACGTGCCTGAGTAAGAAGTGAAATACAGTATATGTATTATTTTGTATAAAATTTGGAGTCAATCCTGTGGGCCTTATTGCTGGCAGCACGTACGTACTGCAGGATCTGGGTGTCATAAAAGTGCCGTAAAGCATATAATTTTATGGTATTACTAAAAAAAGTGGTGTTATGAGCCATCAAACCTCAAAAATACACTTTTTGGCCACTACAGTTTTGGCCACTACTGTATCTAGTTGTCTTGTGTATTCCCTGAGGCATTTGAGGGCCGCTGCGAGATGCAGGAAGCTGGACTAGATCCAATGGGACTCTTCTTATGTTCTTAGTTCTTTTTTTGCATCATACATAGATTCACAATTCTGTGATTGACTACCATCTCTCTGAAGCTGTCTGCTGAACTGTTGTTGTTCAGTCGCTAAGTCGTGTCCGACTCTTTGCGACCCCATGGACCACAGCACACCAGGCCTCCCTGTCCTCCACTAGCTTCCAGAGTTCACCCAATTTCATGTTCATCGCTTCGGTGACACTGTCTAACCATCTCATCCTCTGCTGCCCCCTTCTCCTTTTGCCTTCCATCTTTCCCAGCATGAGGGTCTTTTCTAAAGAGTCCTCTCTTCTCATGAGGTGGCCAAAGTATTGGAGCTTCAGCTTCAGGATTTGTCCTTCCAGGGAGCAATCAGGCTTGACTTCCTGGAGGATTGACTGATTGGATCGCCTTGCAGTCCAGGGGACTCTCAAGAGTCTTCTCCAACACCATAATTCAAAAGAATCTATTCTTCGGCGCTCTGCCTTTCGTATGGTCCAGCTCTCACAGCCATACATTGCTACTGGGGAAACCATCGCTTTGACTAGGCGAACCTTTGTTGGCAGGATGATGTCTTGGCTTTTTATTAAGTTGTCTAGGTTCGCCATCAAGACAATTAAAGATTTCCAAAGAGCTCTGACATAATAATGTGTAAACGCTTTATTAGACACGTACATAAAAACATGGTGCAAATGATTAACAGTTAATAGGTTGCTAAGAGGTTTTAACATCTTACATATGTCATTTCAACGAGCCCTCCATCATAATTGGTTGGCTATTTTTTTCTTTTATTTCATGGTGTGAGAAAGAAAAAAAAATTACACAGTGATCCCATTTTAGAAACATTTGTGAATGTTTAAATGTTGTAGTATAAACCCAGTACACTCATACCTCCCTTAACTCAGCTTCCTTTAGCACTCTTTGTCCCAGCATGATTGACAGCCATTCTATTCAAAGATATTTTGGGCCAATCAGTGACCATTTCCTGCTTAATAGATTAATGATATATTCCATGGTACTGTTACAGTGCTCACCTTTTGAAGAACATATCTTCTGCAATATTGACTGTGTTGTGGTAATTATATGACATTACTAGCTGGATATCTTTGCTTTGCTACAGTATACAGTAGGTGGGGGACAGTGATGTCATGCAGGGGGTACGCGAGTACCGGTTTCTAGGATTACAGCTGGCCCCGCCCATTCACCCGCCCACTCGTCGACTCCACCCTCTGCAACGTTTGAATTTCCTGCATGTTTGAGTTGCCTGCATGTTCTCAGAGCCAGGCAGGCAGCAAGCGGAGCCTTTCCTTTCCTTGCCACTGAAAAATGAGTTGCTCTGGGGTTTTAACATGATGCCAGGCCTCCTTAACATGTTCTGGGGGTGCTGTGGAATACTGTTGTAACTGTTGGGTCAGTTTAAAATCATCTGAGGCCTCAAAAAGGGCTTTTTTCATGTCACTTCCTGCCACGACATCACTTCTGGCTTATGACATCACTTCCGGTGGGCGGGTCCCGACATGTGCCAATCAAAAGTGAGTACCTGTTCTTAAATCATTTAGATGACACCACTGGTGGGGGAAGCATAGATCTCTTTATATGTAGCCCACTTCTGCAGACTTTCCTCCTATAGCGCGCTCCTGCAGTCTCTCCTGATGGTCGTGAGATGTCTGCAGTGCCCTGCAGCTCATGTGAGAGGTGCAACCTCTGGACAGGCCTGGCAGTTCGCACAAGTTGCCCAAGCTCCATGTGATTGTGAGGGATGCCTGGACAGGAGAATCAGCAAGGAGAGACCCCCCTGTCAGAGACACGCCTTTAAGAGAGCCTGCCCTGTGCTGGATGCTGAAGGCATGAGGGAGTGAAGAAGCCTGAACAAGGGAGTTGGTGTGGAGAGACACCCCTACCCCCATCAGAGAGACCCCTTCGGAGACCACAGGCTTCTTTCAGGCCTGTGAAACGGGGGAAAAAGCAGCCAGGCCGAAGTAATAGGAAGGGTTCTATTCTTTTTTTCTCTTATGCACTGTTGCAGGCTCTTGCCGTACTTGCTTCACCACAGTATGTAACTACTTTAAGGATGCAGTTCTAACCAACTTTCCAGTACTGACATAGCTGTACTAATGGGACATGTTCTACATCCTGCTGTGGAGTAGTAGCCATGGAGGCCACCTCAAGGTACGGCAATGTTTGTTCCCTTTCCTCAGAGCTGCGTTGCCCTTACCCCAGTGCTGGAAAGTTGGTTAGGATTGTGCCCTAAATCCATTTCAACATCAATAGCACATTCAGGTTGAAATTTCCTTTGATTCCTCATATGAAATTTTGGGTTGAGCTTTTTAGGGCTCTTAACCCTAGAAGGTCCATTCGTGCCCATGGTGGCCTTTATACCTGCCAGCCTAGCATCTGCAGCTGAGCTACGACCATTTGTCAAAGAGCCAAGCTCTGGCCTGATTTCCTGAGAGAAAATCAGTTAACTAATTGCTGTTAACTGCCACCACCTGGTAATCACAGTAGTTAACGCTTTGCTGAACTATAGAACTTTCAATTCTATTGACGTTCCTATTGAGGAATCATTGAAAACACATTTGACTACTTTTTCACCCCCTTAGAGGGGAAATTTAAAAAAAAAAATCCCTTCTTAGTAGTTGCTTACATCATGGAAGGAATGTACTGTCGAATTTTGAGTGGCTAGGTCCAGTGGTTTGGCCTGTGTGTTAGTCAGTCAGTCAGGACATCTTTCTTTATATAAATAGATGTACAATGCAAAGATTCTGCAACTGTCCAGTCCTTACAGCTTTATTACTGACGCTAGATTGTTGACTAGTAACATGGGATCCTTGCCCTGTACATTTTTTCCTATTGCTCAAATAAGTATGTATTTGATTCAGTAATTCAGCAACTCATTAATGTCAGTGCAACCGTGTGTGTTTCTGACAGTGCTCAGCCAAAATAGCTCCCACATTTTGTTCCTCCTAATCATGGGTGGCAAATTTGGACAAGCATTTTGGTGATTTTTGATGGAAGCACTGACCCATAATACCCAATCACATGGTATTTTTCTCAGAGCACTTCTGAGAGTGTCCAGCTTGACCTTAAGTTGTCTTCATGCTTTTCTTTAAAAAGGTTTCGAAAAGTTAGGGATAACTGAGTCAGCTTTATCTCATTTCTGCTGGACAAATAAGACCCCAGTTCTTATATAAGTCAGAATTCAGAGTGTCTCTTTGCACTACCAGTCACCCGTTTCCAGGACAGATAACAAAGTGTCATACTATACACCAACAGCCCAATCCTATCCAAGATTGGACAGGTGCATGCAGGAATTTACAGCTACGGAACAGAGTTCTGCTGTTGTAAAATAGCTTCCTACAACATGTACAGTGTGCAGCTGGTGGCCATTTTGTGTGTGTTGCTGCATTCCAATAGCAGTTCAGGAGGCCTGCCGCCAGACCAATATAGGTAATTGTGATGGTGGCAGGGGCAGAGAAGAAGGTGGACCAGAGATGGTATCATGGTACTCATGTATACTGATATTCTAACCTGATCCATCTTGCTTACTGCCACCATTATATACCTTGGACTTATGCTGTGTATACAATATGCACCCCAATGGTGCCACTGCATAGCTGTGGGAAGGATTTCAGTTGGATTTGGCTATGTGTAGGTTAACACATAGGTTGCCCCATATGTGTGCTTAAATAGTCACAGATGGCCTATCTTTTGGGGGCTGTTACAGTAGGGGTGGAGGGAGGTTTGAACCCTTTCCCTCACTATAGTCCTAATTAAAGCTGCCACTATCTATTGTTTTATCTGAAAGTGCCAATGGTTGCTTCCCTCCTAGTGGAATGGCAGCTTTGGGGGTGGGCTGGGCTGTTCTGCATGGGGACCACAGTGGAAGGAAAGGCTTCCTCCATACCTACCACATCCAATCTGGATCAGTTTCCCCATGACTGAGTTTTCATCCACTTTCCATCAAACATGTAAAGGTCAAACCATGTTTAACCCAATGCTTAACATGACATTAAAGCACATCTATTGAGGTGCAGGAACTGTGAGTTGGGAAACGTGAAACACAGTAACATCATGGAACATACTGTACTTTGTATTACTAGATGTTAAAGGAAGAGAAGGCTAGATAGGTTTTTGTTTTTGGCAGCTGCCATCCACTCTCTGCAATGTGATCTCATCTTTTATTTACGTATTCCATGCTAAGCTCTTCTGTTCTTAGAACTATGAGATTATTTTATCCTTACATTATCTCAAGTTGGAACTTTGCCTTTTTTTCCTTTGTGAAAAAAAAATCCTAAGATTTGACTTCTTTTTATCTGGGTTTATTATTTTTTTATCTGGGTTTATTATTTTTTTAGCCTTTCCTGTGAGTTCATTCATAATTACCTTTTTTCCTATAAACCATATAATCTTTGTGGAAGCTTTTTCAGTAGCACTGCCTGTTGTGAGCCATTTGACTCTCGCTTTATAAATAAAGTAGCTCAAAAGAAACATCAAAAAGCATCTGATATATTTGTAGACTTTTAAGATACTGCCGAAGAAGTTACTTTTCACGGCTGTAACAATCCGCACCAAATCCTCTTTCTCTTATCTTTTCCTTTTCAGCAGACCTGATATCAAATTAGATCTGAATGGCAGAGTTCTTCCAATTGTGCATAAAGAAATGCATTCACTACAGCAAAATTTACTTTCATTCAATGCAATGAGTTTATTTAAGATTTACTTTCATTCAAAGCAATGATCACGTGTCTTGGTCTGCACTGGCAGTCTTCTGCCATGTGACTTTTTAATTGTATTTTATTATTATAAAGGTGATGATGATGATGATAATAATTCCCAAACCTTACTTTCAGGGTGCAAACTATCACTGATATAGCTGTGCCAATGGGGCATGTGCTTCATCCTGCAGTGGAGTAGTAGGGCCTGATCCTATCAGGCTTAACATGGGCGGTACGTGCATATTACCCACATTTCTGTCATGAAAGTCACAGTAAAGTGCCTCCAGTGCAGGTGGTAAGGTCTTGGGGAGGCTTTACCACCTGCACTATGGCATCCCCGGCCCTGCACTGCCCAGAGGCAGCAATGTGAGCTGTGACTGCACCGCATACCAGCTTTTTGGGGCAGGGTGGGAGGCTGTTCTTGGGTGGGGGAGGGATGGAGTGTTGGGGACCGATGGGAACTCTTGCCACTGGTTCCCAACCTCTAAGTAGGGCTTTACAGCCCTACATGGCTGCTCTTGCCTCTGCGCTGGCTAACTAGCCGGTGCAGAGATAAGTAGACCGCTCACATGCTCACGTCCTTACTGCGGGGAAAGGGAATGAACATCCCACGGAGCCTCCTGCAGCTGCCTGGCTGCCACGAGATGGAGCGGTAGCTGCCTGGCTAGGATTGGGCTGCCCATCATGGAGTCTTTCCCAAATTAAAGGAATGTTTGCTCCCTTACCTCAGAGCTGTGTTGCCCTTACCCCAGTGCTGGAAGGTTGATTAGAACTGTGCCCTCAGTAGCGGAATCGTATTTTGTTGCTACTCCATGCTGCTTTATTGGAGAGGCTGAGAAAAAGAAGGATGCCTCTAGCTACTGGGACTTCATCTCATGTGTTCTTTATTTTTTGAACAGACTGGACCAAATTGGGGGGGGGGGAAGACTATGATAAGGCCTTAAAGTCCAAAATACATATTATATTATGTTTAAAGTATTATTAAGCCCAACAGACGTTTGACCCAATCCTGTGTGTCTTTTTACTGATATAAAAGGGCCTGCGACGGTACTCAGATTGCACTGCTGCTGGACCATTTCATGCTGCTGCCACAAGTTGGTTACAGTGTTGGGCCCCTGCAATGAACCCTGGGCAAGTAGGCAGTTCAAGAGCAGGGAGGGGAGGAGCTGGGGGTGTCAAGGGCAGGAAGGGGTGGATCTGGCAGCAAGATTTTTCACTAGATCCTATCCCCCATTTTCCAACCCTACATGGCCCCTGGCTCTCCATACTTATACCAGGTCTGAGGAGACCCCTCAGACAGTGGGGAAGCCTACCAGGAGGTAAATATTTTTTATTTTCTGCAGGGTGTCAGATCGCCTTCCCACCATAGCATGCAGCACATGTTCCATTGCCATGGCTACCTGCTACATCATGGTGGTGGTGGTTAGGTTGTTTTAGTTAATAGCAGCCAGATCATGACCATCACAGATTGATATTGCAGGGCATAAGAGAGCTTAACCTACTCCCTCTGCCATACTCACTATCTACAGAAAGGTCCACTTCAGCTCCTCTTGACTTCAGACAAATGTTCTTGTGCCAATGGGAAAGCAGCATGCAGGAAGCTGAGGGTTCATGTATCTTTCCATACTCAGTAAAAATAGCAGCTTTGGTAGTAGTTTTTTTTTGGGGGGGGGGATAAGGGAGAGCTATTGCATGTAAATCTTAAAAAAAGTTCCCAGCATGTCATATTTTCATTTCAATATATCATTTCAATGATGATGTCTAGCAATTTCGAGTATATATAGTGTTTTACATGCAATGTATAATATTATTCCCATTTTGCACATGGAGGGGCTGAGGCTGAAAAGGAGGGTTTTCTAAGATCATCTAATGAGTTCATGGCAGAAGTGAAATCTGAATTGAGATGTCATGATCTGTAGGTCAGTTTCTCAGCTGCTTCTCTGCACAGTCCTTTATGGTACATATAGATTTTTGAGCTGCTTTAACACTGAAAAAACAACTTGATCATGCATTATCATGACAAAAGAATTATAGGCTATTCCAGTGCAGAAACCAACTTTATTATTATAGCCGGTATTCATATTGAATTTACAATTACATGGCTACATAAGGTGTTCAGGATTTGAAGTGTTATTGTAAGCTTTACTAAATCCCACAGTAAGCAAGCCTCTATTTTCACATGTTCTGCATTCTAAAAAACTGAGGATAACATGACAGTCAGAATATTGTTTTTGATACTCAGGTTTCAGTAAAAGAAATAAGGTTAGGTGAGCAAAACTGTAATATTCACTGTTACAAAAAAATAAGTTTATTATTCCCAGGGCACATTTTAAGCTTGTAACTATCTAAATTAGAGCAGTAAAAATGATTGAATTTTTGTCCTTCAGTGGCTTAGAACAGGTGGCTGTGATTATTATTCCATTCAGAACTCTGCTTTGGTTTAAGATATTCTGTTGCATGGTTTGAATACTGTAATATTTATTTTGACAAATCCCTTTGCTCCCAACATACAATACTTGAGATTTGAGTAGATAGCTACCATCTTTCAGCACAAACAGTACGTTTTACTCTGTATGCGAAGGTCAGAATCTTCAATTCTAAAGACTCAAAGGAGGAAGCAGTTTTTCAATAATTATGTGTTCTCATAGAATGACACAATTACACTGTGGTAAACAACATTTATCTTGTCAGACAACAGGTGCCCAATCTCATGCAAACATATTAGATGTTTATAATGGAAAGTGCCATTTCACTGAAATGAAAATGGTATTGTAGAGGGGGAAATTATGTTGTTATAGGCTGGGGTCTATAATAAAATACGCACTGCTCAGCAAAACGTGATATTTTAATGCATTGAAACACTAAATTCTTATTTTGTGATCAAAGCTGTTATTTGGTGATGACTAGAATCATTGTCAGACAGGTCCTATCAAGCAAGAAGGAAATGCAAGTGTAAACTATTCACTGCTCAGTCCTAACCTATGACAGCACAGCCAGGCCTCATGGCCTGCGCTGTTTGCAGCACAGGCTAGGAGACAGCTGGAGATCTCCTTGGGGTAAGGGAATGTTTCCCCCCTTAGCCAAATAACACCCCAGCCTTTACTATGGGGTTTCTTGTTTCTTATTTCACTGGTGCAAATCCAGGAAACCTGGTGTAACACTGGGTGGCCCAGGAAGGTGGTTAGGATATGGTGGAGGAGGATAACTTCACCACAGGGTCCAGGTGAAGGCAGGACCAGTACCCTTCAGACAAGACTGGAGCTGTGCTGTGCTCCGTTCATGATTAGAGGGTCTTCTGAGGGCCAAACATCAAGTCATTGGAGCGTGTGCAATCAAAGTTTCTGAGGGAGGCACTGGGAGTCCCCAGAGACATATCCAATGTCAAGCTACGTCTGGAGACAGGCCAGATTAAAATTGAGGCTAAGATCCAGATTGCCAATCTTTCATACTGGCTTAAATTGCCGTACCTACCAATTGGACTTGCCCCTCTAACACTGCAAGACACCTTCAAATTCAGCTGTATACAACTAATAGACTTGAAAGCAGCTGCCCTAGGCCTCTCTATGCCAGCGCTACTAGATATGGGATATGAACGGGCCAGGGCAACCATCAAACAGCGCATCCTAGATACTGAAAGACAGAATGACATTACCAATGCTTCTGAATTCTATGTCAGGGAGGATCTTAGATATATTGTTGATGCCCTACCCTACCTCACCCAGCTGCAGAACCACAAGCACTGAAGAGCATTTACCTTGACCCGTCTCCGAGGACTCCCCTCAGCAGTGTCTGAGGGACGATATAAAAAGATCCCTTTTATGCAACACCTTTGCCCTTGTGGATCGGATGAAATCGAAACCACCGAGCATGTGCTGCTGTATTGCTCCTGTTATAGAGACATTCGTGCCACTCTCACCTCTCCACTGCTGAACCAATTTCCAGGTTGTACGTGTCAACAGTACATACATCTGCTGCTATCTGACACAAATCCAACAGTCACATGTAGTGTCGCAAAATATTTTGCAGCAGCAATAAGTACCAGGAAACTGTTATTGAAAGAACATGGACCCATCCATTTGGAACAATAATATCATCTGTATAGGAGGATTAAACATGGGCTGGTACACAGCATGTATCAGTATCAGTAGTCATAATTAAATAGATACTGTTGAAGATAGGAAACTTGCCAATGGAGATGTGTAATGGTGTTGGAGTCGGGCTTGATCTGTGTAGTGGGTCGTGGGGACTGTTTTGATCTGGATTGCCCAATATTTTATTTATGTATACTCACACATTGGTGTTGTGTTTTGTTTTTTGCACTGATTTTATTTATGGGCTGGTGTGTGACCACAATAAAGTTTTATCTATCTATCTATCTATCTATCTATCTATCTATCTATCTATCTATCTATCTATCTATCTATC
>JAJKFI010000019.1:2721924-2760218 GCA_029204185.1 Lerista edwardsae
CGCTGCTTAGGAGAGGCTTGAACCTCCATGCAACAAGGAAATGTTCATTCCCTTACCGTAAGGGAGGCTGCAGCCTCCCCTATGCACTCCTGCGCCTGTTTCGACCGACGTGGGACAGAGTCACTGTTGGCGCTATCAGGCAGACGCTACAAGTAGCATCAGCCTGACAGCTCTAGCACTGACACGGGGGTGCTGCTCAGTGCTCCCACGTTGGTGCTAGTGATGTGGGGTCAACACAACGATGTTGCATCGACGCTACACAAGGGGCAGAATTGCGCCGCCCATGGAATCAACTTCACTATTTAGAGTTATTTTTTTCTGTGGTTGGTTGGTTGGTTTGCCTAGCGCATATATTGATTGAATTTGTGCAGACCAACTGCACCTAAAATGAGAGGCAGCTGTGTACTTAACGGCATGGTGCCAAGTTCTTGAAAGGGATTTACTGACTAATCTATTGCCTCTTTGGGACAGCAGAGATTTTGAAGAATAAGTGAAAAAAAGGTCTTGGTTTAGGCTTTGAACACTTATTTACTTACGTTTGATGAAATAAACGATTATTGACCCAATCCTATCTCCCACTTGCACCAGTGGAGCACATGCTCTGCCAGCACAAGCTGTCATAAAAGTACTCCTTCTGCTGCACTGCAAGATGCAGCACATGCCCCATTGGCACAGCTATTGTCAGTGCTGGAAAGTTGTTAAGATTGTGCTGTTAGACAATTAGCGCAAAGCCACAACGGTTAAACTTTCTAGAGCATTTTCAATAGCTCTGTGCTAGCTTACATATATTTATATAAATGCATTTAATATGCATTCAGTAACACCCTTACTTTCTAAATTGTGTAAATTCACACCCTGAGGGGAAAAAAAGGGGGGGTACCTTTTGCATTGAGACTTTATAGCTATTCCTGCTGATATATACAAACAGTCTAAAACTTGTGTTTTAAGTATGTCTAGTGCAGTGAATAAATATTTTAAGATCAAATACTGGGTCTGGAGGTGTTGGGCCATTATAAATGGTATCCTGGTGCTTGAATTAACTGCACAGATCAATACTTGTGTAAGACTGTGGCAGATTTGTTGGCTTTCCTAACAAACTTTACTTGTATCAAACAGTTTAGGGCCCAATCCTATCCAAATGTCCAGCACTGATGCTGCCATGCCAGTGAGGTGTGCATTGCATCCTGCAGTGCAGTTGGGGTGTCTTCCTAAGACAAGGGAACATTTGTTCCCTTACCTTGTTTTGCATTGTGGCTGCATCAGCACTGGAAAGTTGGATGGAATTGATTGATTGAGATGCACGCACACACACAGTTCCTGTCTGATGCTTATTGAATTAGAAATAGTGAATGGTTTTATAATAGAGAGGGTCAACCTTTCAACATCTCTCTCTCTCTCTCTCATTACCATATGTATTATTGATGATGAAAACTGATGGATTTGGTGAGCTGAGCAAAATACTCTGTTGTATTTTCCATTAAAAAAGCTGATTATAAATATATCAGGTTTTTTAAGGCATTTTCAAGCTCCATGAAATATCTGATACATTGGCTAGCAGAAAGGTCTTGTAGGGTAAATAAAAAGAAACATCTATTATGACAACTGTTCTAAAACCTGTTCATAATTTTTAGTTCATTGCAGAGAGGAATTTAAAATTCAAATAATTTGCTGATGGAAAAAGTTGTTAAAAATGCATTAAGGTTGAAAATGGAACTGTATGCACTCATAGCATATTCAAAACAAATTTATCCCTTATGACAATTAAACTAAAAGAATGTTCACATCATCAACCAATAAATCTCACTTAATTTGAAGGCAGATGGGGGGAAAAACAATTGAAAAGACTTTTACTAAAACAGATATTAATGGCAATTAAAATAGGAGTTATTTAAAATAAAATGGAATTAAAACTAGCTAAGCATTCTTAACTCTTTCTAAATGCATTTTTTAGAATTAATTTTATTCTTGTTGCAGCAGCGGCATAGCAACTGTCTGCCACCCAGGGCAGTGTCATAGACATCCCAGAGCACGTAGACACGGAAGTAATCTGTTTCCTACCCTTGGCACACTCCCATCTCTGCCCCATTGTGCCTACTGCCACTTACTACCTCCTCCCCCCTCCCCCACGTTCCAATTTGGCACCAGAACGTCTTTTGTAGGATGCTGCTGTCCTGCTGTTTGCCATTCCTGGCAGTGGCCTGGCTGTGCATGGCAGTGCATCATAATTTGTGATGCCAGAAAGGACACTGCAGCAGCCTGATAGGATTGGCCCTTTAGGTTATATTTTGCTTTAGTGAAGCATTGTTTCTTACCGAACAGATACGTTTATGTCTACATAACGTCTTATTTACCAGTTTTCACTAGAAGAGGTGAAACAAAGCAGAGGGATGCAGTATTTATTAGAAAAAGAACTGTGATCACAGTGATCCAATGGGATCTTCCATATCTACCTTTTACTTCTCTATCACTGTGAACAGATATAAGGGATGTGTGATAGAACATCTAAAGTTCTGATATCTCTTGGATACAATCCCAGTGGGTAAATTTATTTTCACAGAATTGCCATTGCAGGGAGGGAAATGATCTGAATTAGACAGTGCTGCTTTGGCATTATTATATGATGCAGAGAGGTTAAAAGCGGAGTGCCCCAGGGATCTGTCTTGGGGCCCGTGCTTTTCAACTTGTTCATAAATGACCTGGAGACAGGGATAAGCAGCGAGGTGGCCAAGTTTGTGGATGACACAAAACTTTTCCGGGTGGTGAAGACCAGAGGGGATTGTGAAAAGCTCCAGAAGGATCTCTCCAAGTTGGGGGAATGGGCAGCCAAATGGCAGATGCGTTTCAATGTGGACAAGTGTAAAGTGATGCACATTGGGGCAAAACACCAAAATTTCATCTATAGGCTTATGGGTTCTGAGCTGTCTGTGACAGCTCAAGAGAGAGATCTTGGGGTGCTGGTGGACAACTCGATGAAGGTATCGACCCAGTGTGCAGCAGCAATTAAGAAGGCCAATTCTATGCTTGGGGTAATTAAAAAAGGGGGTGAGAATAAAACAGCCAATATTATCATATCATTGTACAAATTGATGGTAAGGTCACACTTGGAATATTCTGTACAGTTCTGGTTGCCGCACCTCAAAAGGACATAGGGGAGTTGGAAAAGATGTAGAAGAGAGCAACGAAAATGATTATGGGGCTGGGGCACCTCCCTCACAAAGAAAGACTGCAGCGGTTGGGGCTCTTCAGCCTAGAAAAAGGCGCCTGAGAGGGGACATGATTGAGACATACAAAATAATGCATGGAAGGGATACAGTCGATAGAGGGATGTTCTTTTCCCTCTCTCAAAACACCAGAATCAGGGGTATCCGCCAAAACTGACAGTTGGGAGAGTTAAAACAGATAAAAGGAAGTACTTTTTTTACCCTGTGGGTAGTTAATCTGTGGAACTCTTTGCCACAGGAGGTGGTGATGGCATCTGGTCTTGATGCCTTTAAGAGGGGATTAGACAGATTTCTGGAAGTCCATTGTGGGCTATAGGCAGTGATGGGTTGTAACCTCCTTACATTAGTAGTAGGCTACTTCAGGGTACTGGGTGCAAGGGAGTGGCAACAGGATCCAAGCATCTTGTTGTCTCATGCCTCCCTGGGGCACCTGGTGGGGCTGCTGTGAGATACAGGAAGCTGGATTAGATGGGCCTTTGGCCTGATCCAGCAGGGCTCTTCTTATGTTCTTATTTTCTTATATCCATGTCACCATATTTTCATTATCATGTAATGCTGAACTGATTTCCTGACTCACATTTCACAGACCCTGTGCAGACGTAGCTAGGGCTGCAATCCTATGAATGCTTTCCTTGGAATAAGCTCAATTGAACACAGTGGGATTTAATTTTGATTAAAGTGAGACTGCAATCCTATACACATTTACCTGGGAGTGAGTTCAGTTGAACTCAGTGGAACTTTTTCTGATTCAACATCAATAGGATTGCACCGTTCAATGTATTTCAAAAACTGCTAAATACTGTAACTGTTTTATTTATGGGTTGCTATTGTAATGTTTTCCAATAGACTCCTTGGCAGTCTAGGAGAGTGGGTAGCTCCACCTCTCAAGTCAGGAAGGTCAAGTGACAAAGTTGTCCTGAAGGGAGGGGCTTCCTCCATCTCCCAACTGCCCTTGCTTCGTGATCAGGCTGGTTAGGTTTTTTCGATGCTCCTGTGATGCCATTCTCACACTTGGTGAGGAAAATTGGTTAATTTACATTTCCCAGATAATTTACTTCTTTTCTATATTCTACTAACTGGAGAAAAAAAAAGATGTTTAGTTCCTTTTTTTATAATATGAAAGATTCTGAAAAATGCTGTTAATTTAAAAGAAATTTCATAATGCCAATGAACTAATTTGCTGGTGGTGCAAAATTTTCAACACCTCAAAGAGATTCTATATATGAATGTATGTAGCCTTTCTTGGAAAAACAACAACACTCTGAAACACTGTAAAACACTTCATATCCAGTGTTCAAGTGGTACTACTTTATCTTAATTGTGGACAAATGATCCTTAAGCTTCCACCAACTCTTTGACACCAAACTGTGCAATGAGATTATTTGGTGAGTTGAGAAAGCTTCAAATCTTGCAAAGAAATGGAAATGGAGAGACAATTATTCAGTTACAGAACTTTTGTACATGGGAAGCAGGAACATGTGTGTCTTCTCCGCATGTGAACATTTGGGAAGTGCTGGCTCCCTTCCTAGCTGATCTTCCCTGCTACTCTGCTCCCAGCAGCAGCCATCTGTCAAACTCCAGCTTTGCAATGGGCTTCTGTTCCTATTATCAATATAGAAACAATTCAATGACTAAGATGTCAGAGAAACACCAAAGAAAGCTAGAAAAATGTCAAGAGAAATTACAGCTGTACATCAGCTGTATTGCAGAAAATTATGGAGGGAAACCACATACCTGAATCATCTTCTTATTCTGTACCTGAAGTACTACAATATACAGTTGCAGATGCTCTTCACTCAAAAATCCGTAAGCAGCTTAAATGTACAATCATACATGTCTATAGTACAGGATGTCCAATCAGAAGGAAGTCTCCCTGAATCCAAATCAAATCAAAGAACTTTTATGGCATATAAAAATATAAATATAGATAAAAGATAACCCTACAATAAAATAGCAGTTGCCATCACACATCTATACAACTCACTCAAACCATTAGGGAGAAATACATAAGTCAAGAGTTTCTCAGTCTTTTGGCTAAGATTAAGTGTAGTATCTCTCTGAATCCAATGGATGGACTCCCAGGTCCTATTGAATATTTGGTAGGTAGCCATGCCTAGGATTCTGCTGCAAAATATATAATTGATAACTAAAAGCAGTCTCCATTATAAAGGACTAAAATATGACAATTCACCAAGCTAGGACTAGTGTTTAAATGAATCTATTCTAGAGGGATGTTTTGGTGGTGATGATCCTGTTCTGATTACACCCCCCATTCAAAGAAGAGATTGAAGCAAGATTACTCTGTTGCTACTGCTTCCTTCTTCCCCACCCATCCTCTTTCAAATGAATTGGGTGAACTAGGAACTAGTGGAACTGAACTAGGAGTGTGGAGGAGAAGAAGGAACCCTCTTCTAATCTCGACATTTTCCACCTGGCCGTATTTGAAGAAGCAGCTATGCAGGGAAGAATGAGAAGACACAATGGAAGAGGTGAGGGGGCAGGATGTTTTAGAACTCCACTGTCATTATTGCCTTCTTTTCTGCCAGGTGAACAGTGGAGGTGGGTTAGGGCATTCAGGCAGTGATGTGTAGCCAACCAGTGAAGGAGCAGGCTTTTGGGACATCACTTCAGATCCCAATTCACCTTGAGCTGGGCCTGAGTATTATGTACAATCCTGTTGGGTGGCCATAAGCCATTCTTTTTTAGTCACAGCCTGTCCAACCTATCTTTGGGATATAAAGGACTGCATTGACGTTGGGGCAGCCATTTTAAGGTGGTTAAATGCTGTTTTAACAATCACATTTTACAACATGGAACTTTTAAATGCAAAGACCATTTGTTTGCTACTACCTTGGGGTTGAAGATAGTGCAACCCAATCACAACTGTGTTAAAATTCAGGATTTTTCTACTGTAGTATAAGGGCATCTCTCATTTCCTTTCTTCTTTCCCTCAACTTACTTCAGAAGGCTGTTGTGAGGATAAAAATGAAATATCTCAATGAAGGTACCCTAGAGCGCCTTGAAGAGCTGTATACAAATAAATAAAACTCTTGGCACAGATTTGGTCCACCTGGTTTCCAATTCTTCACCTCCTCCATTTTCAGTTATGTTGTTTTATATTATGAACGCCATCCTCTGCTTAATTTGGTACTTTGTTTCCAGTACCAAAGAAACTGTTGCATTGGAAATACCTGCTTAATGAACAGTTGCAAAATGAATAGTGGATGTTTTAAGAGGATGGGAAGAAATCTTCACTCCTACCCTGAAGGTCAGGAGTGTCGCTAGCCATGAACTCCTGGGTCTTGAGCAGTAAACTTTTGAGTTCACTTCAAATCTTCATCAAGTTGGATGTTAAATAGAGAGGACAGGGGATGATTGATAGGCATATGTTACAGTCCTTAATTCTGTAGCTTTAAAACATTCTAGAGCAGTGGTCCCCAAACGGTTTAGCACCAGGACTCATTTTTTTAAATGACACTCTGTCAAGAGCTGGGTAGCTTTATGAGACAAAAAAGTGGTTCATTTTACCAGCCGCTCATGCATCTGTTTTTATCTTTTTTACTGTGGTGGGGAGGGCCGCCTTCTGGAGCGTTCGTTGGGTTCCGGGTTCATTGGATCGAGACTAATCTTTTGGCCTTGTGTTCCCCTTTTCAGAGGACCAAGGCAAGGTTGCCTACCTGCTAGTAAATATGCATGTGATGCTCCATTTCAATTTCCATAGGGCTCAATACTTTTCTAGCTAGTCAGTTTTGGGACCCACCAAAAATTGGGTTGTGACTCACAGTTTGGGAACCACTGCTCTAGAGTTCAGGAGAAGTTTGTAGTGTATTGCAAACTTTGGGATTATAACTAAATGGACAACTCCACCCCTTGCTTTCTTTATATCCAGCCTGATTAAGGGACTCTAAATCTGGCACTTGTTTACTACAAAATTATTTTAGTAATTTCTCAATTGATAAAAATATCCAGCTAATATAATTATTTTTTTTATATTTTTTGGGGGGTGGCTTTTTTAATTTTTTATTGGTGGCTTGATACGGCAATTTTTATTGGTGACTTGATACGATGCTTTAAAATCTCTAGATGCAATTTATAGTGCCTACCACTATTCAAAGCTTTTAAAGATTATGATCTAATCTTCCCTCTATTCCAGAGAGAGATTTTTCCTCTATTAAAAGGAAAAGAGGGCTATAAACTGGATTGGGGGGGAATTATGTGTGCTTGCAGATAGAGATGTATACTCAGTGCATGATATTTTTATATAGTTGCTTGCATTTTTCTTATTCTTTTGATTAAAAGGTGAGATTTTCACTACACTCTATGTGTCTGTCTAAATCTAAACCATGCATCCTAAGAATTGGATGGCTATCATTTAGGTAGCTCAACTTCATTTGAAAGAGGGGAGGAAGTAAATGCTGCCTGATAGAACTGACTGAAGCTTTTAACCATAGCCTTTCCTCCTGTCATTGTTTCACTTGCTGTTTTCCTTCATGCCCAATTTGTAGTCCAGCTGGGCGCTTTGAATTTGTGGTGACATCTTTCTGGCTCAGCTAATGGCTTCCCTTCATTTTTTTCTTTATTCCACAGTTGTTGTTGCTGCTTGTTTTGTTGCTGAATTCCAAAACTGCCCTGTTGAACCTGAGTTTGGACAGTGCTTTCTCCATCATTTATCTGAATTTGGCAGCTTATCTTTTGACTTACACTGAATAGGGAATAGAGAATTAGACTGCCTTGCAATAATAATCACATATGAAGGTCAAATTCTTTACTATGTGCAAGCTTACAAAACATATCACAAGGACATTTGTGCTGCTACAAAGTATTTGTAAAGTGTCAGTAGTGAGTCCCTGTTTCAAATTAAATTATATAAGCACAAGGTCGGCAGAAGTAGGGGAGCATAGGAATAAACTGAAGTTTAGAAATACCTTTGTAAGTATATAGGGGAAAAAATCCAGAAAATCTGAAAACATGTCATGTAATTAAGACAAAAGCAAAAGCATACTACAGTATTCATTTGCCTCCGTGTCCTATTCTTATTGGTTTCAAACTATGGCATGGTGGTTGCCCTGGGATAACTTTGACCTTTCTTCATCTCTCCAGGGCAGATAAGGAATACATTTTACCCAGCAATGTTTCTGCTTAGCTCACCTGCCAGTACTAGGTGTACTGAGTGACAGGAACAAAACTTACCAAAACCTGACAACCAGAAGTGGGTTGTTTTCTTTTAAAAATCTAAGATAGTTATCTCCCATCAACGTACTTACTTTTTTCGTCACTGTAATGCCAAACTATTTTACTTTTGAATCGAGTTGGAGTCCATACTTCTTCAACTGTTCCATTTCCATTATTTTCATATTTTTAGTCAATAACTTCGTTTTGGCATAGTTTATTTTAAGGCCAGTTATTTCGCCATATTGTTCAAACCTTAGTATCAATTGATTTAGGGAGGTACTCGGCTCGTCCAAAATAAAAAGTAAACCATCAGCATATGCTTGTATCTTGTATTCTTGATTTTTTATGCTTAATCCTTGTATCTTTTGGTCATTTCTCACAGTCTCTAATGTCATATTTAAAGGTCACTATTTAAAGTCTCTAATGTCATAATGAATAATAATGGGGAAAGTGGGCAGCATTGTCTAGTACCTTGTTTTATGTGTACTTTATCCGTATATTCCCCATTTATTCTTATTACAGCTTCTTGTTGAGTATATATATTTCTAATCACAGTCAAAAATTTCTCTCCAAATCCCATCTGTTCCATTTGAGCAATCATAAAATTCCAATTAACATTATCAAATGCTTTTTGAGCGTCCAAAAATATCAAACCTAATTTTTTCCCTGGGTTCATTTCATAATATTCCAAAGTATCAATTAAAATCCTTACATTATTTTTTAACTGGCATCCTGGAAGAAATCCTGATAGGTCATGATGTATCAATTTATTTAATATCTTTTAACAATCAATGTTATTTTGTTATTTATCTGAGTCTGTACAATCACGATTCTTCCATCGTCTGATTTCCACTTCAGTTTCTAATTTAAACTTGCTTTCATATAAATGGCCACCCCTCTTTTTTTCTTTCTCTCGTCTGCTGCATAGAATAGTTTTCCTAATTTATAATTTTTTTACGTATTTCCCATCTTTCTCTTTTATATGTGTTTCTTGTAAACATATAATGTCCCATTTCAATTTTTCTAATTGGTGAAAAATCCTCTTTCTTTTTTGGGGGGGAGTTCATGCCGTTAACGTTAATGGATATGATTTTAATTTGTGTCTCCATCTTTATGTCTTTTACTTTACTCTTTTTTCTTTTGTTGTAACTCTTCTGATTCTCACTCTTTGAGTTCTGATAGCCTCTGCTCCTTGAGTCCCTGTCTCTTCTTCTTCATATCCTCTTCCTCCTCTGTTTCCTGTTCTTGTTTTGAATCTTCTTCTTCGTCTTCCTCCTCCTCCTCTTCTTGCTCTTCTTCCTCCTCTTCTTGTTCTTCCTCTTCTTCTTCCCTCTCTTGTTGCTCCGTTGATTCTGTTTTTCTGTCTTGTTTCTTCTTCCTTCCTTTTTGTTGTGTCTCCATTTCCTTAGAGGGTTCTTCCATATGGGCTCTAAATTCTGTCAAGATAAATTTTTCTTCTCCCAGGTCTCTCCCATGTTTATCTAAGAAATATTGTGCTTTCATCAACGAAGTAATATTAAACCTCATCGCTTTATATATAAAAAAATTCCTTCCGGGAGAATCCATCTGTATCGAATTCCATGTCTTCTCAAGATTGCTGCAAATTGTTTGTAAATCACTCTCCTGCTTCTAACTTTCCATGGAATATATCAAAGAACCCGAATCTGATTGGGGTCAACTTGAAGTGTTTTCCCATCAAGCAATGACAGAATCATATCCCTGATTCTTCTCGTATTAAATCTAATTACGATTTCAGTTGGTAATTTTTGTCTTCTAGTGTATGCGGTGTTAACCCGATATGCAATATCTATGCCTTTACTGAAAATATCTTGTTCCACCTCCATCTCTGATGCAAGCCAATTCTCCATCTCCACCTCTAGCATTTTCAGATTTCTGTTCAGGAAAATTCTGAATTCTAATCACAAACATGGATTGATCTAATTCTTGTCTTAACAGTGATGTCTCTAATTCTCTATTAGTATTTTGTAGAATCTGAATCATCGCTTCTCGGCCTTTTGGCTAAGATCAAGTGTGTGTAGAATCTGAATCTGTTCCTCCATTTTCTCCATCTTTTTCTCTGTTTTAACTCCAACTTTTTTAATTTCTTTGACATAGGTTTTCGTTTTAGCAATCTGATATTGAGTGTTAGTTATTGCTTTATTTAAATGTCTAACGTCCTCTGTTAGTTTCTCCACATCTTGAGAAACCTATTACCTGTCTTTTTTACATCTTTAAGTTCATCTTTAATCTCCTTCCTCTCTTTCAAAAGTTGCATTAAAATGTCCTATTTCTCCTCTCTTGACTGTGACTTTCCTGTGTTCGTTCTTGTCCATGTGATTCTTGTCCACGTTATTCCTGTCCTTGGACAACTACTAGTTGTGAAGTTACACGGGGGGATGTTCTACCTGCCGGCTTAGTAATTTTAGACATAATCTTGGTCACTTTCAATCCAATCAACTTGATTATTTTTCCCCTCTTTTCTTCCCCCCTTTTTTTCTAATAAAGAAGCTATTATATGCAATATATATTTAACCCCAAAATATAATTTCAATCAAATTATCAAGAAATTGCAATCAATAAATTACTTATAAAACAATACTAACACCCATCTAGCAAATACTTTCAAAATATAATTCATAAAAATGTAATTAATACTATAAAAATAGTATCTCAATCTGTATATATAAATTTTCTGTATACTAAGTTTAATCCATTATCCAATACTCTAAAGTCCAGAAAATTCTATATTATTACCATGCCCACTAAAAATTACAATTATGCATCAATAGTACAATATAGCAAATCAAAAGCCAGGAAAAGACACAAAAAAATTTCAAGAAAAAACAGCACAAACAACCGTAAAAAAAACCAATCATAAAAATCCATCAATATACGGTAGGTCCGCCTTAAGTCCACCTTAAAAAGCCACAACGGTCAAAAAAGAAAGAAAAAAAGGAATAACAAATATAAATTGAGGGGGGGGTAGAAATCAGAAACAAAAGGAGTAGCAAAAATACAAAGAGGGAGAAGCCTCTGCATATCCATAGTTAATCTTCTTCAATCATCCAGCCAGGCAATAAAAAGGAAAAATTTTTAATCCGTTACACAACCCAAAAGCCAATATTCAAAGACAGAGACAACCAGATCCTTCTGCCCTCAAGGGGGAGTGCATAGAGTAAAGCCCCAAACAAAAATAGAACAAAGGGGAGAAAGACCAACCAGAAAAATTCATCCAAAAAGGTATATGCTCATAGGAATCTTCTTTAATAGACTGGAGTAGATTTCCAATTTCAATCAGCCCCTCAAAACCTTTGTTAATAATAATTTTAAAAAAACAAAGCAGCAAGAGCAAGTAAGTGCTAAATTCCAAAGCCTGACGGGGGGAAATATAATTTATGGCAATATAAAATTTAAGATTCTTCTACAACTTCTTCTGAAGTAGACTCAGTTATTTATGAAGTCTAAAGTATAAAATCCAGTGACCCAAGAGTTAAAGAATTAAGCTGTAGTCTCTCTTACTTAACAACGCGGAGGAATCGCTTTCAGCTCGTCCTCCCCCTTCTCCCTCTTCTTCTTTCCTCCTGTCGTTACTTTCCCATCAAGTTTAAAAGAAGGAAAGAGAAAGTTTCACCTGTTATCTCAGAATGAATGTAATAGTCCCAGATTGTAGTCCAAATTATCCTCGAGAATCCATGAACTTCTTCAGTTTACATCAGTGCTGCTCTCAAGGTGGGGAGGGAGTTAGGAGTTAATCCGAGCTAACAGAGTAGACTTTGTCCTCCAGAAAAAAGCTGCTCTGAGCCTTCCAAACGGCATCTTCATGTCGTTTTTCTGGCTCAGAAATGTGCTTACGCCTTTCATCTACTCCTGGATGAAATAGTTGGGGGTCTAACTGTCCAGTAGACCCCCAAAAAGGAGAAAGTTTCAGGCCAGGACCCCAGAGACTGGGAGAACCTGACTTTCCACTCCTGACTTCAGTCCCCACCCCAATACTCATTTTTAAAATGATATAAATATATCCATAAAAAATATGGTGTGTCTTGACAATTTTTGTGCCTTGTCAGTGTGCCACGAGATGGAAAAATTTTAAAAAACACTGCTCTAGAGAGACTAGAAAACTAATTACATCTCATTCAAGGTGTTTTTCCTGGGCAGGTCCAAATTAATCCCCAGTGTATGCTTAATATCCATAACTTATTTTCTGGGTTGATCCATCCCTGAAATTAGGAGACTATTGTCACACTTTCATAATTATATCATTTTCCCTCTTAATATCAATATGAAAAGCTCATGTGAATCATGCTATATTTATGTTGTCCAGAGAATATATTGTGATGATTTATTTATTCACCAGATGCTCCTTGGCTTGACTTGGTACTTGTACTATTTCACTTGCACTTTCACAAACAAGTTATGGTTCGCTGGTTATGGCTAGGATATCACTAGAATTATGAGTTCACTTTCAAGAGAAAGAAGCCCTTATCAGTGCAAAGCAGTGTGGTGTGGTGCTAACAAGCAGAATGGATGGAGTACTTTTGTGTTGCTGATGTTATAGATTTTTCTGATATGAATTCCTAAGTGCTTCCACATCTGCAACAGATATGCTAGTTTCTGTATTCGGACAAGCTGTTTGTGTTTGGAAGGAATTTGCAAAGACAAGGTGCATAAAAATAAATAGGTTATCTATTTTTTTCTGAGGCTTTCATGAAGTGTAAGAAAAGTAAGTCATATATGACAGAATGTTTATTTGGTAAACAATTTTGAATTCCAGTCATAGCACACACAGGCACACACATGTATGTAGTCACACATACACATCCAAAATGTATCAAGTAATAATTAACCGACCCAGAAAACATGGTGGCTATAATGAAAAAGGAACATTTGGAGTTAGGCTTTACATCCTGCTATTTATCAACCAGACTGAGTTTTATATATCTTCATTTTAAGGTAACGGAGCTGCACAATATCAAAAACATAACCAGACTGCCTCGAGAGACAAAAAAGCATGCAGTGGCAATTATCTTTCATGATGAGACGTCAAAGACATTTGCCTGTGAGTCAGGTAAGCAATTATTACCACATCTTTGGCTGGAGTAAATTGAGCTGCTTATGAATCAATGGCTCAGCTGGATTAAGATACAGCATTGAAGCAGTGTGCCTTATCTTAATGGGAATAATATCGTTTTTTTATTAAGAATTCAGAGCTGGACACTGAGCTCCCCCCCCCCCAAATGTTTAAAGACTACTTTGGGTGCTTGTTTATTATTTCCCCATCTGGATTTAGCCCCTCCAGTTAGATTGAAGACTCTTGAGGCATTCAGCTAAACTTCTAAAATGGAATAAACAATGCCGATGGGATGTTATTAAGACAAGCAGTGATGTGAATTGTCGTTTTTTTTCCAAGTGTTGCTACAGGCACTTGCTAGGGTAGTAATAATCCTGTCACTGAAAGAGAGGAGCAGCAAACAGCTAAAATTCCAGGACACATTGAAGCACAACATCAAATGCTTTTTGGCTAGATCTGTTCTTTAATCCCAAGAATAACATTTCAAGTTTTTTTTTTCTTTACCATGTTTGAACAAAACCACTTGCAAACTTTACAGCTACAGCACATTGTAAAAATCTATTATGTGACAGAATAAGATCAATCAATCAATAGTATTTATATACCGCTTTTCAACACAAAGTTCACAAAGCGGTTTTCAGGCAAATAGTAATAATAAAGTTAAATGGTTCCCTGTCCCAAAGGGCTCACAATCTAAAAAAATGCAGAACATCACCAGCAACAGCCGCTAGAAAACACACTGCGCAGGAGTGAAGAGAGACAATTACTCCCCCCCCCCGCTAAATATAAGAGGGACACCACTGGAAAAAAATGCCTCTTGCCCAGTTAGCAGAGATGCAGATCCAATATCACTGCTAATCTTTTCTTTGCAGAACTGTAATTGCAGATTTGTTAATTTATACTGTTGCTTAAACTTACATCTTTATTATTGCTATTGCTAGTTGTAGAGCTGTAAGGACTAAAAGTTATCTGAAATTTAATTGACCTGCCTGCCTTTAGTAATGTTTGCCAAGCTAGATTACAATGTAACTATGGTCTCAAATAATTCACTTTACAAGCTCAGTTGCTGCTATGAAAATCCCCTTTGTGTAAAAATGCCTCACAACTCTTTGAGATATACAATGGTTAGAATTTGGCAAAGGGCAATTGGATCTATAATATTACAAAACAATATTTATGTTCAAAATTGAGCATGTGTAACCAAGAAAGAAATGCTCAGTGACAAACAGTAAACCTATCAGCCTCAATGCAAACCCCTACACCACCCACCAATTACAGAGGAATAGCCATGATAGTCCCATATCAGGCCAACTTGCAAGAACCCAATCAATGCAGCCCCCCCCAATACCTACAGCCAGGGAAGAACTGCCAGACTGAACCAAGTAGGGGGCACAATTTCAATAATCGGTAACTGCCAGATGAACATATACCTGTGGTCCCAGGAATGAATAGTAGTAGCCAGACTTGGGGATTGGGAGGAACCTCAAGAGGAGCACAGACATCCATGCTGCTCTAAGACAGCCTTAGAATACCCAGGCTGTCTACTAAGATCAACCCACCCAGGTTGCCCACCCAGATCAACTAAGACAGGTTCAAGACACTCAGCTTTTACACGATTAATCAGAAACACTCCTGGCAGGGTCAAAAGAGGAGGTAGAGGTAAATCTTGAATCCATGTTGGCCATTCCAAAGAACTACTCTCTAACCTCTCACATTTAAAGAGCACTTAATGGGACATCTCAGAGCACCACAAACAGCCATTCCTGGCTGGGAGATTGTACCACTCAGACGGATGATTGCATGGGCCAGTCACTGGGATTACGTATGACATAGGGCCCCTATTGCAGCAGCCCCCCCCCCAAATTTGGCCATATCCATACACACTGAGCATTGGTGCTAACACCTACTGCACAGCAGCCCCAGCAGATCTGTCATTATGTGGCCGTCTCTCCTCCTCAACTGCCTGCCTTATACATCATGGCAGCAGAGAACAGGTGGCTCATGACCAAGAAGCTTTCCCTCTCCCACTGAAGTGCAAGTAGTCAGACACTGCAGACCCTCAGCCTGATAGCAAAGAGGCCCTTCTTCCCTTCTTTGCAGAGTCCCATTCTGAAAGCAGCTTAAAGTGGTGCTGCCCAGGTGCACATGCATCAGTGTCTGGCTGAGAGCATAGTGCCTGAAAGCATTACCTTTCCCTCAACTGTTGGAATTGCAACTCTGTGAGAAATGACTGTTCTGCCCCAGGTGGCAAATGCTGAAAAAAACTCAAGGGCTCCAGATGAATGTTTGGCCAGCATTGGCAATGTTTGGAGTACCTGGCATTCACCAAGAAAGAGCACAGCTATTAGCTGTTGCAAAAGGATGGAATGATTAGGCGGATTAGTGTACAGCAAAATCACATTTAACAATACTGAAGGGTCCGGGGTGGGGGTAGAGACCCATATGCAACATCAGTACTTTGCAGAATTACCTGTGTGGGGGCACAATCCTAACCTGGAGTTAAGCCAGCACAAGTGACTTGTGCCAGCTCAGGAGTGTTGCAAATGTGCTGTAAAACATGTTTACACCAGACATGCACTGGCCTCCCTGACTCTGAGAATGGTCCAAATGCACTTTTGGCGCATTTGCAACACTCCTGGCTGGCACAAGTCACTTGTGCTGGCCCAACTCCAGGATTGCGCCCTGAGGTGCATTTCCTTGCTCCCTTGTAGGGGTGGTGAAGTGGAGTAGAGGCTCTACTTGGCTATTTGTGTATGCCTAGGGCAGAGTACCTGCAATAAAAAATTATGAGAAGGCAAGGGTTAACAAAATACCTTGCCGTACATGTAAGTACAACAGTGTTGTTTATGCAAGGCTCACTTTATATGCAAAGTGCCCTTTCCTCATGGTTCTCATTGCCATGGTTCCTGTGTGCACAGTCTAAGTGTGCACAACTTGCAGTCAGAGGAATACAGTCACATGCCATGCATCCCGTCATCTAAACTCTCTTATATCTGGCAGTGGCTTTAGAACTGGCATTAGTGTACTGTGATTAGCTGCAGAGTATAGTCTGTATGCTGTGTTCCACCATAGAAAAATGAGCATGGCAGACAGAGTGTCTGTCTGCAGGGAATTTTCTGATTCTCTCCCCCTCCCCTGTTTTCTGTGAGGTTTTTTTTTTTAGTTCCTACACCAGCTCTTACTGTGGTTTGACATTGTGCCAACATTTGGAAGCATGCCTGTCACCTGGAGGGGGGTTAGGGTATGATGTAGTATCATACATCCCGTTGGTGTCCTTGACACATCCACCATCAGAACTTGGGCAGCAACAGCAGGGCTTTGTCACCACTGGCACAATGTAGTTGTGCTGAAGTCCAAGGGCCATGTGCCAACAGCATTTCTGAAATACAGGATTGGGCTGTGTAAGTGTATGTAAAAGAAATAATTGCATATTTTTCTCCATTTGTCCTGGCACCACTGCTCTTTCACTGTTGCTATCTTATGTCTGTTTTAGATTACAAGCCCTTCAGTGCATGGACTTTTATTATCTTGTATTGTAAAGCGCCAAGCACATCAATATTTGTGTACCATCTAAATCCTTTGCACATTATTAACTGCAACATCTGTTGAATATCTATATTCTCCAGAGAGTCTCTCTTTCACAACTGCAGTGGAAATGTTAACAAAAAACACTACATCTCTTTTGTGGGAGATCTTCAATGTAATGTTTTCTAGCAATTATTTGGCAATTAAGGAGAATTACCCCTTGGTAGTCATCTTACAGCACTTTGCTAAAGCCATCAGCAAGCATCTTTTATTGCTTTTCGCTGGCATCCTAATCTCCACAAGTTATTAGTGAGAGCTGAAGTAAATCACCCATCATCAATCCTGCATCACATCACTGAGAATCCAAGCACTGTATCACCTGCACTTACCTTAGGTGATTATTCAAATGCTGAATAATCTTTTTATTGAACAGGGCATTGTCTGCAATACATTACTAAATGCAGGTGCCCTGGACAAAATATCCAATGTGTTGTAAAAAGAACAGCTCCCCAAATACACAGTATAAAATCACAAATCAGCAACCACAACAATGAAGTGTGAACAACCTGTTGTTAAAAACGTAAATTCTGATGGCCACAATCTTCCTGACAATTACTTGATCTTTCTGGAACATAACACTTCCTTCATAGTCCCCTACCTGTGTTTCAATTTAAAAGATTCGTGTTCATCATCTGTGGTTTTCTGTAAGAAAAAACAAGAGGAAAATTTTTCTGAAATAGGTGTGCTGCTTTTATGATCATTCAACTAGGGAAAGTGACATACTTTTCGGGTTTTCCCTCTATATTGTGCTTCATTCGCTTGGGAAACAAAGGCCAGAAAAGCAGATGACAAATCACCTTGCAAAGCCAGAGTAAATCTTAGGAATATAAACGGCTGGGCAAGGAAGCCATCTACGTTGCAAACATTGGGTTGTCAAAGTGCTCCCAGTGGGCTAAATCGTGTTAAGTCCCATGCGGTAGCCAGTATTTCAAAGCATGACAGCAAACGGTGCAATTCTTCACAGCTATATATCCCTATTCACAGATGAGCAGAGTCCATAGACTCTCTAGAGAAAATTAGCCAGGCACTCTGTTATACCAACAGCCATTTCATCTCGTTTTAAATCCTTTTATCCAGTGATGTCATGTAGCCAGGACGCTCAGGAACGCCGTTCCTGTTGTTCCGTGTAGGGCTGGCTCCACCCACTGCAGTCGTCACTGCCGCGCGCCCCTACATTCTGTGTAGGGCTGGCTCCGCCCACTGCAGTCGTCGCTGCCGTGCGCCCCTGCAATACGTGAATGGGGCTGGCCGCACCTGCGCCCTGCACGCCAGCAGCCGGAGGTTTCAGCCAGGCAGGCAGGCAGCGGACCACGGGGGAAGCGAGGACGCGCAGAGGAACTGCCAATCAACCGTGTGTCCCGGTAGCTACTTCCTGCGTTCCGGTTGTTAGCGCAGTTAGATTCCACCACTGCTTTTAACATTGAAATAATTTGGCAGTTTTTCATAGAATATCAGTCATAGATGTTTGCAGCTGCTGATCTTGCTAGATATAATATCTCAAACGTGTTCTGTTGGTTTGCTCAGGCATGTGGTTCAATAAAGAAGATTCATATAATGTTTTTGGAACAGGTCCAATTGACAACTTACCTTTGTGGCGTGGTGACCTTTCCAAAAGCAGTTGACCAGCATCATATTGCATCACTGAAATATGAAAGCACTTTTGCTGGATGCCCAGATCTCATGGGTGCTTCTTATAGCTAGTTTCCAGTGAGTAAGATAGGATTACAGCGTAAGGGCACAATCCTAACCAATTTTTCAGCAGCAGGTAAAGGCAATGCAGCTCCAAGGTAAGGAAACAAACATTCCTTTACTTTGAGGAGGCCTCTGTGACCACTTTTCACTACAGAATAGGCCCCATTGGCATTGATATGTCACTGCTGGAAAGTTGGTTAGGATTGTACCCTAAGTCTTACTGAGCACAATGGGCTTACTTCTCAGTAAGGCAAGTAACATCATTTTAAAACACCTCTACATAGCACCTCTGTATCTCCCTTGGGTCAGCTGTGGAATTATATAGTTGGTACAAGAGGCCCAACCACACAGAAATGATTTTGCAGCAGCAACTAAACCACAAAAATAATTTGTGAGTTACAAATTAATATGTAACTTGTCAAAAATTCTGGTAACGTGCATTGGCAGCTAATATCCACCAGTTCTCTGGCAGATCACTGACAGCAGTTCTCTAAACTTTTTACCACTTTATAAGAAAATGCAGGTGATAATACTCAGCCTCAGGTAATTTGTGATGGAAGTTTCCCCTATTCTTCATACCTTGCATCACATCAGGTAGCTGCTTCCCTTTCCTGAGCTCATCAATTAAACCCCAATTAAACAATAAAAGCTTCTTCAAATATGTTAGAAGCAGGAAACCTGCCAGAGAGGTGGTCAGCCAGAGAGGCAGTTGGCCCGCTGGACGGTGAGGGACAGAGAGAGGAGATAAAAGGGGACTTGGAGATTGCAGAGAAATTAAATGAATTCTTTGCATCCATCTTCACAGCAGAAGAAGATGTCCAAATGGCCTCTCCTAACTTAGGAATTAAGTCAGATAATGGTTACTAAAGAAGATGTTTTAGATCAAATTGATAAATTAAATATAAATAAGCCAGATGGCATCCACCCAAGAGTTATCAAGGAATTAAAGAATGAAGTTGTCGACCTCTTAACTCGAGTATGCAACTTGTCCCTTAAAACAGCCACGGTGCCAGAGGATTGGAGGATAGCCAATGTCACACCAATCTGTTAAAAAAGGGAGGAGGGGGGACCCTGGAAACTACAGGCCGGTCAGCCTAACATCTGTTCCAGGTAAGATGGTGGAAAGCCTCATCAAAGATAAAATCCTAAAACACATAGAGGAACAAGTGTTGCTGAAGGAAAGTCAGCATGGCTTCTGTGAGGGTAAGTCTTGCCTCACAAACCTTTTGGAATTCTTTGAAATGGTCAACAGGCACGTGGATGTGGGAGAACCTGTGGATATCGTATATCTGGATTTTCAGAAAGCGTTTGACATGGTCCCCCACCAAAGGTGGGGGAAACTTCACAGTCAGGGAATAAGAGGGCCGGTCCTCTTATGGATTCAGAATTGGTTGAGGGCCAGGAAACAGAGAGTGGGAGTCAATGGGAAATTTTCACAATGGACAGAGGTGAAAAGCAGAGTGCCCCAGGGCAAGACAGATGTCTTGGGGCTGGTGCTTTTCCACTTGTTCATAAATGACCTGGAAACAGGCATAAGTAGTGAGGTGGCCAAGTTTGCGGATGACACAAAACTTTTCCGGGTGGTGAAAACCAGAAGGGATTGTGAAGAGCTCCAGAAGGATCTCTCCAAGTTGGAGGAATGGGCAGCAAAACGGCAGATGCATTTCAATGTAGACAAGTGTAAAGTGATGCACGTTGGGGCAAAAAATCAAAACTTCACATATAGGCTAATGCAGTGGTCTTCAAAGTCCTGCTTGGACATTGAAGAAACTGTAAGTGCTTGTGGCTGCGGGGCAGAGGTTGCGGGGGGCGGGGAGGACCTGGCGCAGCTATTGCTGTTTAGCGTCCAAACAGGAAGTTAAGCTCTGATCTTGCAACGGAGCAATTTTTAGCATCAGGGAGGCTTGCGGAGGTGGCAGCGGGCCTCACCATCCATTCTGCACCCCCCCAAGGACTCCATCCAGGTAGGGCATTTGCCCCTGAATGCCCGCGGCACCGCAATCGCTGCGGTGCTGCTGGCAGTCATTTCTGGGGCCACTCCCCTTAAGGGGAAATGGCCCCTTTTTACGTCCTATGGTGGGTCGTGACCCACCAGTTTGAAGAGCACTGGGCTAATGGGTTCTGAGTTGTCTGTGACAGCTCAGGAGAGAGATCTTGGGGTGCTGGTGGACAATTCAATGAAGGTGTCGACCCAGTGTGCGGCAGCAATTAAGAAGGCCAATTCCATGCTTGGGGTAATTGAAAAAGGGGTTGAGAATAAAACAGCCAATATTATCATTCCATTGTACAAATCGATGGTAAGGCACACATGGAATATTGTGTCCAGTTCTGGTCACCATATCTCAAAAAGGACATAGTGGAGTTGGAAAAGGTGCAGAAGAGAGCAACAAAAATGATTACGGTTGCTGGGACACCACTCTTATGAAGAAAGACTGCAGCGTTTAGGGCTCTTCAGTCTGGAAAAAAGGCACCTGAGGGGGGACATACAAAATTATGCACGGGAGGGATAGAGTTGATAAGGGATGTTCTTTTCCCTCTCTCACAATATCAGAACCAGGAGACATCCACTGAAATTGAGTGTTGGGAGAGTTAAAACAGATAAAAGGAAATACTTTTTTACCCAATGGGTAAAAAGCTATGGAACTCTTTGCCACAGGAGGTGGTGATGGCATCTGGCCAAGATGCCTTTAAAAGGGAACTGGTCAGATTTCTGGAGGAAAGGTCCAGGCTATATACCATGATGGGTGGTGCAACCTCCTTACATTAATAGTAGGCTACTTCAGAATGCCAGGTGCAAGGGAGTGGCCACAGGATGCAAGGATCTTGTAGGCTACTGAGCTCCCTTAGGCAGCTGGTGGGCCACTGTGAGATACAGGAAGCTGGACTAGATGGGCCTTTGGCTTGATCTAGCAGGGCTCTTCTTATGTTCATGTGGTGTTCAGCCATCTTTGGCTCATGGTGGCTCATCACATCTTTGGCTCATCACATCTTTTTTTTATGAGCCACCTTGCGACACACTCTTTCCCTGGGAAAGCAGTCTCAGTTTCCTTGTACTCTTTCCTTAGCTAGTGTCTATTCCCTGCTTTTGCTTTCAAGTCCTTCTCTGTTTTGTACCACTTGGAGACTGCTTGGTCTTGGTAAGCTACTGCATCACTCCTTCAGCCTGGTAATTATTATCCATAGTGATATTATGGTGGAGCCTTCAGTCTTTACTCTGCTCAATTCTACCCCTTCTTTGACATGGATGTCCACCTCCAACATGCCCCTTCCTGTCTCTTCTATAGAGTTTATAGCCTGGGATTACAGTACCCCAATGGTTTTCCGTGTTCTACCAGTTTCCGTTATTATTATTATTTATTTATTGTCATTGTATTACACAATACAATGAAATTCGTTGACACCCGGAGACCAAACCAACACACACATTGAATTCCCAACAGTCCCCCCCAATCCCCCAATCCCCGCCCCCCTTCAAAAAATTCCTCCTCTGAAACACAAACATCCACACAATAGGAAATGATACACAACAGGAAATCCACACAATTGGGAATGATAAACATCCACACAATAGGAAATAATACAGTCCGACTGCCCCTATCTACTGGTACTTCAGTTCATTGTTCAATGCTGTTATGGCTCTAGAGTAAAAACTGTTCTTAAAACGTGTTGTCCGAGTTTTAATAGTCCTATACCTTCTGCCAGAAGGTAACAATTCAAAAAAGTTGTAAGCTGGATGGGAAAAGTCTCTAAGGATATTATGTGCTTTCCTTAAACAGCGGGTGGCGAAAATATCTTCAAGGGTGGGTAGCTGGAGCCCGATGGTATGCTGGGCCACTTTAATAATTCTCTGTAGTGCCTTTTTATCCCCTACAGAGCTGCTCCCATACCATACTAAAATGTTGTATGTGAGGACACTCTCAATGGTGCTACGGTAGTAAGCCAGAAGTAGACGCTGAGAAAGGTTCATCCTCCCAAGCACCCTTAGGAAGTACAGCCTCTTCTGCGCCTTCTTCACTAGCATATCAGCATTTAATGTCCATGTGAGGTCCGATGAAATGTAGGTACCCAGAAATTTGAAACTGCCAACCCTTTCCACCTCCTCACCATTTATGAGCAAAGGCAAATGCGCATCTCTCTTCCTCCTAAAATCAATGATAAGCTCTTTAGTTTTTTTGGCATTAAGTGTAAGATGGTTTTCTTTACACCACAATATCAGCCCTTGTACTTCCTTTCTGTACACAGTCTCGTTCTCATTGATGAGCCCCACTACTGTTGTATCATCTGCGAATTTAATAATAGCATTGGTGCTATACAGTGGCGTGCAGTCATATGTGTACAGGGAATAAAGGAAGGGGCTTAGCACACAGCCTTGAGGGGCTCCTGTGCTTAATATTAGAGTAGAAGAGTAATGGGATCCCATCCTTACTGACTGTGGCCTGTTTGTCAGAAAATCCTTTAACCACAGGCAGATCTTCTGATGTATGCCCAGACTACGCATCTTGAGAAACAGCCTACTAGGTAATATCGTATTAAAAGCCGAACTGTAGTCCACAAATAACAGCCTTGCATAAGTACCTTGTTGTTCCAAATGTCGCAATACCATGTGAACAACAATAGACACAGCATCATCCGTAGATCTGTTGCTCCTATAGGCAAATTGATATGAATCCAAAGTGGGTGGTAGACTAGCCTTAACATAATTCAACACCAGTCTCTCAAAACATTTCATGATGACAGGTGTTAGGGCCACAGGTCTATAATCGTTAAGAGATGCCACTACGGACTGCTTAGGGACTGGTACTATGATAGATGTTTTCAAACACGTTGGGACAGAACACAACAGCAAAGATAGGTTGAAAATATCCGTAAATACTCCAGCCAACTCTGCAGCACAGTCCCTAACAACTCGTCCCATAATTCCATCTGGTCCAGCTGCTATGCCAATGTTTCCCCAGCCACCAAACATTCCAGTTCTCCCAACTTTGCTCAGGGACTTTGCATAATATAAAAGCACCTGTATATGGGGTTCCCCAAGAAGGGCTACTTGTTAACTCCTTTATCTCCACTGGTCTCTGCTCTTGTTCTGCTGAACCAGCTATCATGTCCCATCACACTTCCACTCCTCATTCCTATTCTGTCGTTACCTTGCTGTTCACTAACCTCTTCAGAGGAGTCTCAAATCAGAAGCCACTCAGTTCCTGTCAGCTTTCCCCCATGGGACAGTTTAAAAGCTGATTGGGCCACCTTCTTAATGTTGCATGCCAGCAGCCTGGTTCTGTTTCAGCAAGTGAAGTTCATTTCTCTTGTATTGGCCTAGTTTGCCACAAAATGTTACCCAATGCCTAATGAATCTAAACCCTTCCTCTTGATGCCACTGTCTCATCTATGCATTGAGACCCCTGAGCCCCTCCTGTACCAGTGCATGTCATACAACAGTAATAAAACATTAAAAAAAACAAAACGATAAAATACATATATCCTAAAAGGCACACCAGATAACAATAACAAGACTGCAGTTTTCTTGCATGTATCACCTTTTCTCTGAATTCACATATCTGTGCAGGTATGTTTTAGCATTGTTGTTTTACATATGACTCATCATCCCATTTGTTGTTGTTGTTCAGTCGCTAAGTCGTGTCCGACTCTTCGCGACCCCATGGACCACAGCACGCCAGGCCTCCCTGTCCTCCACTAGCTTCCTGAGTTCGCCCAATTTCATATTCATTGCTTCGGTGACACTATCTAACCATCTCATCCTCTGTCGCCCCCTTCTCCTTTTGCCTTCAATCTTTCCCAGCATGAGGGTCTTTTCTAAAGAGTCCTCTCTTCTCATCAGGTGGCCAAAGTATTGGAGCTTCAGCTTCAGCATTTGTCCTTCCAGGGAGCAATCAGGCTTGACTTCCTGGAGAATTGACCGATTGGATCTCTTTGCAGTCCAGGGGACTCTCAAGAGTCTTCTCCAACACCATAATTCAAAAGCATCGATTCTTCGACGCTCTGCCTTTCTTATGGTCCAGCTCTCACAGCCATACATGGCTACTGGGAAAACCATCGCTTTGACTATGCGAACCTTTGTTGGCAGGGTGATGTCTCGGCTTTTGATTAAGCTATCTAGGTTCACCATAGCTTTCTTCCCAAGAAGTAAATGTCTTTTAATTTCATGGCTGCAGTCACCATCTGCGGTGATCTTGGAGCCCAGGAAAATAAAGTCTGTCACTGCTTCCATTTCTTCCCCTCCTATTTGCCAGGAAGTGATGGGAGTGGTTGCCATGATCTTAGTCTTTTTAATGTTGAGCTTCAAGCCAATTTTGGCACTTTCCTCTTTCACCCTCATCAAAAGGTTCTTTAGGTCTTCCTCACTTTCTGCCAGTAGAGTGGTATCGTCTGCATATCTGAGGTTGTTGATGTTTCTTCCAGCAATCTTGATTCCAGCTTGTGAGTCATCCAGCCCTGCCTTCCTCATGATGTACTCTGCGTATAAGTTAAATAAGCAGGGTGACAATATACAGCCTTGTCGTACTCCTTTCCCAATTTTAAACCAGTCGGTTGTTCCATGTCCAGTTCTAACTGTTGCTTCCTGACCCGCATAAAGGTTTCTCAGAAGGCAGATCAGGTGGTCTGGAACTCCCATCTCTTCAAGAACTTGCCACAGTTTGTTGTGATCCACACAATCAAAGGCTTTAGCATAGTCAATGAAGCAGAGGTAGATGTTTTTCTGGAACTCTCTTGCTTTCTCCATGATCCAGCGAAGGTTGGCAATTTGATCTCTAGTTCCTCTGCCTCTTCGGAAACCAGCTTGTACATCTGGTAGTTCTCGATTCACATACTGCTGAAGCCAAGCTTGTAGGATTTTGAGCATGACCTTGCTAGCATGTGAAATGAGTGCAATGGTGCGGTAATTCGAGCAATCTTTGGCATTGCCCTTCTTTGGGATTGGAATGTAAACTGATCTTTTCCAGTCTTGTGGCCACTGTTGGGTTTTCCAAATTTGCTGGCATATGGAGAGCAGCACTTGGACAGCATCATCTTTTAAGATTTTGAGTAATTCCGCTGGAATGCTGTCACCTCCACTAGCTTTGTTGTTAGTGAGGCTTTCTAAAGCCCACTTGACTTCACTCTCCAGGATGTCAGGTTCGAGCTCAGTGACTGTACCACTGTGGTTATCAGGAACATTTAGATCGGCCTTATAGAGTTCCTCTGTGTATTCTTGCCACCTCTTCTGAATCTCATCTGCTTCTGTTAGGTCCTTGCCATTTTTGTCCTTTATTGTGCCTACCTTAGCATGAAATTGCTTAGCATCATCCCATTACATGATAGTAAATCCAATTACAATAGAAAGTTAGCTTTTGACCATTTCTCATGATACGGTTAAATATATATTTGATACTGTGTGAGCACAGAGACAAGAAAGGTAGCTTAGCCAGCGAGTCATATTCATATGCAAAGTTGCCATACAGCTGATGGGGGAAAAAAAACTACACATAGGTCAGTAGGCTGATTGGTTGACTCACTTGGACTACAAGCACTTGAATAGCTCCGCCAGCTTCAAAGTGATTATTCTGGAAAAATAATTTTGTTCCAAATTAGTGTTCCACTAACGCTGAAAAAATAAACTGTTCTAGAGCTGGTTGGGTTTTCTCCTCATTTCCTTGAAATATGGGTTAGCTCTTTGGGGGGATTTGTGAAAATATGAGCCATATCGTGTAGTCATGTGATTTGTGCAACCGTAAGCCTCCTCTGAGAATAATGCACATTTAGAGATAACACAAAAAAATGACATAAATTTATATATGGAATTTAGGCTATTGACAGATGATGTATGAGCAGCTGGGCCGGGAGAAATTTCAGTGGTAATTCACTCATCTAACCTGAAATACCAGCTCTATTTTTCATTTTCTGTTTTCTGTCATTGTATAGTTTCACTTGCATTTGGCTATTTATGTTGTATTTGGAATCCATGCAACTGTAAATAAATTAATTGCTTTAGGATTTTGGTGAAATGCTGCCTCCTTCACTGACTGAGCATCTGTTGAAATGATTGTTATATTTAATGTTAGCATTCAACATAGTACATGCCAATTTTTTCATATGGGGAACAACAATGCACACTCATTTTGCCCAGTGTTGCAAATTCACTAAGTTGAGTGAAAAAAATTAAATGGAATGTTGTGATGTATTAGTATTGACATTTATTATAGCATAGCTGTTCTTTACTATATTGACTGTCCCTAAGCCAATCTTGGACAAAGTACCTTTGCCCCATTACATTCAGCTGGCATAAAGCAATACCCATGATTGGCTATGGGGTTGGGAGCGGGTAGTCCTGCAGCCATTATTCAGTGCTTCTGTCCTGACAACTTACAGCCCAATCCTACCTAACTCCCCGCATAGTGCTGCAGCAGTGCCAATATGGCATCCACTGTATTCTACTGGGAAGGTTCAAAGTGCTGAGAACAATTGTTTAAGAACATAAGAAGAGCCCTGCTGGATCAGGCCAAAGGCCCATCTAGTCCAGCTTCCTGTATCTCACAGTGGCCCACCAGGTGTCTAAGTGCACTCAGTAGACAACAAGTACCTTGCATCCTGTTGCCACTCCCTTGCACCTGGCATTCTGAAGTAGCCTACTATTAATGTAAGGAGGTTGCCCAACCCATCATGGCCTATAGCCCACGATGGACTTTTCCTCCAGAAATCTGTCCAGTCCCCTTTTAAAGGCATCTCGGCCAGATGCCATCACTGCCTCCTGTTGCAAGGAGTTCCATAGCTTAATTACCCGCTGGGTAAAAAAGTATTTCCTTTTATCTGTTTTAACTCTCCCAGCACTCAATTTCAGTGGATGTGCCCTGGTTCTGGTAATGTGAGAGAGGGAAAAGAACATGCCTCTATCGACTCTATCCCTCTAGTGCATAGTTTTGTATGTCTCAATTCTGTATGTTTCATTCCCTCGCTGCCAGCAGCCCCCACTGCTGCCATGGCTCAACTTAGACCCGCACCAGCAATATCAGGCACAAATTATTCAAAGTGGCTTCCATGCTCACTGGTGCTGTCATGTTTGCAGCAGCCGTAAAACTCTTAACTCCACTGGAACGCTCATTCCGGCAGCATAAATGGCCCATAGGATAATCCAGAGATAAATGTCACTAAATTGAGATATTTCTGATTTATAGCAAACTAGTGACAAAAGAGAAGCATGCATATTTAGCTAATAAAGTTCAAAAGTACCCAGTAGGGTAGGATGATACAAGTGTGTTGTAAGGTTCAGTGTTCCTTACATCTTTGCACAGAGCTAGTTACAAATAAATATTGTACATAACATTAATAGTAGGTATAGCAATCAGTGCAATTGTACCGGTTGTGTCATACCACTAGTTAAGAGTTTGAACGAAATACTACTTTTCCCATTTGTAACATAGAACACTGACTATAATTTCATTGTTCCAAACTAGAAAAAAATCAGTTGTCTTCCTTGTTTACTGGAGTAACAGTTTAATCCAGGCGACAAAGCTATGAAGGTTATATGGTAATCTAGACAATGTCAAGTCCAATGGCATCTGGCCCATTTTTAACAACGAACGAACTCACTGAGTTGGAAACTCTGCTTTGCCCATTGCAACTGATTGCAATTGAATCAAACAATAAGCAACTTGACTGAGAGCACAATCCTATACTGCGCTAGAATGGCGAGGCCGGCCAGCCAACGCCATATCCCAATGCAGTATAGTGGAGGCTGGAGCCTCCCCATGGCAAGGGAACGTGCGCTTCCTTACTGTAGAGGAGGGTCCAGCCTCTCTGATGTGTTCCTTGGATCTGCGCCTACTAAATAGCAGGCACAGATCCTAGGAGACCGTGGGCTTGAATCAGGGCCATGTGGCCTCCTGATCACGCTTAGGAAGCGGCCTTATGGCCACCTCCCAAACCCACCCACGTCCTGCCTGCCCCTCCCACAATCTCCCTCCCACCCACCAATCCCCGTCCTGGAACAAGACACAGCCTCCCTTGCGCCGACTGGCTTCGGTAAGCACGAGAGAGGTTTAGCGTGGGTGTAGCAGGACTGGCACTGCCTGCAGCGCCGGTTCTGCTGCTCTAGCGCCAAAGCAGGGGTGCTGATCGGCACACCTGCGTCGACACTAGTGATGTCGCACCAATGCTATGACATAGTGTCGACGTGACGGGCAGTGCAGGATTGCGCTGTCAGAGTATATCATAATGTACTAGTTAGCCTAGGTGTGTATATTGCAATAACAAAACAAAATTCTCTACTTCAAAAGCAATATGTGCTGGTGTTTGAACAAACTCTTTTTTCCATGCTTTCTGTCTTACACTCCTATGAGAGAAAATGGCAAATGTTTTCTGCCTTCTCACCTTATCTCTGCAATGCTAGTTCTAGTGGTGGGAAGGAGGGGATAGGATTGGTCTGTAAGGCTGGAATCCTATCCACACATACCTGAGAGTAAGATCCACTGACTATAATGGGACTTTCTTCTGAGTAGACATGCAGAGGATTGGGTTCTTAGCGCTAATATTATTTCTTAACACTTCATCTTTATTAAGAACATTTCATTTTTGCCAACTGTATGTGACAAATACATCATTAATCTGGGTACGATTTTAATGTTCTCGGAACAGAGCCTATTTATATGAAAACAATATTCCTTATATTAGAGTTTTGCTATTGTATATCAATCAATCAATCAGCAGTATTTATATACCGTTTTTCAACACAAAGTTCACAAAGCGGTTTCAGGCAAATAGTAATAATAAAGTTAAATGGCTCCCTGTACCAAAGGGCTCACAATCTAAGAAAATGCAGACCACCACCACCAACAGCCACTAGAAAAGACACTGTGCAGGGGTGAATAGGAACAGTTGCTCTCCCCCTGCTAAATATAAGAACACCACTTAGAAAAGTCTCTCTTGCCCAGTTAGCAGGGGGAACAAAATTATCTATATCAATGGTTCCCAAAGTGGTGGGTTGCGAAGGCAGCAGAGTGATACATAGGATTGAGCTGCTGCCTTCTCCCCATCCCCACAGCCACTTACATGGCTTCCAACTCCCTTGGATGAGTTTGGGAACCACTGGTCTATATGATGTTTTTAGAGTCATTGTTTTTTATACCACCCCTGTCTTTTATTTTTTTAAAAAATCATGTTGTTATACCTTGAATTGTCATCCAGTCCTTCCTGTCCAAAAAATAAAATCAGTACCTGTTGGCTTTCCATGGGCTAAAAGAACATTAACCGCTGCCCTCTTTTCCCAGATGAGGATGTACTATTCATCCCCATCAGACATGTCTTAATCAGATCGGATAACAACAGCTGTCTGGCCATCCTCTCAAGAGGCCAAAGCTCCTGCTCAGGATTCTGTCTATATCAGGAAAGGAATTGTAGCTTCAAGCTCAGGAGGTTTGTGGGGATTTTTTTCACTGAAGATGAAAAAGGCAGATTTTTGTTTAAATTTAGCATCACCACTGAACCAAGCTACATTACATTTAACTCCTGTCACCTCAAAGTAGTGGTGGGGATGAGGAAAAGCTAAGTTTTGCAGGAGCCTGAGCTTCTGTGTAATGCGTCCCCTCCCCCTCACTTCCAGAGCCATTAATGGCTTGAAGAACAAAGCCTCTGAGCTGGTTCTCCAAGCAGCAAATTGTTCTGGAGGTGAGGGGGAGGGGCTGAGTTACACAGGAGCACAGGCTCCTGCAAAACTTAGTCCCCTTCTGGGAACGCTACTACCTAAAAGTATTTGTTGAGGCTTTTCTCAAGAATTTTTGCTGGCATCTAGGATTCATCACTGAAAATATGGATACATATGTTTGTTTTTAAGATGATTTCAGTAGCAAGTTGCTGTCCAGTTAGATTTTTGGGAGCATGGAAGATGGAGCATCAGATTCTGGAGTCTGACTGGATACAATATAATCTCCCATCAACCTAACCTCTATGGTTACCTTGCATAGATACCTAGTTCATTGGGTACAAGCCTAACCAACTTTTCAGCACTGGGGTAAGAGCAATTCAGCTCTGAGGTAAGGGAACAATCATTCCTGTATCTTAAAGAGGCTTCCGTGACTGTCCCCCAACTGCAGAATGAAGCACATGCTCTACTGGCACAGCTGTGTCAGTGCTGTAAAGTTGCTTAGGATTGCACCCTGAGTTATCTGTGGAGGTAGAAAGGATAGTCTGGACAGTGGAGTCAGAATTAAACTTTCAGGTGTTTGTTTAGAAAATACTTATTTGAAACCATAACTACTAGCATTTAACTGTAAAAACTGGGAATTAAAAACAGGGCAAAAAAGCCATTTGCTGTAATAATCAGGACTATTGCATCTCTGTGTCATATTGATTGAACATAACTGAAATCACTTTTAATTTTTTTAAAAGGAGGGGCAAAAAAAATCAGCTGTATGTAGTTACTTAAAGTTGGCTATGAGCCAAGAGACAGCTCTTGTTACTCCAAATGAATATTTACAACCAGAGCAAAAACTGCATTTGAGTGATTAACTGACAAGAAACACACCCAAAAATTAGCATTTAATCAGAACAAAGGGACAAATCAGAACAAACATATGGGTTTGTTTGCTTATTTAAAAAGAATTATGTATTTATATATGTAAAATTGATATACTTATAAATAATGTATATTTATAGTATACATAGTATAGTAGACATATAGTAGACAGTAGATTCACCTGCAGTGCTTTCTAGCAGATTTTGCCCCAGTATTCCTCTCTCTCTGTGTGTGTGTGTGTGTGTGTGTGTGTGTGTGTGTGTGTGTTGTTGCTCTAGATAAAATGTAAAATCGATCATCTACACTTCAGGAAAATCAACTAATTTTTCTATTATACAAGTTTTAAGTATTAATCACTAAACCAGTAGAAAAATTTAAAGTGAAAATCTGTTAAATTACTGGGCATCTTCATTACAATTTGTATATAGTCCTTTTATGAATAGGGCAGTGGGACTTGAGGTGTCATTTGTTCTCAATTTCAAATGTAGTGGATTTTTTATATAGCATTCTTTTTCATAACAGAGGCAGAATTAGATTGAGGCTGACAAGAAGACATAAAATTAAGTGAGCTATTTTCCTGTTCATCAGTTTTAATGCTGAGTCCAAGGAAAAGCATTATATGATGCAAACAAAAGCATATGAGTATAATGTCCTTCCACTCATCTGTCAAATGTATTTTAAGACCAAGCATAATGAATGTTTCTGTGATTGAGAAGAAGTAACAGGGAAAAAATGGCACTGATGAAATGAAGCAATGTTGTATTCTAACATAGCTGTGATAGCTAGATGTGTTTGTTTCCAGTAAGATATTATAGTTTAAGTCTTACTGAACACAATGGGCTTACTTCTGAGTAAAATAAATAATACCATTTTCAAACACCTCTAGCAATAGCATATTTTATTGTAGATTAAGTTGTTAAATTACTTGTAATACTATAGACTGTGAAGAATGTTGAGAGCTGTGAGCTTGGGGATGCAGAGGAGATACAAAATATACCATTCTGATTGGCTGGTTGTGAAACAGGCCTCCTTTAAGATAGGTAGTAATAATCAATCAATCAATCAACAGGTACTTATATACCGCTTTTCAACACGAAGTTCACAAAGCGGTTTACAGGTAAATAGTAATAATAAAGTGAAATGGCTCCCTGTCCCAAAGGGCTCACAATCTAAGAAAAAGGCAGACCACCACCAACAGCCACTAGAAAGACTGCGCAGGGGTGAAGAGGGAAGACAATTACTCTCCCCTGCTAAATATAAGAGGAACACCACTAGAAAAAGTGCCTCTTGCCCAGTTAGCAGGGGTAACTGGATAGTAATAATGGATAAGAGTTGTGATCAGTTTATAGCAGTGCTGAGGGTTAGGATTAGTTGTGATACAACAAATACATGATCAACCTGGTGGAAAAACCACACACACCTCTGGCTGAAGAGATACCACATGCTCAGAGCTCTATCCCGCCATAGCATGCAACTGTGCCTCAACAAGATGTACTGTATGCTATGAGAGGGGACAAAGTGGGAGACTTGGGAGGGGAAAGGGAAAATATTTTCCATTGCCTCTCCATAAGCCCCCCTGAATGGGTCTCCTCAGACCTGTTCCAGCTTATTTAGCTTAGCTGGCACAAGGCTGAGGAGACAAAGATGGCATGTCGGCTGTTCCTGGAGGGTCAGCAGCCAGGGCAGGTCACCCATGCCAAGAGCTACCCATCCTGCCTATTGCATGCCTCCCTGATTCCACCCTCTCCCAACCTTTTCTGCCTTTCCCACTAACTCACCTGTTCTTGCCCCCACATGTAGGGCTACTCCAGCTTCTTTAGCATTCAAAGAATGCAGATTTGCATTCTTCTAGACTGCCATTTGCAACAGCCATAAAGCATCTACTTGTGTTCCAGCAGAGGCAGAGCCCAATAGGATTTCTGAAGTAAGGGCTGCTGTGTTTTGAACTCATTCAGTGGGATCCACTAAGCCATCTGTGTCTATTTTGGGTACCATCTACTTTTCGTAATAGCCAAAACAGAAGGCACTTCCCTCCCCCAGAGTGTTTTGTAACATATTTTAGTTATATATTGGATAGAGCTGAAATGAAACAGGAGCCAGATGTTCGTGAATTGTGACATTTCAGGTTTGGCTTCAAAAGGCATGAATATGTTTATAGATGCTTCCGCATTGCCAAGGCAACTGGGCCAACACTTTCTGTTTTGCATAAACATATTCAACATAGCAGCACTATATTGAAACTGTCACATTGCAGCACCACAAAACAGGGAGTATCAGTTTAGTTGCTTCCACAATGGGGATATTTATTTATTTTCATATGTATGTGCCACACTTTCAATTAGGAGCTCAGGGCTGTATACTTGGCTCCTTATTTGAGCGTCACAACAACCCTGTGAAGTAGGTTAAACTGAGAGCGTCCGCCACATCGGATTGACTCCATGGGAATGCTGTTATGTCATCTATGCATTCTAAGTATTCAGAATTAACTAGCAAGAAGACACTTTTAAGAAAATTGCACCTTTTGATTGTTGAATAAGGCAGAAGTTGTGAATAAAATAAGGGATGCTTCCAGAACATTGTGGGTCTTCCTAAATCACACTTTTCGGATAGAAAACATTTGCTCGTAAAAATTTGATGCAGAACTGATAGTGACAATCTTACTGCTATTTCATCCGATTTTGGGGAGGCAAGGATTGGTGCGGGTGGAGTCAATCCTAGTGGTAATTATAACTCAAGACTTTTATTTCTGCTGTCTGCCATTGCCACTATGGCTGACATCTGCAACCTGCCCCTTTAACTTAGCTAGGGGCATGATTTTTCACTTGAGACAGGTGTGCAAATGGTCCAAGTCACTTCAGTGACAGGCCACCTAGCTACAGTTTCAGATTTAAAGGGGCCTTGCAGTTAGTATAAAGCAAAGTGGGGGAGGGGGATGTTACACTTGAATTCGTCTTGCAAGAAATTGATATTATGTCCCTTGAATTACAAAGTCCTATGTACAAGTTGTAGCAGCTCACTTGCAACAAGCAGGCTTTCACTGTGGCATAACTATTGATTTGACATTCACATTAAATGCTTTCCCAGGGCATTTGTGTGGAAGATTTGCCATAGAACAATTGTATCAAACCCAGTGCAACAGTGGTGTACCAACACAGATGACAAATGAAATGTTTATAAACTATCTGATTCATTCATGGAATTGGAGCACTAGGGGGAAAAACCCCAGATTATTATTTATCAAGTAGGCAACTTGTCCATTCCTGGCCCTGACATTTTGTCAGTCGTCATTAAGTAGCATACAGTAGCTTTACAAGATGCATTATTCACCCTGTAGTGCCTATACAGAGGGGCAGCTGAAGCTGCTGTAGCATCACAGTTGCCATTCTGCATCCTATATTCTCAATTCTTGCTACAGTAGTTCATAGTATCAGATTGTAGAAAACATTTGTCGCATGTGGTTTGAAGTTTGAATAATCAGTGAAAATGTTTCCATTGCAATGACACCTTTTTATGAGAAAGTTAATCATGTTTTTAAAATGTTATGATCAATTACTTCAAGAAAATACAAGGCAGGGTATGCATCAAACATCAACAAAATAACCTCTCAGGATTTGGAAATTTATTCTGCAGACGTATGCAGCATCAAGCAAACATTCTATTCATTAGTTTGTGTAATTTATAGTTGGTATTTAGGAAAAGTATAAGTTCTAGATGATTTTGGAATAGAAATTTCCTGGAAAGTGTTAGGATTCTTTAAAGACAGCGTATAAAATAGTGGTTTCTACATTTGTGGAACTCCTTCTTTGTGAACATGGCTACAGTGGAACTTTGGTGCAGTAAAGAGGATTGATTCTGAGATGTTCTGATGTGTACACTAAGGTTACATTGGGGTGCTTGGCCTTATTGTTGCTTTAAGTGAATTGAAAGTGAACCATAGAATGCAGCTAACATTCTTCTGTGCGCAGCAAACCCAGGGAGGTTGGTACAGGCTACCTTAGGTGCCAGCCAAAAAGGGGTGCTGTGAGGCCCTGTTGCCTTCCGTTTGATTATCTACTGTCCCAACCATCTCTTGCATCTGCGGCAATTGGATTTTCACTGCTTGCCAGTGGATGTGGGAGGCTGCGGACTCAAAAATCACCAAATGGAGGCAATCCAGAAGTCAGCTATTGCATTTAATGCAATAGTGTAGCTCAGGAGAATAGGGCTGATATGATATTATACATCATTCTCCCTATTTATGCCTCTGTTGCTCTGTCTGCACATTGCAAATCAATGTTTTAATAGAAAACATTGTTTTTCAGATTTGCTTGTCCACCAGTGCTTATAATTGAGACAATTCTAATATACTTTGAGGAAACCACAAGGATTCTAAAGTAGGATAGGACTAGGCCCTAAAAATGTTCTCAGTAACCAACATAAGCAAACCAATACTTCTCTAAGCAGACATCACAGTATATCTCATTGACAAATGCACTGTTGCACTGTTCTTTCATATGGTCCCCAGTTAGTGAAGTCCATTTTTTGAAAGGACAAAAATACTTCCAGACCTTTCTCTTCAAAACCTCTCCATCTTTATTAGGGTGATTCATTTTAGCAGTATGAAGGCTGTTACATTTGTCATCTGAAAAAACAGAAGTGCCATCGAGCTCTCTCTCTCTCTCTCTCTCTCTCTCTCTCTCTCTCTCTCTCTCTGTGTGTGTGTGTGTGTGTGTGTGTGTGTGTGTGTGTGTGTGCGTGTGTGTGTGTGTGTACAATTGTTCGGTTTTGTTTTTTATATAGTTTTAAAAAATCAGTTTATGAGGGACATCAATTTATAACAATGGTATTAGCAATTCTAAGATAAACAGAACTTTTGCAAGACTCATACCGCGCACTATGTCAGGAAAAATATATTATGTTTACAGTCCTTATCAATGAGTCAATCATTTAATCCAATACAGGTAGAGCCTAATTATCCATCAATTTTTACATCCACGGATTTGACTTAACTGGGTTCCCCAGACCTTTTTTGAGCCAGATTAAGCTGAACCTGAAGCCTTTGACTGTGACCAGAGCTGTGTTCCTATTGCCTCCAGAGGCTCTTTTGAGGCCATTTGGGTCCTCCTGTGGTCTCAGTGAGCCTCAGAATGGCCATTTCAGCTGAAAAAACATCACTTCCCTGTTTCCAGGGAAAACTGGAAGTGAAAACTGGAAGAATTAAAACACAAGAGGCTTTCTAATGTAGAACAGAACCCTCATGGATAGAAAGGCCCTTCTTGTGTATTGCTGGGAACCCAAAGGTTATGGAAAATCCAACATTTTATTTAATGAGGTGCAGACCCCTCTTCCTCTTCTTGCTCCTTTCCTCTTCCACACACAGAAGAGATGGAGACTGAAAGTCATTATTGTTAAACTAATAATTTCCTGTTACGTCTAAATTATGCTATTTGCTCAAACTAGAAACAGTTACCAAGCCAATATATCAATCCTGAAAATCATCATATATTGTACTGAGTCTTTTGTGGTAAAAAACATAAAATCACTTTTCATTGCTTGAATGAAATTTTTTTTTTAGCTAATATAGTATTTAAAGGACAAAATGCAGGTATCTGATCCAATGCAAAATAGCTACAATATATTTAGCAAAATAGTTAGGCCATGTACATCTGCAAGAATTAAAACACAAGAGGCTTTCTGTTGCAGAAGCCTGGTGTTTCCGGCATGGTTATCTAAACTGATAGCAAACTGGATTTCTGTGACTGTGCTATAGCGACAAAAGTGGCCCCTAAGACCCCAATTTCTCTACCTTCTAAAACTAGTAGAAATTGAATATTTGTTCACAAGTTGACCTGAAAATGCTGGGAATGGTACCTATGACTCTTGTAACCGGAAAGATGTTGTTTTCAGAGGAAAACTGCAGTGTTGCTGCAAGTGACATTTCTTGTGCAAAAAAGAAAAAAAGAAAAACTCCAAAATGGGGTCACCTGTCTCTTTATATTTAATCTCACCTTTTAGACCACTACACAGCAGAACAGAATGCCTAAATAAAGAAGCAAAAGCATTTTGAGGACACTGGTGGCTACAAAAATATGCCTTGAAAGGTTTTGTTCTGCTGAGGATTAGTTGTGCTTAAACTGTCAAATCTGCATTCACTTTTCCAGGTGGTTCACATCATGGTGGGCGCTAATAATTACCCATAAGTTATCAAACAATATTATTTGAGCTTTCTCTCACATGATGTAACTTGGAATTGGGCCACTTATTTCCAAAAGAAACTGATGTAAAACCAGTTTTGATACTACAGTTATGCCAGCATATTTCATTGTTCTTTGGAATACGAAGTTATCAGCCCAATCTTACCTTCTCTGGCCATCACAGTGCACCATAAAACAGTCAGTGCCAGTTGTAAAAGGCACTCAGCTGCATGCGCATTAGAAGATGCTGATGGGAAGGCTGGAGCCTTCCTGCCCATGTCGGTGGCTCTCCTGCTGCTAACTGGAGCAAGTTAAGTCAGGGGGAGATGGGGGAAAGGGTGGGGGAGGCAGAAGGTAGTGGCAATGGGGGTGGGAGATGGAAAGATGAGATCTGGGAAAGGAGCGGGGTCAGTGACTGAATGGTCTGACAAATCCTAACCCCCTTCCTGTGCCTGATATGGGAAGATAACATAAGTTCATATAAAGAAAGATAGCCATTCTGGATTCTCCGAAGTAACTGGTGAGTTTGGGAAATGATTTTGTGTCTAGTATCCTACTCTTGATATCCATAACATTAAAGCCACGATGTCATTTGTTGAGTTGCTGGGTTTTGGGGTGTTGTGTTTTGTTTTGTTTTTAGTGGCCTTGAATATTAGAAATCATTACAATACCACCTTGGTTCCAGTAATAATATCATCCTGAGCACATTTTGAGACATCTGTATATTATCATCAGTCAGATGAAATGGCTAAGATCCAGGCTTGTGTGAGCAGAATGAGGATTACTCAAGGGATCTTATTTATTTATTTATTTATTTATTTATTTATTTATTCATACATACATACATACATACATACATACATACATACATACATACATAC
>JAJKFI010000019.1:2760228-2770403 GCA_029204185.1 Lerista edwardsae
TACATACATACATACATACATACATACATACATACATACATACATACCCCGCCTTTCTGCCCCATATTAGAACACCCAAGGGAGCTTACAGCAAAAAGTAAAATGAATACAAGATAAAAATTAAAACAATGACGTAAACTATTAAAAACAGCCAAACCCCAATGAATCTCAACATTTTACAGTAAAATTATAATCATTAAAGATTTAAAATTAAAATTAAAATTAAAATGCCAGCCCAACATGTCAGTTTTTGCATTGGAGGGTTCAGTTTATAACCTAGGACTTGCTTGTCCTCAGTGCACAGAAATTAGAATAATCTGATACCATACATATTTTTTAGAAATTATTTGGAAAATATTTGAACACCTTGTCTTAAAATATTTTATTCATCATGCTAAAATAAAATATTCCATGATCATTTTTTCTTTTTTCTTTTTTCAATTTTTCCAATGTTTTAGAAAAAACAAAAATGCTTCAGGAAAAAAACGGGAAAAACATTTTTTTTTCTGAATTTTTCTGGTTTTTTTCCGGGCCTTCACATCTCTACTGCTGAGTAAGTCATAAGTCTTGGAACTTGGCCAGGGAGAATGCTGTGCTTCAGGTTATTTCACAGTGGAGAGAAATTAGAGAGATGTCTCATGTTATCAAACATACTTAAAATACCTCTGTAGTTCTTACATCCAACCTATTTTTGAATAGAAAATACTCTCTTTGCTTTTCCAGAAAAAAAGTTTGCAGTTTGTAGCCTTGTTCTTCTTTCTTTCTTTTTGCATGTTATTTGCCTATGCCTGTAACCATATTGAACTATCTAATAGCAACAGAATTAGTAATATCATAGGTAGAATTCATGTTCCATTTCAGAAGTAATATGGCTTAGAAAAATTGATTATACAATTCACCTTCAGAAACAAAGAAAAAAATGGCCAAGTGATCAGGTTCCCAGCATAGTAAGCAGACAATTAATTTTCACTGGCTGTTAATCAATTTAAAAACCACTTGAAGATTTTTTAAACACAAATAATCATAAATCAAGGCAAGACCATGGTTGTTTATGTTTGTTCCTTTAAAGCTGGAATCACTACTACATAAATCAAGTGTTAGCGCCAGTTATCTTACGTTGGCACCTCCCAATAAGCACGCAAGACAGAGGCTTGGGATGATTATTTTTTATTGAATAAAATCACAATAAACTTAACCTGCAGCAGGGAAAACTTCCCTAGGGAACAAACCCCAAGCGTGCTGGCAGCTACTCGAGCGGGGGGAAACGGCCTGGCCTTGTACCTCCCCCGTACCCCAATGGGCATGACATACTGGCTCCAGGCACCACCCAACCCAGGGTTGGGTTCGCCTGTCCCAGCCATCCCTGAAGGGTCAAGGCAGCTGGCTAGCACCAACCTACCCAGGCAAAGTCTTAGGTTGGCCTTTCCATAAACCAGCCAAGGGACTCGCCAGCCTGCATCTCAACCCGGATGTCAGACCGGTCCTGGCTCACCCCCTGACCTTTCTTACCTCAGGCCCCCATCCTGGCTACCCAACCAGCTCACTACCTGCCAAACTAAAGGAAAACCCCTTACCAATTTCTAATCACCACACAAGCCAGTCCGGAGTAGGCAAAAAAAAACCCCAGTAACCCTGGCTAATCAGGTTACTGACAAAAAATTCCTACCTGGTCCCCAAATGAGCGACCAGCTAATCCCGGACTGTACATAGGACGGGTGAGCGGGGCTGGCGTGATCGACACAGACTGAAGTTGGTTGCTCACAGGAGTTCCAACAACAGGCACACCACGCCCCCTGTGAAACCTGCAGCCAATCGGCTGCATGCATTCTCCCGCCTCTGCCCAGCTTTGCAGAGGGGAGCCACACAAGTGGCTCTAAGGCCCTAGCAGTATTATTCTGAATGAAATGTAGTAGACATTCTATGATTATGCTTGACTGATTATTAATTGGTTGTTGTTTTGTTTCAGAGCTTGAAGCAGAGGAATGGTGCAAACATCTTTGTATAGAATGTCTGGGAACTAGGCTTAACGATATAAGCCTTGGTGAGCCTGACCTGCTTGCGGCTGGAGTTCAGAGAGAACAAAATGGTAGGAGTTCAAATAATCTGTCCACATCTATTTAGATTATTTTAAACATTTCTGCATCAAAATATTGTCAGTTTGTAGCAGCTTGGCTTGCTTTTCTGTATACTGTCTGACAAGATGTAGCCACGGGATTTGTATCACTGAATATGTAGAATCCCTAAATCATGCATCCATATTTGTTGTTCATGAATATTTGATCAAGTTTGCACTGCAGCATGGGGCTTATAGGGTTTACGATACGTTTATGGCAAACTATCGTCTCATAGGGTTTTATTACTTTACAGATGAGTTGGCACCAGAGGGATTTACATTTTTTTTACTAATAGAGATATAATTAAAATGCAGGATAATAATTGCTTTAGTGTGAGGAAACCCTTCCTTGATCATTGTGCAGCAGATCTGGCAGACGCACTGTCAATTTCAGAAAGGTTGCCAGAATTTTTTTTAATAATGTTTTAATTGGAATAGCTGGAGTTGTATTATTGGCCCTGAATTCTGCTTTTGACAAAGTTTTAAGTTTTTCCAGGATCAGCCTGAGTCACTTATATCACAGCTAGTGAACAAGCACTGATTTAAGGGCTACCTGAATAAGTATCACAATTGCATTCGGCTGCCCAAACTGCCATTGTATTTGTTAACTCACAAAGGGCACAATTCTAACCAACTTTCCAACACTGACATAGCTCTGTCAGTGGGGCATATGCTGCATCCTGCAATGGAGTAATAGTCAGGGAAGCTCCTCATGGTAAGGGGATGTTTGTTTCCTTAGCTCAGAGCTGCATTGCCCTTATGGTGCTGGAAAATTGGTTAGGATTGTACCTTAAGAGCATAATCCAGAACACTGGACCGGCTTGTGCTGGCCCAGGAGTGTCGCAAACATGCTGTAAGGCACTTTTGCGCCTACTGGAGGCTAGTGCAAGGACATGTGCTGATCTCCCCATGCCAATTCCCTGGCCTGCACCAGGAAAGTGAAGCTGGCCATGGGAAACTGAGGAGGGCAGAGGGAGTGCAAATTGGAGCAAGTGGAAGGCGAGAGGAGGACGGACTGAACTGGCCGACATAAGCTGAATCGAACCCCTGCCCTGGTTCCAGCCCAGTTGGCTTTATATAGGGCGCTTGGATCTACACTAGCAATTTCACTGGTGCAGATCCAAGTAGCCCTATTGAGGAGGCTGCTGCACGACACGGGGTAGAGGAAATTAATTCCCATTACTCCAAGTTGTGCTGCAGCCAGCCCCTACGCCATGCTGGATATAGGACAGGCCGGCTGGCCTCCATGTTCCAGTGTGGGTTAGGATTGGGCTGCCTGAGTTCTTGTCCATCAGTATTGTCTGAACTTGTTGAAATTGAGCTTGGGATTGATACTTCAGTGCAGCTGCCACTGACAACTGGTAGAAATCAACGTAATTAGCATGTTTACTGTCCTGTAGTAAACAAATGGGATGAAACAAACATAATTAGACTAGCAAGCAAGGGTCACCACGCAAAACACACCAATAACAAACCAAATAGGAATGATTAGCACACTGCTTTAAAAAGGAGTGAATGAAACTGATGTTTCAGTAAAATTATGTGATGAATCATTAGGTAAATTCCTTCAGACATTGCAGTTTGATAAATATTCTCCCATGCAGGATTCTGCACTTAAGCTTGCAGAGGTAAAGCACTCATCCTTGCTTTTGAAAGCAAACCAGACATAATAGATGTTCACTCCAGGATAACATGGGTATAAATTGTTCATTAATAAATTTATGTTGGATTTTGGAATAAATAATCTCACTGCAGTAGAAGTAAAGGTAAAGGTTTCCCCATGACTGAATGGTCTAGTCGTGACCAGTGGTGTCATCTACTCTCCCGTAGACGGAACGCTGGGCGGGACTTACACGCGATCGGCAGCCCATCCACTCACGTCTGCTTTCTTCCTGCTCGCCGCACGGCTTTCCCTGGCCTCGGAGGGGGCGCCTGCTCGCCGGGGGGGATGGGGGGGCGCCAGGTGCCTGGGCAAGCAGGCGCCCCCTCTGAGGCCAGGGAAAGCTGCATGGCGAGCGGGAAGAAAGCGGAAGTGAGTGGACGGGCTGCCGATCAAGCGGAAGTCCCGCCCAGCGTTCCATCTACGGGAGAGTAGATGACACCACTAGTCGTGACTGTCGGGGCGCACACACAAATGGTACTACGTGTGCTAGATAGTGGTGCAAGTCCTCCAGGTACCACACAGCAGAGTAGAGCAGACTCACAGAAGCAAGGTCCACAAAGGTGTATTAGGTTCAGCTACTTTATATAGCTGGTAGGGATTCCACAAAGGAATCAGGCAGACACAACACAAGATAGATACACACAGGTACACACAGGTAGATGGTAAGTACAGCTGACACCAGTAGTACTGCACTGGTAGGTAAGCTTCACCTGTGGGATAGAGTCCAGATAACACACCAGGTCCAAAGTCCTCTGTTAGATTCACAGAAGTCTTCCACTGGCAAATAGTCCACAAGTCCTTCTGTCTGTCCGGGTCCAGCTTTCCAGCTACAGTTCCCCATGCAGATTAACGTTCGAAGAACACCAGCAACAAGCAATTGGCACGAAGCAGATCAATAGTCCGGTAACACGAGCACAGAGCATATAGCACACAGCCACAGTCAGGTTGAATCAAGACAAGAAGAATATAGAATGCAGATAGAAACGGACTGAGACTAGACTGGGCTTCACACATGGCTAAAAGCCACTCCAGCATTAATTGCTCTCAGGTGGTGCTAAACACACCTGCAGGCAGCTCTGAGAGTAAAACACTCCCTTAAAGGCACAAAATTACTTTGCTAGCTGTTTCACAGCAGCCTGATAGTGACCAACTGGAGGGGGCGGTGCTCATCTCCGTTTCTAAGCCTGTAGAGCCGACGTTTTGTCCGAGGACAAGCTTCCATGGTCATGTGGCCAGCATGACTATATGCCATAGCGCACGGAATGCCGTTCCCTTCCCACCAAAGTGGTCCCTATTTATCTATTTGCATTTGGGTGCTTTCGAACTGCTAGGTTGGCAGGAGCTGGGACAAGCAACGGGAGCTCACTCTGTCACGCAGTCTTGAACTCCCAACCTTCCGGTCGGAAAGCCCAGCAGCAGCGGTTTAACCCACTGCGCCACCACGTCCCTCTAGATGTACCCAATGAAAATTTTTGTTTTGTTGCAAAAATGAAATAAATTAATATTTTTAAATTTAAAGCCACAAGAAATGTCAATGTAGCTCAGGAATAAAAAAAATGTTCATGCCTTTCTCTATTTATCTAGCCTGGTCAACTTATTTTAGACAAAGAAACACCTGGAAAAAAATCAGATGCTGCTACCAGATAACACTAGCAGGCTACCCAGACCTACCCGGCAGCAACCCCAACCATGTTGATGCACCTGCGCCACCAGAGTGCATGCCACATTCTGTGGAGGGGAAGTCCCAGAGGTCTCCTCTGGATAAGGGAGTATTTTGTTCCTTTGCCCAGGGGTAAGCTTTTGCTGTCCAAATGAATCTTGCACCAGTGATCTTTCTGGCACAAGTCCTAGGAAGGTGGATCAAGGCCAGGAAGGGAGGGAGGTTATTGGCGGCTGCACTGCCACCAATACTGTCCCTTCCCAGGCTTGACACCCCCACAGCCAGCCCATTCTCTACACTTTCATTCCCTCCCTGTTCTGCCCACCATTCTGATGTATCAGCACCAGACTTTCCCTGAAGCCACTGGCATGCAGCTACAGCTGCTTACCACTTCTGGCAGTAACCTGGCTATGCAGAACGGCACATCACCGTTTGTGACCACCGTAAAGCATGCTGTACCACCAAAACACGCGTTCTAGTGGTGTAGTGTGCCATAGGTAATGTAAATTGAATTTTGAAATTTGGCATGGCACAAGCCTTCACAGCTGTGAAACGAACACCAGTAGTGCAACAGTGTTGTGTTACAGGCAACTTACACAGAAGCTCAGAACAATCTTCAAAGATTGAGTGTACATATATTAATATATAATTGAGTGAGATTACTGTACATATATTAAAATAATAATAAACTTTACAATTATTTTCTTCAGTTTGAAATATCCCAGCATCGCAGACCTCTTTCTGAGATACAAAAGCCAAAGAAAGAACTTCACAGAAGTTTAGTAAGGACAACAGGCTATACAGAGCATTGCTTTGTGCAGCAGAGGTGTTCTGCACTTTCAGATTTAATTCAATCTCTGCCTCCTTCAGCAATTTCAGAGGCTTGCTTGACAAAAGTACCTGGGATATATGAAACTGAATCCACATCATGGCTGACCTTTCATGCCATTCATGCAGCCATTCTCTGTGCGGTGCTGAAGCCATTGGAAACAAGTGTCTGTGCCCCCAAATCACCATCCGAAGTTATTTCCCTTGATGTGGAGTCATCCAATGGCAGAGGTTTGTTGCATGGAGCAGCTGAATGTCAAGTGGCCTGAATAAAGTAGGGTTTACGCCAAATGGCCCCATTTCAACATCTGAATTACTCTCCAGAAATCTTTTATTGAATTATGTAAATCTGATACATTACAAATAGATTCTATTGGGAATCAAAAAACAGGTTCTGTCATTGTTCTATTGAAGTATTTTGGCCTCATTGTCAACTGCCTCAGCACTCTCTCCTCTATCCCCACCAACTACACCATGTTTCTTTTTTGCCTAGATAATACAGTATTCTGTTTACTTCTTTCTACCTTTTCCATCCATCCTCTTTTTTCAGTCTATTTGCACATCAAAGAAAATTGTGATGCAGCAACTGGTTGACAGCCTCACTGTGCTTTGCATCCAGCTTTCCATCTGGGATGATTTATGCAAAGTGATATGATTAGAAACTAAAACCCTTTTGCCTTCCAGTTATTTTGCTTTACTGAGGCAAAACCTTACATATAGGCAAATGATGTAAAGGTTTTTTGTTTTTGTTTTTAAGAAAATGGGCCTTTTTATTGAGTTCTACAAAGTGTTGTAGGCAGCAAGATTGCTTCATTTGGAAGATTTCCCCTTTTTTGTTTGACATTGTTTATGTAATTCAACCTAGGTTTATCATTCTACTTTCAATCCATAGTCTAGTCTAGTATGACAGACATGTACAATCTGAGGCTGAACTACACGTTTGCAACCAAAAGCATATTAAATAGAATTTTAAGAGGATAACCTGCAAAAATATAATATTTTTAGGGGGGAAAAATAGATGTGTATAAACTTGGGTTTCATTCATAAAACAGACTATTTTTAGGGAAAGGTAATTCAGTAGGAATGGGGTTACACTCCCCCTGCAGGAACAAATGAATATTGGGAGTTATCCTGGATCCACAATTCCACCTGGGCAGTCAGGTGGGAGCTCTGGCTAGTGGCGTGTTTGCCCTGCTTTATCTAATGCACTAGCTGCAGCCATACTTGAATTGATCAGACTTGACCACGCTGGTCTGTCTTAATGCAATGGTTCCCAAACTGTGGGTCAGGACCCACCAGTTGGGTCGCGAGCCAACTTCAGGTGGGTTGCGAAGCACTAGGACAGCCATATAGGAAAAAATGCATAGTTGGGATGCTGGAAATGTGGAGATCTGGAATGTGGAATGCTGGAAATCTGGCTGTGTGGTTGTTTTGTTTGTGTCAAGTTTGTAAATAGGACTTTTTCTTTCTGATTACTTTGCTATTGGAAAATGACTGAGAAAGACTTATTGCAGCATTCTCAGTTAAGCAGCGGGCTCTGTCATCACAATTATGGCACTTCTGGCCATGACATAACTGCTGGTGGGTCCTGCACACATTGTCATTCTAAAAAGTGGGTCCCTGTGCTAAAAGGTTTGAGAACCACTGTCTTAATGACATTGAATTGGATTGCTGTAATGGGCTTTATGTGAGTCTGCCATTAAAGACAATGTGGAAGTTGCAGAAAGTAGCAGCTTGTGTGCTTACCAGAGCTTTTTGATACTATTGGAATGCTGTTCCAGCAGCTGCATTTAATGCCCATGCAATTCTGGCCTGTATATTCTTTTCCTGTATATTCTGGCCTCCCCTCTTAGGAGAGTGGTTTAATGGAGAGAATTAGGCTAGTGAGATCCTAATCATCTATGAAGTTGTCTAGGTGCCCTTGGACCAGTCATTATCTCCCAATCTGGCATACCACATAGGTTTGTTGTGAAGGTAAAATAGGATGGTGGTGCAGGTGGTATCACTGAGCTTCTTGTGGAACAAGAGCAGGATTAGAATGTGATAAATAGTGGTCATCTGCCTTATTTTAAGAATTTGATGTGTTATATAAATGTAAACCAAGAATAGTAGATCACAAAGAGCTCATAGTTCTTCTCCAACTCATTCCTGGTACAGTTGTACCAATAAAAGAGATCTCAATCTCTACTATTATTCCACTACCTTGTACCCCAACTCATTACATATTAAAATATCAAAGCACTTACCTACTCAGACCATGACATGTCTTTCCATCTCCTAGGTGGAGTTTGCATTAATTTTGTAAAGTCAGACATGCTTTTGATTAAATATTCTCATTCCTGAACAATCTAAGAGTAATTGGACTTCTAAACTTTCCAGTCCAGTAGTTTGAACTTTCAGTTCTGAACAAAAAAGACCAGTGTCTAGGCTTTCAACAGTCTGAAGAGTCTAATTGAATGACATTTTGAATGGACTGTATGGTCTCCCAGCATAAGGACATTACTGAGAATTGAAGCCCTTGAAGCATTCCTAATGCATGCTGATTCTATGAACATGGTCCGACAAGAATCTCAGATGCTGCTTTTAGAGCAATATAGAAGATGAATGGTCTCGTCCATTTATAGATGATTATGTAATTATTTCCAACATAAAATTTGAGAGCACATTGAATACAACTGTGTAGGAGCTCAGTCCTATCATTCTCCCACCCACTGGTGCAGCCATGCCAAGAACAGTTGAACTGTTTTTTGGTTCAAAACCAAAAAGAGAGGGGGATGTTCTGGAGACTACAGAAGCGAAAGGGGGTTTAAATCCACTTACACCCCTGTAATACTCCTACTCTTTTATGGGTATCTTTGGATCTGGGCTATTTTTCTAAAACATTTGAAGAAAGAAAGAGGTGCAAATGCTGCAAGAAAAGGGGACAGAATCAGGTGCACACCATTGCCACCTGATCCACACCCTCCCAAAACCTTCATGACCGCTGTTATGCCCTCTCCCTACCCAGTTTCACCCCTCCTTGCCCTCGTTCTGCTCTCATCCCACCTTCCTGCCGGCCTGCAGACAGTAGGAGAGCCTACTAGATTGATGGGAAGGCTCTGACTTCCCTGCCAGCATCCCCAGCCCTGTGCTATTGAGTGTGCTGCCGGAGCACTCTTTGCAACTGGTGCTGTTTTACAGCAGTTAGTACCAGCAGAACAGGTGCTAGAATGTTGGCTGACCCAGATAGAACAGGGCAGTAGGTCTTCCCACCTACTATTGTTTTAATAAGGTGAAAAGTAAAATCTTGGTCTGATATGCTAACCAATATCAGAATTCCTTTTTAAAAAAGGTAATTTCAAATATAGACCTTCTAAAATTTTGCTACTGATAACCCCTAAAAACTGTCAGTCTTCATCCATGTACCTGCCAGATGTGCATATTGTTGCCCTTTACTGCATTCTTCCTGCAATCCCCAGTAATCAATTGTTTACCTTGCTGGGTTCTGCTCAGGAAGACAGTGGTTTTTAAAAAAAAACTCAAGTTAGCAATTCTTTTTCTGAATTGATTCAAAGAAAAACATTCTGCTTCCAAACAATTATGAAATATATCAAAGAACCAGACAGCCTGACTATTATTTGCCCCTCGTTCTACCCATCTTGAGGTATACTGCTGTAGGTTGAGCTTACTGGTAATTGCTTCATATGAGACCAAAGCTTTAGCATGGATGGGAACTAAATAATAATAATTTGTGCGTGGTTAAAAAATGCATGGTAGACATTATCTAAGCAAAGGTTACTTGTTTTTTTAAAAATAAATACTGGCTTGACAGTTCTCAATTCCTGTTATTCTATCAAGACATGCACACGCATACACACACAAAGTGTGTGTGTGTGTGTGTGTGTGTGTGTGTGTGTGTGTGTGTGTGTGTG
>JAJKFI010000019.1:2770413-2792906 GCA_029204185.1 Lerista edwardsae
GTGTGTGTGTGTGTGTGTGTGTGTGTGTGTGTGTGTGTGTGTGTGTGAGAGAGAGAGAGAGAGAGAGAGAGAGAGAGAGAGAGAGAGAGAGAGATTGAGATTTGATGCATGCATATCCATTGACTTTATTTCAAACAAACAAAAACCCTAGATACTGGACCATTTTTGCTACAGAATATTTGAATGCATTGCACATTTCCTTGACAGTTATTCATTGTACACAACATCTTGTCTGAAATCTTTCATTTTCTGTTGCTCTTCATTCTAAAATCACTATCTCTCATCCCTCATGTTATTGCCACTGCATAACTTTTTGTCTATAGTCTGGAGTAATCTCTGTGGGTTCTGTTTCTTTGCCTTGCAGCTGATGTTCAGTTTAATCAGAAACATTTCTTCTTAATCCATGACACCTCACCTTAGACACTGACCTCCAGTGCAGAGCAGACAAATGTCTCTTGACATTTGGAGTATATCATGTCTTCTGAATTCCATTTTCCAATAACATTTTCAAATAATTCAAGGAAGCTATGGGTTTTTTCCCTTTTCTGTTGAACTTTTAGAAGCTTTCAAACAAAGCTGTACTTTTTATTTGAATGTTAAAAAATAGATTTCTTCTACTCTCATGGAAAAGCTAAACTTGATTTCAGGGCCAGTTTCACAAGAAAGCACACTTAGAAAATAAGATCTCAGTACCCTGGGGAGGGTACGGCTGACATCAGCCCAGCCTGTGTTCCTATGCTTTGTCAGGAGCATTGTGTATTGGGTGGGTACGGTGCGTACTACACATAAGTCCCGCAGCTTGACCGTTCTATTTTTCTTTGGCTGCAGCAGCAAATTAAAGAAAAGCTTCTGTACCACCAAGGTCATGGGAGGGAGGATTTATTGGAAGCCCTTGCCAAGGCCCCCAGAACTGGAACAAGTCCTACTTGATTGTCTTGTCCCAACTTTTCCAAGAGAATATTCTATTCAAAGCATTAAATTGTTTTCCATGTTCTGGAATTTCATACTCATTTGAAACTGAAGGTTTAGCTCCCTTTTCCAATATTATTTTGTCAATGGCATGACAATATGGATGTCAATATTAATTGACAATTAAGTAACAAATGTATAATTCAGCTTCACAACCCCCAACCTTGTACACTACACAATACTCAGGACGCAGAGAGATGAGAGTCATTAGATCCAAAACACAGACACCCTCTTAGCATAACATGAAGTCATGATGAATAACTGATTCTTATGTTGTTTCATCAAGCTCCCTTGGGCATTCAGTTACTCATGCAAATAGTCAACCCTTAGTGTATGATTTGTGAGGAAACTCACAGGACATCATTGATTCTGTGACATAGGATAAGTTTCAGAGAGGTCTTCTGTAACCCCAGCATGAATTTTCTCACACAAGAAAACCAAAAAAAGAAACAAAAGAAAAGCACAAGAAAACCAGCAAGAGGTTGTGTATGAATCAGGTTTGAGTCACAGATGTTGCAAATGTGAAATGAAAGCTATGAGATTGTTGATGGTACTTATCCATTTGCCCCATTTAGGCTGCCAGCACTTAGCGATTCACACGACTATTTTGTCAATGGCATGACAATTAATATGTTAAAACAAATGTATAGTTCAGCTTCACAAACCCCACCCTTGTACACTACACAATACTCAGGACACAGGGACTGATATATTTTTTTTTTTCCCAAGAAGGAAAGTTCACAGGTGGTGGAAGATTTGGTTTTGCCAGGCCAGCCTGTGTGTGTGTTAACCTACTCTTTATTTATTTTTACTTGGGGACATTATGTGGCACACACCCTACATTGCCTTTTTTATGGGAAGAACAGACTTTTCCTTTAAAAAAAAAAAAAAGAGTGGATGTTAGGATTTGTCTACACTGCTGCATTCTTAAGCAGAATATCAATGTTGATGGTAACACAATGAATATTGCATGTGCCCTGTGTAATGATGTTCAGATGAAACCCCAAAGACTCAATATAAAGAACCACACAATTGCTTCTACATGCCAGAATGTTTGAACTTCTGTTTACAACTGTATATAGCCATGCCCTCTGGCATGCTTAAAAATACCCCTATGTACATATCTTGGCTTGCTTTAAATATATCATGCTCAGAATAATTCTGGATTAAGAGGTAGGAACTAAAATTTTAATTTACAGCATCATCATATTCATTTCACATTAACCTCAGGCCTATACAGCTTTTCCTGTTTGTCATGGATACAGCTGATCATGTCCTTATGCATTCTTACACCTTTTTCTCTTGTTTGATTGTTTCATAGTCAAGTACTATTTGATTTGCACAGCAGAGCAGCTTGAGTGAGGAATGTATTTTGTATAAAGTCAGTCTAGGAGGAAGGAAGGCAATCAGTCCTTGTGAGAGACAACCCAGTTAGCAAAATAAATGGTTGTACACAGAAACAATAAAAAGACAGCGTAAATAATAGTGGAAACCCAAACAGCACAACTTGAATTCTGAATATTCTGCTGTGGGTACATAGCTTCCATCACTTAGGTTTTAGCCTTAAACTACTTGTTGCAAGACTGACACCCATTAGTGTGATTAATGAGAAATATAGCCTCAGAGTAGACGGATAGCTGTGACATTGAGTGAATAGGCTAAGGAAGCATCAGTTGGACAAAATTAAATGGACTGACACAAAAAATATTGAGAGTAACAAGTTTAGTATAGCCATGTGGGATTTTTCATTTTGCCATACACAGAATAGTCCTTTGGCTGCACAAATTCCTCAGGCAGACTTTTCTCAACTTCTGTTCTCTTTGTAACAATTCACTTTAACTTTTTGGCTCATTGTCTATCACCCTGTCAAGAAATGAACAAGTATTTAAAAAAAACACTAATCTACAGTGGTGGCTTAGAGCCCAATCCAGAAGCTCATATCGTAGGCAGGACTTCATACTGCTGCCTAAAAGTGTTGCAAACGTATCGTGATGGAGACTAAGGAGCCTTAGGGCCCAATCCTATCCAACTTTCCAGTGCTGGTGCAGCCACAACGCAGCCCTGAAGAAAGGGAACAAATGTTCCTTTACCTGAAGAAGGACTCTGACTGCCTCCCTATTGCAGGATGCAGTGCGTGCCTCGTTGGCAAGTCAGCACCAGCGCTGAAAAGTTAGATAAGATTTGGCTCTTAGTGTTGCAAATGACCTCCTTTTCCAAATGTGCACAGTCTCTCCTGCCTCTATCAACAGTACAGAGTGAGTTCTTTGATCTCCTTGGTATTATCTCCTGTTTTTTTTTAGTGTATTTGAAGTGTATTCAAAATCAGACACAGCCCAGCTCACCAATAACTATACATATTGCCAATAACAATTTTCCAACATTGTTGGAAAATAACCGTGGTACTATTACTATAAACATTGCTTGTGTACTTCCTTGTCTTTCAGATGATTGCTTTTATGCCTGCCATTCACCAATCTTTTCCCAGTGTGCCATCGGGTACATTCAGTAGAAAATTGTGAAAAATGCCTATAAAACTTAAGTGTCTGTAGGCGTCAATGAGAAATACATTTAGACACATCTGAATGTTCTTGTCACTTACATAATACTAAGGACACAGAATGATGGCCTTGAGTAACTGAGACATTCAGAAATTGGATCTAAATTATTGAATTGGCATCAGATACAGTATTGATGAGTCATTTGCCACTGGACTTATTTTTTTCAAGTTGTACATCACCCTGTAATGGGGAAGTCATGCTTGCCTTCTGGATGGATCCAAACCATAGTATCCAGGGCAGTAAACTCTGTCAGTATTGAGGTCCAGCCTAGCTCAATTTTAGGAAGACTGATATTTTTTTAAACACATTACAGGCACCTCTCATTTTACGTGTTTGAATTAAACATTTTTGTCCCAATCCTATGACAACCTTATGCTGGCAGAACTCGTGTTACAGCTGCTTAAGATCCTTTACGACTGTCCAAAAAGGCAATGCACCTTTTTGCACAGTTGGGCACCACTGCAAGCTACAAGTGGCCATGATGATGTGCCAGGGGTCTGTTCATGATTTTGTTATTTGCAGCTGATGTCTAACTCAATGACCTGTTGTTGTTTAAAAATAAAAAAAATTGCAAGTATCTATTTTGCTATTACACTTACTTTTTGTTAACACATGCATGTTAATGTTTACAAGATGCACGCCTCGTCTTTCTGTACAGGACAAAGAGCTGCCTCCCTCTGTATGTGACAAGGTCCTGAGACTAGTTGTATCTTTGGCAAGTATGGGTGCTAAGGATTTGTGATTCACCTGGTCTTCCAATAGGGCTCCTTCAGTCATTAGCTTTTGTACTAAAGACATCCCAGTGTTTTGAACATACCCAAATAAATAGTGGGGCAAGAAAGGGCATATATGTTTTACCCCAGTTTGGGTAAAACTTTTGGGTGGCAGTGAATTGACCCAATTTTTGTGATAAAAGATACTGCAGGGTGTGTAGAAAGGTTAGGTTCACAGGTTGTCTTTCCCCACACATTTGCCCAGTGGGCCATGATGCCACATTGAATCACCACACCCTTTCAAGCTGTTGCTTGCCATAGAAGGAAAAGTATATATGTACTGTGATGGGCTGTGTGACTTGCAATGCCACCTGATGCTGCCTCTGTGCTAAAAAACACCAAGGTAAACCACTTAACAAGCTCCATGCGCTGCAGTGAAACCCAGTAGACCCTGCAGCATGCAGAGTCCGATAAGGAGGGGGATGATCTGCTTCATGCACAAGTGAGCATGGAGAAGATCAATTATGTTTGAATTGGTGGCAGACTGGACAGAGGTGTGATGGCTGCAGCAGACTCAGAGCCCAATCCTACTTTCCAGTGCTGATGTAGCAGTGCCAGCAGGATGTGCACCACATCCTGCAATGGGGGTGCAGTCAGGGAGACCTCTTCAAGGTAGGGGAACATTTGTTCCCTTACCTTGAGGATGCATTGCGGCCACACTAGCACTGGAATGTTGGATAGGATTGGGCCCTCAATGTGAAAGATGCTCCTCAGACCTCTCACAATTGGCTGCTGATGCAGTTCACTTCAAGTGGATGGGATGGCACTTGATTCCATAGCTCCATTTCTCCAAAGGAAAAACATTGCTCTCTTGTTTTAGTTTTTCTTTCTGTTTTTTTACGTTTTAATGAAATGTGCGCTTTTGTTACTTTGAAAAATGGATTCATTTTGATATAGAGTCTCAGTCAACATAACTTGCTAATTGACATTATTAATGTACTGAGAAAGAAGCTAATGTTGTCATTTTGTGAAGGTCACTGACAATAGACCATGTTTAACTATTCCATTATATCACTGAGCATCTGTTACCAATGATGAAGAGGTATCAGCTGTGCTTCCAGTAATATTATGGATAAAGCAGAGTCTGATAATCTGTGAGAGTTACATTGAAGTGCTTAAGTAGATTCATTATTTGAATACCTGTGCCACTAGGTTAAATGGAGATTATAGTAACAATTCAAACTAGCTCACAGTTTTCACCATGGTTTCATTCATATTTCATTTTTTCCCCTCAGAACGATTCAACGTATACCTTATGCCTACACCAAATTTAGATATCTATGGGGAATGTACAATGCAGATCACACACGAAAACATCTATCTCTGGGATATCCACAATGCTAAAGTGAAGCTGGTCATGTGGCCTCTGAGTTCTCTGAGGAGATATGGGCGTGACTCAACGTGGTTCACTTTTGAATCTGGAAGGTAAGAGAGAACCAGGGAAGACTGTCAAAATATGAGCTCCTGTCCAAAGCACACTTTCACAAAGGTCTGTGTGAATGACATCGCGTATCACATGTTTTTATTCACTTTTGAAGCTATTACAGTACCCCTGAAATGCCAGTATAACTTAATTTTGTGTTTGCTCTCCATTTCTTATATCTAATCCCATGCTAGAATGAATGGGCATGGATGAATTATCCTTAAAGGTACTTGTTTCCAGCAGGGGGCATGTTGGGTCTGGACCAGGGGCTTCAGATCTCATAGATGGCAAGATCTATCCCGACCCAATCCCTGCCCTCAACCAACCCCGGCTGCTCCGATTGCTGATGTACAGCTGGAGCAGGGATTACCAACCACTGCGCAATCAGCAGCAGGCTACAGAATGGCAGAGCTTCCATGGGATGCGCTAAAGCAGCGGTTCAGAAACTGTGGGTCCGTAAGCCACCAGTGGGTCATGACCCATTATAGCCATAGTGGCTGACAAAGTGAAGGTTTTTTTAGGTGAGCCCTGATGCTAAAAAATTTGGGAATCACTGCACTAGACCAGGGGTCTCCAAAGTATGGCCCAGGGCCCACATCCAACCTGGATTTTATCCAGCCCGCAGCAACGTTTTTTTGTCTAAGTATTTGAAATGTTTGCCGTTTTTACTCATTGTATACAATTACTCAGTTTAAACATGACATTGTTTCTTTGTAATTGTAGTATCTCTCTTTTGTTCTGATATCATGCTAGTTTAAAAAAATAGATCCAAGTAAGACTTATCCATTCATTTAAATCGTCATTCATTCATTCATTCATTTATAAAACCTATTTTTTTTAGCCCACAAAAATGTGTAAAATATATGATGTCCTCATTCTGAAAAGTTTGGAGACCCCTGCACTAGAGGAACGCATGGTCCACAGATGTATCTTATGGTCAGGACTGGATGATTAGCGCTCCTTTCCCACTGCCTGTTCTCTGAAAATCACCGTTTTTGTATTTGCCTCTTCCTAACAAAAGCCGTCTTCACGGTTGTGTTGCATGCCTTTTGAGGAATGTGTGATTAGACTTCCCAAGGAAGACTTCAGAGGAACTGAACAATGCATGAAAACTAACATAAAACTGTTTTTTTTCCTTTCATCTACAATTGGAAAAAAATTGAAATTAAACATGAGTTTTGTTGTAGTTTTTAGATATAGCACCCATTGAAATGGCTGGGAAATAATTTCTATATAACATCCAGATTATTAACCCATGAAAATTGCTGAGTTTGTTATTGATCTGGGTGATTATTAACTGTTGTTAAATTTCTCTTGAGCCAAAATATGCTGTATTCTTTTCATTGGAAGATACACAGATGTCAGGGATACATGAAATAAGAAGTTCAGTTTTTGCTGTAGGCACCATAGGCAATGGCTCAAAGTAGCTCACAAATGTATTTTATTTGCAAGCCATTCTTCTGCAGGCAAGATTTGAAAAGCCTCAAATCTTGAGTGTTATTGTAATCCTTAAAACAAAGGTCTGGAAGAAAAAACTCCTAAATCGTTTCTCTTAGTAGGTAGGTTCAGTTTTTGGAGCTAAATCTACTAACTTGGATATAATGCATGCACTGTTCATTGGTATATGATAGTCATGGTAGTAGTTGAAAGATCTGAACAAGCTGAAGCTCAGTCTTCACACATAGCAGAATGAGGGTGGAATGAGGGGGTAGACTTGTGAGGTGGAAGGACAGATTGTACTGTAGTTCCCAAACTGTGGGTCAGGACCCACCAGTGGGTCACAGCCGTATTGAAAATATGGGAAGATGGGATGCTGGAAAGAGGGAGGGCTGTGTGGTTGCTTTGCTTGTGTCAAGGTTGTAAATAGGCTTTTTTCTTTCTGATTCACTTTGCTATTGGAAAATGGCTAAGAAATAACTCAACTTATTGCTACATTCTCAGGAAAGCAGCGGCTCTGGCATCACAATAATGGCACCTCCGACTATGACATCAGTTCTGGTGGGTCCCAGAGAGATTGTCCTTCTAAAAAATGGGTCCCGGTCCTAAAAAGTTTGAGAACCACTGGATTATACCATTTCAGACGCAGATGGGGGGGGCACAGTTTTATATGCTCCTGTACATTTTTCTTTTTTAAAAAATCCTGCTGTTGTAAAGCAAGATGGACTTGTATAGAACATTCTTCCCTGCTGTATTCATTCTTTTTTTGGGAGGGTGTATTATTTGTTTTATATATAGGGAGCATTCAATTTCTGACTTCAGATGTCATCTACAATCTGATATGGTCCAGTCAAATCTATAACCTCAGGATTGTGCCAATTTGGGCACAGTCGTTCTGCTGGTGAAGAACCACCCCCTCCATGCCAGCTCGCAAGTGTTGTATTGCTGAAAAGCATGTTCACGCCTATTCAGGAGTTAGCTGTGCCAGTACAACGATGTGTGCTGGCATCCTGATACCAGATATATTATTAGAGAGGATGTAAAAGAGGGTGGGCAGGAAGGGACATTTTTGGGTGGAGAGTGAGCAGAAGATAGAGCTGGCACAGGAGGGTTTAGTGACTGACTGTGGCAGCACAGGCCACATCCTAACTCTCATCCCTAGTCTGAGCATTTGGAGACCCCTGCACTAGAGGAACTCTGGCCTGAGCATTTGAGCTGCTCCAATTTGTGCCAGTGAATTTGCTGGCGCAGATCCAAGGGGCTTGACACAGGGTAAAGGGGGAAATATCCTTTTTCGCCTTGCCCTGGTTGCCCCGCAGCTATCTCTTAACCTGCGGCCTGCCTGTCCCAGTGCAGGTTAGAACTGAGCTGCTTATGTGTTTCATATGGAGACAAGACCTAATTTAAGCGAGGAAAATTAAACTGGTTGGTTTGGTCTCTGTGATTTTGTCACTTGAATTTCTTTTTTTATCTTATGAGATGATGAGAGCTACTTTGGTGATCCCTTTGATGGGAATGAAGACAGGCATATAAATATTTTAAATAAATAAAAATACCTCAAAGTGTTTTGAGTTGTACAGATACTATAACGTATTTTCTATTTCTTCTGTTCTCTAATGCTATTTCTGTTAGGTGTGGGTTTGCTGACAGTAGTTAGGAGTTCCAGAGCAAATAATTCCCCTTCCCATAATCTTTTCCTTCCCCCTTTTGAAATTCAGTAAGCATGGAATGTTCTTTCAGTGAAATTTTACTCTTTTTTAAAATTGGAAATGGAATAGAGCAGGGGTGTCAAACATAAGGCCCGGGGGCCAGATGCAGCCCTTGGAAGCTCTTTATTTGGCCCTTGGATTCTCCCAGTACCACAGTCAGCTGCTGAGCTGTGCTGAGGCATCGGGGCTGGGAGAGCATATTGGAGTGGGGAGGGTGTTTGGGGGCAAGGGGAGGGCAAAACAAGAGGAGGATAAGGACTTAGAGGGTGGGATCGGCAGTGGCAGAGCATGCAGTAGTGTTATCCTGGCGGAACGGCCCAGTACACCGTTCCGCCAGTTCTGCGGACGGGCCCGGGCCGCGCCGCCTCTCCCGAGGACGGGCGAGCTGCTCTTGGGCCCGCCTTCCCTCCCTCGCGTCCCGAATCGCTCTGAAATGGAGCGATTCAGGCGCTGTGAGGCGCTGTGCAGCGTGGCTGCCCTCCACCATAGGGGCGGAGGGCTGTCAATCATCCGGGCGTTCCGGTTCCTGACGCACCCGGATGACATCTCTGAGTGCATGCCACATCCAACCCCCCTTCCTGGATTGGGCAGCCCTACACAGAGCTTTCTGGATTTGCGTCAGCTGGTGTGGAACCAATAAGCTTCATAGAGGTAGCTGGGGCTTTACCTGGGATAAGGGAAAATATATCCCCTTAACCCAAGGAAACCTGCAGCCGTCTCCTGAGCTGCACTGGATGCAGCACAGGCTGTGTGGCCTAGCTGTGCCAACGCAGCTTAGGATTGGACTGACCAATGCCTTCCTCTCATTCTCATTCTCTCATTCTCTTCACGGCAGTGCTCATAGAGGCTAAGTCCTTTTTTACATATAACTTTACTATTTACAGCGACATACATTTAATGCATTCTCAGTCTTTACAAGCACTTTATCATGAACCAGAGAAACTGTTTTTGCCGCTGTAGAGGCAGCACTAACACTTCAATGAATTTCAGCTTCGTTCTGCTTTATTGTACAAATGCTCAATTCGTTCTTACCGAACTTATGGCCCACTTCAGCAAGCAACATGCCATTTTTCAAAAGATGTAAGATTTTCTCATTGAGAGATAGTGCTTTTTGCTCCCTCTTAGCCTTAGAAGGACTCCTTTGACCACTTAATTGCTTTTTAGGAGCCTTTTTTTTTTTCACAGAAACAAAGGGTACACACAAGTAGTGAATGAATGAGACATGAAGTGAACAATTCAAGTTTTGCTTTTTGAAACTTACTGGAACTTTTTTTTAATTCATTCTGCAGTCATTTGTTGATGCAGATATGGAGGGCCAAAAGTATGCCTAAGACCTAATTCTTTCAGGGTGCAAGCCTAACCTGGAGTTAGGCCAGCAAAGTTTGACTGGGACACAAAGTTTGGCACAAGGGACACCGGAAAGTATGTTTGAACCACTCCCTGAGTTAAAGAGACCAGCACATGGATGTGCACCATCCTTCCTGACTCCAAGACTCCAAGGTCCAAATGTGCTTTACAAATGCGGATTCAGGGAGGGATGACACGTGTCTGTGTGCTGACATCTCTGACTCTGACAGTGGTCCAAAAAATACTTTATGGTGTCCCTTGTGCTGGCCAAACTCTGCCAGCCTAACTATTCCGGCCTAACTCCAGGTTAAGATTGTGCCCTGAATGTTGTATCTCCACGTGTCTGCACCATCTCAGAATGTACATACAAGTGTTGTATAAGCACAGCAAGGAATGTGATCATCCGAAAGCTTAGAACACTACAAATAGCTATAGATATGCCCAGTGGTGGGATTCAAAATAAATTAAGAACCGGTTCTATGTCCTCCTTTCTTTGTACTGCTTCTTACTACAGTATTACTTTTTGTATATCAATAAATTAGCAACTGGTTCTGCAGAACTAGTGAGAAGTGGCTGAATTTCACCACTTGATATGCCCCCAAGTGCACTTGCTTCCAAGATTTTACACATGAATGCTGCACAGTAACTCCTGCATAATTCCTTAGTGATTTGAGTCATTTCAATTTGTAGTCAATGGTAAATCAATCAATGGTCAGTTCATATTTCTCTTCCCTTCTGCCTGTCCAACTTCATTAAAGTTTCCATCTCCAGTGGAATTTGTTTTCAACATAAAGGCATTGCTGATTTTTTTGCTGTTGTATTCTTCTCAGAAAACTGTATTCCATTGTACGCAAACTGTTTAAAATGTGAAAAAAGAAATGTGTCCAAATATGTGATGTTTTTGCTACTAACGTATTTACATGAACCTTTTTTTTGGCATGAAGCTTCTGTTGGATAATGGGGATATTTAAAGACAGAACTTTTAAATCAGTAAATTGAGTGTAGGCGCAATCCTAACCTGGAGTTAGGCCGGCATAGTTAGGTCAGCAAAGTATGGCCAGAATAAGTGTGTGGGAGAGAGTGGCAGGAGAGCAGAAGGGAGGTTTTATTATTGGCAGGGGGAAAGAAGGGGAGGGCAGTCCTGGTGGTGGATTGGGCCTAGGTGGGGGTGGGATCGGCCTGGGCAACTTAGTCTGGATCCTAACCCCTGTATCTGGCCTGACCAGCATTACATGGGCCACTCAGATTTGCCCTGCAAATCTGATTAACGGACCAATGCTATCCTTCTCTCCCCCTCCGACTGATGCAACTGTGCCAAAAATGAGAGCACAGTATCTAGGGTGGGGGAAATTGGGAGGCTTCAGCAGGAAAAGCGGATTTAAATCCCCTGTGTAAACCTCCTGCTGCCTTTCCTATAAAGGCCAATTGGCTTCTTCCAGCTACAGCACTCAGCAGAGACTTTGCTATCAGGCGCCACACAGCAGAGCTTCATTGTGGAGCCAGGGCCAGCCATAGTGTGTGAGGCAATCCACAACACCCTGCTATACCAGGCCAAAGGCCCATGTGGTCCAGTATCCTGTTTCCCACCGTGGCCCACCAGTTGTGTCTAGGAAATCCACGAGCAAGAGAGAAAGGCATATTTCTCTCCAGCCAGTGCTCCCCTGCAATAGACAATCAGAGGCATTCTGTCACGGAACCTGGAGGCAGCACATTGCCATCATGATTAGTTGCCACTGATAAATCTGTCTTCCATGAATCTCTCCAATTACCTTTCAATGCCATCCAAGTTAACGGCCATCATCATGTTTTGGGGCAACAGATTCCACAGAATACTTGTGTATGAAGAAGTACCTACTTTCGTCCACGTAAATCTTTTGTCAAGCAATTTTGTTGGAAGACTCTGGTTCTAGTATTGCGAGAAAAACATCTCTCATTTTCACTCGCTCTGCACCATGCCTGATCCTGTAGGCTTCAGCCACAATTGGAAAGCAAGTTCTGCTGTTGGCAGATGCTCTGGGCCTTCCGGTATGCATCACTGGACCTGCAGAGGCCCACCGAGGCAAGTAAGATGGCAGGCAAGGCTGGAGGGTGGAATGGCAGCTTGGTGGGAAGGGGGTAATAATGGGGGCAGGGGGCTGCACAATGGGATGGATCCCATGTCAGTGGTGCATGCCAGATCCTATCACCCTTTTCTGCCGACTCCCCACCTCCTTTAAAGACCAGCACCTTGAATTGGGCCCAGAAACTAACCAGCAACCAATGGAGCTGTTGGAGCTGTGGTCCAACAGAGTCAAATTGATGACCTCCATGATCACATGAGCCAATGCATTTTGCAGTTTCTGATTCCTCTTTAAGAGTAGTTCCATGTAGAGCAAGTTACAAAAATATGTCTTGATTTCACTATGGCGTGGATCACTGTGGCCAGATCTGAATGACCAAGGCATACCAGCTAAAGTTGGGTAAAAGTCCCCTGGCCTCTGCCACAACTTGGGAATCCAGAAGCAGCTGGGAATCCAGAAACACCTCCAATTTGTGAACCTTTCCTTCAGATGAAGGAGAACCTGTGCAACCCCACTCAGAGCAAGATGAAGATCCAGTATCTGCATTGTGGATTTCCTAATCAGGAGAACCTCAGTCTAGTCCAGATTTAGGGTGCAATCCTAAACTGGAGTTAGGCCGGCACAGTTAGGCCAGCAACGTTTGGCCAGCACAAGGGATACCGTAAAGTATGTTTGGACTACTCTCGGAGTCAGAGAGACCAGCACACAGATGTGTGCCATCCTTCCTGATTCTGAGAGTGGTCCAAATGCGCTTTACGGTGGCCCTTATACTTGCCAAACTTTGCTGGCCTAAATGTGCCAGTCTAACTCTAGGTTAGGATCGCGCTCTTAATTTCAGCTTGTTCACCCTCATCTTGAACCCAACTGCCTCCAATTCAGGCAGCTGTTGGGCAGCAAAGCAGGTGCTAAATTACCAGAAAAAAGCTTTAAACCCAGTAGATCTGGACCACCAAGCCCCGCCTAAGACACTCCCCCCTCCACCATCTCCATTACAGAGGTTCAGGGTCCACAGGCTCCCACTATCTCCTCCTGCACAGATGGTTGTCTGCTGTCTCCCCTAGGTTAGATGCCCTCGATGCTGGTGGGAAGAGTTTTGAGGCTTGGCCTGCTACAGCATTTCTTGATTGGCTGTCATTAAAATGGTCCAATTTATATCCCAAGTCTCTTTGTCTTGCTTGTTTTTTCCACAGACAATAAAGAAGAGATGGTAAAACTGGTGTCCTAAAAATAGGCTCAGAAATATAATTTGTAAATCACAAAGCATAGCACAACCCTTTAATATTGCAGAGAGTGTTGTGCGAGGTCAACTTGGGCTTTCCCTAATAAAGATTCAGAACAAAGCTCTTACAATTGACTATATCAGGGTAGCTGAGCTTCTGTCGTAAGCTAAAATTATCACAAGAATAAAACATAAAGGTGAGTTATCATGTTCAAGTTAGAGAATAGCTATTAGGTTAAAAAAAAAAGCCAATCTGTCATGGATTTTTCATTCCCCAGCTTGTCTCCTAGTGTTGATGATAACAGGTGATGATTAATCACAGGATGAATGATGGCAGCTGTTTCACACATTCAATTGTCAAGTGGTAACTAATATTATCATGTGACTAGTAATGTGTGAAACTCTTCTTACAGCTAAAATAAGAAGCAAGCGGCTAATGTTTTTAGATTCCGCAGACCTCTGTCCATGGAAGACTTTTTCATGAATACTTTGTCATGGTTAAACACTTCAAAATCTCAGCCATTTTTATGTGGGAATTTAAGGCATCTGCTTCACACCATTTCCATCTTTTAAATTTAATTGTAATGAATCCTGCTTTTAACTTTCAACTTGGGACCAAAGCACAGTCCTAGCTTGATTATATGTTCACAATGTGATCAAGAACACAATCCTAACCTGGAGTTGACATACAGTACTTTACAGTGTCCCTTGTTCCAGACAAACTTTGCTGGCCTAACTGTGCTGGCCTAACTCCAGGTTAGGATTGTGCTCCAAATCACTTTACAATGGACTCCCCAGGGCAAAACAAAGCTCACTATACCACATGTTATTCACTGTATGATAGACTTACGATTGCAGCAAACAGAATCTCATGGGTGATAGACAAGTCAATCAGCGACTGCAAGCATTTAGTAGTGACTCAGCCAATAGTAGCAAGTTTTGTGTCTGTGTCTGTCTTGAGAGATGGATTTCACAGAAGCACAAGCTTGCAAGCCTAGAAGCCTTTGAAGCAGCATCTCAGCCCAACTGGAGCATCTTTTACATAACAGTGCCCACTAATGAGCACAGTAGGCACATTTTAAATCACATTTTAGAGAGGGAAATGCCTTAGTTCTGTGGTGGAAGTTGAGGTCTTGGAAGGAATTACCCCTTCCGCCGCCCCCCATATATTGATTTACAATATTACAATATTTTCACTATACAATGGAGTCTCCAGAATGGATTGTCATTGTAAAGCAAAGGTCTGCTGTACATATTTCATTAAATGTAAAGTTTGACCATGTACATGTGTTTTATAATTTAAACAGCAGTCAGTTGCAAACAACAGTTTGTGAGAGCATTTTTGTCAGGAATCCAGTGCTAGTGGAAAGGATTAAAAATGAATACTGTGATCGAACTATGTCCTGATCAAGCTATGGACCTAATAAGTACCTTTATGTTAGGATAATACAAGGGGAAAAAAACATTCAATTGTTTGGAAAAAAAAAGTGATTCTGTATTATTACGATCTGATTCATTTTTTTATTTTCTCATTCATTTTTATTCACCATCGATTTCAATGGGAAATCCAACCAGTCTTCCGATGCCTGTAACTTTCCATCCAAATGGCCTAAAGCTGTGCCTAACTATGCTCATATGTTCAATGAATGATGATGGGCTTGAAACAGCTAGTGGCCAACATAATGTCATTAGTCGTAAAGTTTATCACAAACTCTTGGACATGGATGCATTTGATAGCAGCTGGCACAAGCTGTGTTTCATACTTCAAAGTTTGCTACCATGCTTTCTGATCACCTGTGATCTGCTTGCATGTACAAGGGTCTTTTGCTCCATTTCACGGGTGTTAAGCTGCCGTTGGTAATCACAATTTTTACTACTACCTTAACGTGATTTCCACTCACATCACTTTAAACATTGAATGTATTGTATTTAGTTTCACTATATTATTCAATTTCACTACTAATGCCTTGTTTAGGAGTTGATGTAAAACTATTACTGCTCTTAGGGTGATGGCAAATGCTTAATGTTACAGATATCAAAGCAATGTGGTCATCATCTACGTTTTTGCAGATAAGACCCCGTTCTTCTATATATATTTTTTCATAAGTGTCTTCCCTCCATGACATCTGCTGGTTGGGGGAATGGAAAATGAGCAGACAGTGCTGCCTGATACCCTATGCTGACAATTGTGGACTTGTAGCTTTCATGTGTTTAAGCTGCAAAACCACGAGAGATGAGATGACTGGGTCCCTGCAGTGATCAGCTGCCTGATCAGAATCAGGGGCATGGCTGAGGGCATGGTAGTCTAAGCGATAAGGTTATCTGTGGCATAAAAGGATTGAGAGACTCTCAGTGGGTATCCATCAGCTGTCAGGTGTAGCTGGTATCTGAGATTCCATTCGTGGAGCTCAGCCATCTGCTGACATCTGATAGCACAGCTGCAGTAATATGCAAGACAGTTTTAAAATGCTCGTTCATTCCAGTTCCCTAGGCAGCTCACTCTCAACTACAGAAGACTAATGGTATATCTAGATATCTTTAGCTTTTTAATGAATGTATCAAATATGTGGTGGCACACAATGGAATGCAACATACAACATTTTCTCCTAAAAAAATATTCTTATCCCAGTAAGTAACAATCATTGGAACAGGTAATATGAATGTTAAAATTATAATGGAAAAGGTTAGTCATTGCTTTTTTAAAAAAGTGGGAGAACTGAAGGTTCTCAGCATGGATTGTGCTGCTTCCCTCGGGCTTGCTCAAGAAAGCAGTGTCAGCAAAGCTCAGTGCATAGGATCTCAGAATTGTTCTGTGCATTTCGTGGGCAGCCCAATCCTATGTTTCCCCAGCATATGGAGGAACAATGGCACCAAAATGGCGGTGGCTGTATCCTGTGGGGCCAGGGAAGAAGCTTGAGGTCTCCTTGGACTAAGGGAACAGCGGCTGAGACCTGCGCCCGCTACCAATGTTGGTCTCCGTGGCTTGGGGTGGGGGTGGGGGTTAGGATTTGGTGACAATCTCTGCTGCTACCCTGTTTTCTCCCGTTTCTGCCCTGCTTTTTGCCCTTCGTCCGATCAGTTCTGCCCCTCCCCACCTTCCCTCTTCCTCCTGCCCCAAAATACTCACCTTCTGGCACACCTGCGACAAGTCTTCTCAGCACTGAGGCCCAGTGCTGGTGCTGCATCTCTAGCACCCGTGGTAAAGTGCCTTATAGCACTTTTGCGACACCTGGTGCCAGGCGTGCAAGCATACTGCTGGTGCTGGGAAGCTTAGGATTGGGACCTAAGGCTGCTGCTCAGCACTCTCAGTACTTAATAAAGGAGCACCTCAGGGGCTTCTGCAGTGAATTTCTGCACTCTTGAAGCAGGTTGCACTGCTTCTCCAAGCAAAGCCTCAGGAAGTGGTTGATCTGAGAAAATATAGTCATTTCTTAACTGGCCAGTCAGTTTAGAAACAGCACCTCACCTGCAAGATTTGGTGCTCACTGGCCCAGCAGGAGCATACTAGGTACTGCCTCTGAGATTTGTAGGTACTTACACAAAATGTAAGGTACTTTGCATAGGTACTTAAACAAAATGCAACCTAATCAGGATAGCCATCCCTGATTAGAAGAGGAAAGCATAAAAAGATGGCACTGATAAATCTGTAGTGTGTTGATTATGCAAACACTCTTTGTAAGGATATCCGTATGTGTTCATGTATTTGTGCACAGTCACATATACAAAGGGATACAACAAAATTTTAGAAAAGTTTGTGTGTCCTTAGATTGTGTTAGGTGCTGAGTTAGAGCATAATACTAAGTATTCTGTTGGCAAGCCCAGGAGTGTTGCAGACATGCCATACGTTTGCGCCTGTTTAGGAGTCACAGACCTACTGATTTTCAGACCTGCAACACCAGGTAAATCCAGCCAAGGGAGGCCAGCGTGGGAAGTTGGGGAGCGTATGGGGAGAGCGGAGAGAACATGGATCGGGTGCGGGAACTCTGGGGAGGGCGGGCAAATGGGCAGACCGGCATGGGGGTGGGACCGACTTCCAGCATTGAGGCTAGATCCTAACCCCTGTCCCTGACCCAGTTGGCCTTACAAGGTTCACATGGATCTTTGCTAGCAATTTTGCTGGCACAAATCCAAGTATCCCTATTGGGGAGGCTGCAGCGCAACACAGAGTAAGGGGAATAAATTGCTGGCCTCCTTATTCCAGTACTGGTTAGGATTGGTCTGTGAATTATCATTCCCATGGATGGTTTTGTTTCTGTAATAATTTGACCTTTATAACCAGCCAAGTTGGCATGGTCTTCCGTGTATCAAAAAGGTTAACATCTGCCCCCTAAAAACCAGATTGAAAAATGTTAGCTTAGATTGACTAGCAACTGACTAAGGAAAAAACTTTTGAAAAAAGAGGTTTTTAATTTCCCTTTATTTTCATACTGAATCCATCCCTCAAATGAATCCCTCTAACTTTTGTATTTTTATTTGTATGGGATATTCATTTATTCTAAATCAGGTGTGACCAAACATGCTTAATGTTAGAGCCACATACGATAAACTTCAGGTGTTTGAGAGCCGCAGTATTTAAGAAGCATTTAAAATCTTAAATATATTTACTCACCATGAACATTAAACGTATGTTTTAATCTAATTGATCCTCAGTTTATACCCAATAACTAATTGTAAAGCTTGAAAATGTTTTACCTTTTTAATTGTGATGCAAAAAGGAAATCAGCCAACATATTTCCTAGAGCTGCACATTATATGCCAAAGATCCACATGTTAAGCTACCCCCGTTCTAAATAAAAAAAATAGAAATAAGAGTTATAAAATGGTTTAGACCACAATCCTAACCTGGAGTTAGGCTGGCACAGTTAGGCCAGCAAAGTCTGGCCGGCATAAATCACGTTTGGACCACCTTTGGAGTCAGGGAGGATGCTGCACGTCTGTGTGCTGGCCTCTCTGACTCAGCGAGTGGTCCAAACGTACTTTATCGTGTCCCTTGTGCCTGCCAAACTTTGCTGGCCTAACTGTGCCTAACTCCAGTCTGTGTGTTGGCCTCTTTGACTCTGAGAGTGGTCCAAACGTGCTTTACAGTGTACCGGCCAAACTTTGTTGGCCTAACTTTGCCGGCCTAAATCCAGGTTAGGATTGCTCTCTCAACAAATTTCAATAATCCAAGTCCCTGTCTTGTGTCCTTCTTGGGGGGGGGATGCCTGGGTAAACATCTTTAATTGCTTTTTAGCAATTTGAAGCATTCGTTATATGGGTAGAATTTCCTTGTGAAGCCATAACCTTTTGGTTCTTGTAGGATACTCCTGAATTAAATGTGAAAAGGACTGAGAGCTATATCAAGCCTTCTAAAGCAGACCTAACACTGAACTATCTGTGTATTCTTTCTGCTGTCCTTTGCTTCGTCTATGTTCCTTATGTCATTAATCTTTATTTCTGTGTCAATGCTGATTTACAGGGTTTCTCTTCTTCTATCTTTGACCTTTTCTCACCTTTAGGGCTTGTCTACTGTCAAGATGTGCATCTCTGATTAATTGCATTTGCCCCTCAACTTCTGTTGGCTTCAGTCTCATCTTTACTTGTTAACCTTTACAAGCTTTTATTGTGAACTTTTATGTGCTTTTAACCTTTTATTTATTGACTATCCCATTCTAGTGGTAGAGCCTTTGTGCTCTGCATGAGATTTTTATTTACCATGTTTTCCTGTCATTTAGCTGTACTGAAATTGCTTAGCAGAGTAGGTGGAAAAGTTTGGCTTGGAACCTTTTCACCTTGGGTGTTAGTTGATGCAACAGGTCTGCCCTGCTAATTGGGAAAAGTAGCACCTTTTAAAGTGGTGTCCTCTTATATTTAGAACAGTGGTTCTCAAACTTTTTAGCACCGGGAACCACTTTTTAGAATGATGATATGTCTGGGACCCACCGGAAGTGATGTTATGGCTGGAAGAGCCGCCATTGTGACACCAAAGCTTTCTGTTTTCCTGAGAATGCAGCAATAAGTTGGGTTATTTCTCAGCCATTTTCCAACAGCAAATGAGTGAATCAGAAAGAAAAAGCCTATTTGCAACCTTGGCACAAGTAAAACAATTACACAGCCCTCCCCTTTCCAGCATCCCATCTTCCCATATTTGCCATAGCAATATGGCTGCTCTCAGCTGCCAACCTGAAATTGCCCCTGACCTTTTGGGAACCACTGATTTAGAAGGAGGAAAGCAACTGTTCCCCTTCACCATAGCATGGTGTTTTATCCAGTCGCTGTTACTAGAATCTCTTCTGTATTTTTTTTTTTTTAGATTCAGAGCACTTTGGGGACAGGGAACCATTTATTGATTTACCGCCCAGTCCTAACCCAGGCTGGAACAAGGAGGCCCAGAATCCAGCATAGGGTTGGGGATGCATGTGGTGCAACTCAGAGTAAGGGAAATTTAGTCCCCTACTCAGACCTGCACCAGTGAAATCACTGACACAACTCTGACCAGCCAGAATCCAACCTCCCTCCTCAGACAGGTCTGTCCACAGTCCACCCTCCCCTTGACCCATTCTACCTGCCCTACCCAACCCCTCCCACCACCTGCCACCAGCCTCCCCACCCACCTACCCTCCACCAGCCCTCCTAGGCCAGCAGTTACTTAATGGCTGAAGTCCTTGGGCCAACTTGAAAGGAGGTGCAAACGTGCTTTACAATAAGACTTACGCTCTTATTTTACAATGCAAATTGCTTTCTGAACTACTCGTGTTGAAAAGAGGTGTCAATATTCTTAATATTCCTACTCAGTTTCATATACATCAACAGGAGTATACACAAGACATACACAAGAGTATAGCATGGTTGTTGTTTTTCCTCAACTCCCATTAATTTCAAGGGGACATATCTGACAGGAACATCTTCCATATAATGGCCGTACTGCTTGCTTGTTTGAAATCTCTGCTAACCCAGGAGAGCTGTTTGTAACCCCCCAAAAATCAGACCACCCAAGTGAACAGGTCAAAACAAATGAAGCACAACCTTCTGAAAGCCAGTGCTAAGTTTTCCATGTGCAGGAACACTGAAAAAACAATTAGATGGGGGGGGGCACAAAAGGTGCCATGTATATTTCAGGATTAAGCCTAAATTTTTCTCTGCGTGTTGATTTTTGAAAGAAGAGTACTTTCAGATTAATTCTAAACCTAAATGGAATTGGTCTCATGGGGAACTATGCTCTTGTTCACTTGCTTTCTCCCATCTACTGTAGACCCTTTTTATCTATTAGTCGATGATAAAAAACATTCACAGCACAATCCTAAGAACTTTCTTGAGCTGGCGTAGCCATCCCTGCCCTGGCTAAGAGTGTCACAAACGTGCCGTCAAGCCTCGTGAGCTGGCTGGGCCATCACAAAAGCCAGTGCCAGCTTAACAGTACTGCATCTGATCCCAGCGCCAGCCAGCACAGATAAGGTTGTGCCAGGCAGCATGAGGGATGGGAACTGGGTGGCAGATGGGTATTTTGGCGGCCCGCCGGGGGGTCCCCCGGGGGGCGGGTGGAACAGGAGTGGTTTGGGCCCAGGGGGGGCCCAGGATCGACGGCAGCACATGCTGTACCCAAACCACTTTTCCAGGTTAGGCAGCCCTACACAGGGCTTCCTGCATTTGTACCAGCGATATAGCTGGCATGGATCTGAGAAGCCCCATAGAGACGGCTGGAGCTTTACCCTAGGCTAATGAGACATATATCCCCTTACCCAGTGGTGGAATCTAAAACGGGAGGATCCGGAACGCTGGGCAGGACTAACCTGTGAGTAGAACGCTACTGCGGCCTAGCTCTGCCCACGCGCCGCCATTCGCCCAGCTCCGTGGTGGCTGCGGCGCTGCAAAGCGCTCATGGCCTCGGAGGGGGCGCCTGCTCGCCGGGGGGGGATGGGTGGGGGGCGCCAGGTGCTGTGGGCGAGCGGCAGTGGGGCGCGTCCACGGAGGGCAGCCCACGCGGCGGGTGAGAAGGCGGCGGACCCGAACAGACTCAAGGTTAGTCCCGCCCAGCGTTCTGGATCCTCCCGTTTTAGATTCCACCACTGCCCTTACCCTGAAAAGACCTCCTGCTGCCTCCTGAACTGAACTGGATGCAATGCAGGCCATACGGCCTGGTTGTGCCAGTGCAGCTTAAGATTGGGCTGCCTGAGTACAGAAATATTGTATTTCCTTCAAGTTCCTATAAGGGTCTAGCAAGGGGAGGCTGGCAGTGGAACTACCTATTTTTCTGTGGGGTCACTGGCCACCCTTGCCTGCTTTGGCAATGACTATGACGAAGTGGCTAGTTTAATTGGGTTTAACTGTGTTAAATTAAACTACTAAGTTACAATTAATAGTTAATTATGCAAGTTCATAAAATGCAACATTTACCCCAGTGTCTCTTATGAAAGCAACCCAAATATTAAGATTGCTTTTACCTGATTGCATTTTGAGTTCATCTATTCAATGACAAAATAATGTCTTATACCAGCTGGAATGGCAGTTCCAATAGTAATATTACTGAAAGAACCAGTTTTATTTTTTATTATATCAAGCTATATTATATATAATAATATAAAATAATATTTTTTTTAAAAAAAAAATCTTACCCTAGGATGTGTGACACAGGAGAAGGGCTGTTCACCTTTCAGACAAGAGAAGGAGAGATGATTTATCAGAAAGTCCATTCTGCAACGCTGGCAATAGCTGAGCAACATGAAAGATTAATGATGGAGATGGAACAAAAAGCACGGGTAAGGACCTTACTACAAATTGTTAGGCCATTTGTTGCTCTAGGAAGGAAATAATTGTGACATTAATCAAAATGCAGACATATTTAAATAACACCATGGATGCTTTTAAGAAGGTATTGAAAAACTGATAAATTAATTTAAATCAAATTTCTCATGAGTCAATATTTGAGTCACTTTATGGGTGCACAAAAGCAAGGAATTGTTATTCCTAATTACACACACACACACACACACACACACACACACACACACACACACACACA
>JAJKFI010000019.1:2796480-2807955 GCA_029204185.1 Lerista edwardsae
TGTATGTATGTATGTATGTATGTATGTATGTATGTATGTATGTATGTCTCGCATAGGCTCCTCAACGCCTGGAGCGATCGGCACGAAACTTGGCACGCATACACCTTGCAGCCTGGCGACAAACACTGCAGGGGTCGGGGGCCCCTAGCACCCCCGGGGGTGGGGTACATGGGGGTCTACACGTGAAAACGGTCAAAAACGGCCAAAATCGCCGTCAAATTCACAGTTTCCAGTGGCACCGAGATGAGCGGTGATGCTCCCGATGCCATTGGAGTCCGGGTTCAGCCCCCCCTTGACATGGGGGGCAAGAAGGGGTGCGAAACAAAATGTCCGCATGCCCCGCTGGAACGCCTGGACCAATTGGCACCAAACTTGGCATGCAGAAGCCTAGTGGCCTGGCCACAAACACTGCGGGGGTTGGGGCCCCCTAACACCCCCGGGGGTGGGGGTACACGGGGGTCCCCGCGTGAAAACGGTCAAAAATGGCCAATATCGGTGTCAAATCCACAGTTTCCGGGGTCGCCGAGATGAGCGGTGATGCTCACGATGCCATTGGAGTCCGGGTTCAGCCCCCCCTCGACGTGGGGGGCAAGAAGGGGTGCGAAACAAAACTTCTGCCATGCCCCGCTGTGATGCCTGGACCGATTGGCACCAAACCCGGCATGCGGAAGCCTAGCGGCCTGGCCACAAACACTGCGGGGGTCGGGGCCCCCTAGCGCCCCCAGGGGTGGGGGTACACAGGGGTCCCCGCATGAAAATGGTCGAAAATGGCCAAAATTGGCATCAAATCCATAGTTTCCAGGGTCACCGAGAGAAGCGGCGACACTCCCGATGCCGGTGGAGTCCAGGTTCAGCCCCCCCTCGGTGTGGGGGGCAAGAACGGGTGCAAAACACAGCGTCTGCCATGCCCTGCTGGAACGCCTGAAGTGATTGGCACCAAATTCGGCACGCGCGTGCCTTGCGGCCTGGTGACAAACACTGCGGGGGTCAGGCCCCCCTAGCGCCCCTGGGGGTGGGGGTACAGGGGGGTCCCCGCGTGAAAATGGTCAAAAATGGCCAAAATTGGCATCAAATCCATAGTTTCCGGGGTCGCTGGGATGAGCGGCGACGCTCCCGGCGCCATTCAAGTCTGCGTTCACACACCCCCTTGGCGTGGGGTGCGAGAAGGGGTGCGAAACAAAACGTCCGCCATGCCCTGCTGGAACGCCTGAACTGATCGACATGAAACTTGGCACGCATACACCTTGCGGCCTGGCGACAAACACTGCGGGGGTCAGACCCCCCCTAGCGCCCCTGGGGGCAGGGGTACGCAGGGGTCCCCACGGCCAAAATCGGCGTCGAGTCCATAGTTTCCGGGGTCACCGAGACAAGCGGCGACACTCCCGACGCCGGTGGAGTCCAGGTTCAGCCCCCCCTCGGTGTGGGGGGCAAGAAGGGGTGCAAAACACAGCGTCCGCCATGCCCTGCTGGAATGCCTGGAGTGATTGGCACCAAATTCGGCACGCGCGTGCCTTGCGGCCTGGTGACAAACACTGCGGGGGTCAGGCCCCCCTAGCGCCCCTGGAGGTGGGGGTGCGCGGGGGTCTCCATGTGAGAACGGTCAAAAACGGACGAAATCGGCATTGGATCCATAGTTTCCGTGGTCACCGAGGTGAGCGGCGACGCTCCTGATGCAGTTGGAGTCCGGGTTTGGCCCCTGTCAGCATGGGGGGCGAGAAGGGGTGCAAAACTCAAATTCTGGAAGATCATTTTGTTACCCGGGCAACGCCGGGTAACAAAAAGCTAGTAAATAAATAAAATAAACTTAATGTATGCATGTTCTACGTATGCATGTTAGGGATGTGGTGGTGCTGCAGGTTAAACCGCTGAGCTGTTGAGCTTGCTGACCGGAAGGTTGGCAGTTCGAGACCACACAGCAGAGTGAGCTCCCGTCGCTTGTCCCAGCTCCTGCCAACCTAGCAGTTCGAAAGCACATAAAATGTGAGTAGATAAATAGGAACCACTTTGGTGAGAAGGTAATGGCATTATGTGTGCCTTGGCATATAATCATGCTGGCAACATGACCATGGAAACCTGTCCTCAGACAAATGCCAGCTGTTTGGCTTAGAAATGGAGATGAGCACTGCCCCCTAGATCTGGTCACGACTAGACCATTCGGTCACGGGGAAACCTTCATGTTCTCTGCCAGTGAGCTATGGCCCCTCAGGCTGTAGAAAGGGAGTTAGCATCCTTATTTCTGGTTTTCCTCTACCTTGACTACTGTGGAAGAAGGAACTACTATCCCAGCTTAAATCAAATTTCAAGTTGCTTCTAGTTGCTTGGCACTACACCCTGTGCCTGCCTGTCTACTTGCCACAGAAGTGAATTTTATGCAATATATGTTTTTGAATCTTCTGTGGAATATGAAGTATCAAAAGAGCTACTTAGTCTCACCCAAGTTGTCCATTTTTTACTTTTTTTTAACTAGACAAAAGTCCCAAGGTATTCCTGTAATAAGTAAAATTGCCAATTATTTAAAAAAAAAAATCTCTGGCACTTTGTGCTAATTTCTTGTTTTTTAATCTCAATGTCCATCATCTGCAAAGAATGAATGTTAATTGTCTTCCTCTGACCAAGTGTTTGTGTTGCCATTCTAGGCAGTTTTAGCACGTTGTATTTGAATCCCTGATAGTAGTATAGTATATTTCAAAGTCCTTTGTGGGAGGAGGAGACCAAATACGTGTTTGCAGGGTGGGGCTACAGCAGCCATGTGATCCCCAGGATCGCGCTGCTGCCTGCACAGAAGGGGACATTTTTTAATTACCTGAGGATAGCGCCTGCCCCTGGGCAGGGGGTACGGGGAGTCCCATAAAAGCATCTGCAGGGCTCCCCAAGGCTCTGATGTTCTTTAAAATGCAATCGGAAGCCACTTCGTAAAGTGGAGGTCAAAAATGTATGCGCCCCAGGTGTCAAATGACCTAGCTGTGCCTCTGAATGAATGAACAAGATAAGCTAAGAAAGACCACTGTAAGAGAAGAGTAGGTGAAACAAGGACTGATTATTTAACTGTCACTCCATGCTGTAACTTATGTTCACGTCCCCTCAGTTAACCTCATGACTGGCCTGTAATAAAAGATGTTTGTTCCAGCAAGTACTCACCCTGTCAGAACCCATTTCCATAAAAATGGCTAAAGGGCAAGTTTCCAATGAGATGGAGTAGCTGAGTGGGCAGTCCCGTGGTGCACTTTGTAATTCAGATGGAATCACATTGACAAGATAACATGAGATCTTAATTTTTTTCCTTCCTTTCTTCATCCTCCTCATTTTCCTCTTGCTTTTTTTTTTCCAAATAAAAATAATCTTCTTCATTTAACTAACTATGCCTGATATGTTAACAGTGTCGAAGAAATGCACTGTTTTTCTTGTAAAGTGTGCTATCTTGTTTTTCTTGTGTCCTGTTTTCTGTCTCTTGCCGATGCATATTTCATAATATGTGGAAAGGAAAGGAAAATGCATGAAGTAGAGCTCTCCATGGTAACAGATACAGTGCTTTTGGTCTAGTGAAAGAGAAACAGAGGAAATTTTGCTATAAAATTTAGTACATAGTTCCCAGACCGTGAATCCATGGCCCACCAGTGGGTCACAATCCGAACCTTTGGTGAGTTATGAAACAGCTTAATCTGCCTTGTCAGTGTGCATCAAGGGTTAAACAACCAGATACTTGGGGGAACACTGCTGCTCAATCACCATTATAGCCGCAGAGGTTTGAATGGCTGGTAAAGTGAATGTGTGTCCATGGCCTGTTTCTACACGAACCCAGGTTCTAGCAGTGGCCAAGTCACACTCCAGTGGAGTCACATTTCTGAGAGCCAGAAAGCAGCCAAGTCAATGGGACCTACATTCTGCCAGCATCCTAACAGCGGTGCGCTGTTAGGCTTGGGCCCTGCATGAATTACAATAATAGCTTGGATGGTGTCATGAATTCAGATCAAATATGGTCTTTCAAGAACGTGTTGTGCTAATGCGAGATGAATATGAGCAAATGCTGTCAGTGTACTTATTTCATAAGCCAACAATATATCAAGGTGATTAGCAATCATGTCATGGCCACAATATTACAACAGTGTTCCGGAGGTGATAACAATATTAGTGAAAGCATTTACAACTTAGCATATAGCAGTCACTGTCCACTGCTGCTGTACTTTTATGCTCCAACCAAAATCCTTTTATGTGAATTATCATAACTACTAAATAGGAACTTAGGCAGGCAGGGAATTGATACTTTTGGATGTGGATTTGAGATGCAGTTTCTCCAGCTGAAGATAAAATCTTCCTTGCTTCCTTTGAAGATTCGTGGAGGATGTTTTTCTTTCTTAGAAAAAGTCTTTTGATCTCGCATAACATTTAGGTACTGTCTTGAGATCAAATAGCCTTTTTCCAAGAGAAAATGAAGCTCTTAAAACTTCAAAAGCAGCACTGGAGGTTGTGGTACTTCTTCTTTATTTGAAATGAAATTCTAAGGCCAATCTTAGTACTTCCATACTTTACAGGCCTCTCGATATGGGTGCTGATAAAACCTTGTATGTGGGCTGGTTATATGAAAATATGATCCAGTACAGAAGTACAAGTGGACATCTGTAAAACTGCATCATTAGATCCTCTGAACGTGTTTTTCAGTGGCAGAAATGGTGTGCCATGTTCAGTGACTTGTATTTCATCATACTGAAAATACTGTTTTAAAAAATTAAGGACGCAATCCTAACCACAGTAAGGGCAATGCAGCTCTGAGTTAAGGCAACAAACATTCCATTACCTTGAGGAGGTAATGATTGCCCGGCAACTGCAGGATGCAGCACATGCCCCATTGGCACACATATGTCAGTGCTGGAAAGTTGGTTAGGATTGTGCCCTAAATGTCATATGCCTGAGTCAATGATTAAAAAAAAATTTCATGGCACATGATCAAGTGTTTTCTTGTAACAATGCTTATAAAAATAAAGAGTATTTAACAAAATGGGGCTATGGAAATTTGTATTCCATTTGGCAGTGACTTCCATAAATAACAAAGGTATTTGCAGCCAATCAGATGCAATCAAGTCCATGAGGTGATATTATTTAATGACTCATGTAGTGTAGTAGTTATTAGGATTGGCACTTCTATTCACTGAATTGGTCTAGGAGGTGTTTATTTGCATATACCGTTTCAGCATGTAAACAGAAACATGCCCTATTTTAAAACAATAAACATCGTATTTACCAGATAAGTAGGTAAATGTTCTGAAATGCTTATATTAAAATGTGAAGTGTCCATAATGCAACAGATTGTAATTACAAATCATTCACTTCAAGGTTATCATACTGAAACAGATAGAATTTTCCTGGGAAAAGTGTCTCCTTGAAAGTAATTATTTTCATAAGTATATAAACTATGCTTTCTTCTCTAAACCAAGAGAAATTAACTAGAATATTTCCACAAATTCCATGCATTGGCTATAGTCTCATTATCTAGTTTTTTTTTTCTGAGGACCTGGGAGGAAAAATCTCTTCCTCATGATGCAGAGAGAGTGCTGCTTTGTGTGTCCCTGTTGTCCTTTAATCATTGTACAATAGCCGCAGTAAAGGGGCCACATGAGAATCCATGCTGTTTTTCTGAATCATTACCTCCTAATAAGATTGCTGCTTGCAAAACCATGAACTCTGCACAGAACACTGCCTCTTAGAATAGCTTATTCCCAATCCTATTCAGCCCTATTCCCGAGCCCAGCTGATTGTGTAAACATTTTTTTCTGACTCCCTCCCCAAAAAATCAAAATAATCTTCCAATGAAATTTGAAGTGAAACTAAAGTTGACAAGTAGTTGGGCAGCCCAATCCTATCTTCCTTCCCTCACAGTGATGCAGTGGTGTCAGTGTGGCTAGCAGTGCATCTTACAGGGGAGTTTCAGCCTCCAGAGGCCTCCTCAGGGTAAGGGAACATTTGGTCCTTTGCCCCAGGGTAAGCCCCTGCCGACCCAACAGGTCTATGTGGACATGCACCAGTGATGTCAAGTTTGCATGGACTCATGAAAGCAGATTTGCCTGGGATGGGGTATTAGGATTTAGCAGGTGCAGCTGCCACCAAACCTGCCCCCCTTCCCTGCCTCTGTTCACCTTCTTCCCTGCCACCATTGCCATCCTTGTTCCAGCAGCACAACATGCTAGTGGAATTACACATTAGTGTCAGCCCAATACATGTTCAGCTTAGATATAGTTCTAGATTGCTAGTAGATTATAGATAATGCCAGGCAGCTGCTGTTTTGCTAACTTCCATCCATCTATGTCTCAGTTCATTAGCTGTGCTCTTTTTCTTAGGGTGCAATCCTAACCAACTTTCCAGCAGTGACATAACTGCCAGTGGGGCATATTTTGCATTTTGCAGTGGAGCAGTAGTCACAAAGGCCTCCTCAGGGTAATGCTTATCTCAGAGCTGCATTACCCTTAACCCAGTGCTGTTGGTTAGGATTGTGCCCTTAGTTTCTTTTTTGTATGCACTCCTGAAGCCCCTGAAGTGGTCTCAGGGAGCTCCAAGGCTCCTAGGAGCACACTTTGAGAAACACTGGTGTAGAGTGAAGGGGAGAATATCCTTTAGGGAGGTGAGTGGTGGTCTAAAAAAAAATGCCTGCCACCTCTTGTGTTGTTAGATACACAGGCAGTTTAATGAAGATAAGATGCAGAAACTCACAGCCCAATCCTAACTAACTTTCCAGTGTTGATGCAGCTGTACGAGTAGGGTACACATTACATTCTGCAAGCGGGGGCAGTTATAGAAGCCTTCTCCAGGTAAGTGAATGCTTTGGAACTGTTTCAGTGCTGGAAAATTGGTTAGGATTGGGCTGTGAGAGGACTAATACATTGATATTTTCAAATATTTGCTTTTATCTTTAGTACTCTTGCACACAGTACCGTAGTCCAAAACAAATGTACTAGGGTCGGGACCCACCAGTAGGTTGTGAACCAATTTCAGCTGGGTCGTGAAGCACCGAGAGCCAACCATATTGAAAATATGAGAAGATGGATTGCAGGAAAGGGGTAAGGCTGTTTTGCCTGTGGCAGGGTTGTAAATAGGCTTTTTATTGTTTCTGATTCATTTTGCTTTTGGAAAATGATTGAGAAATAACCCCATTTATTGCTGCATTCTCAGGAAAGCAGCATGCTCTGGCGTTGCAAAAACAGCACTTCTGACCACTTCTGGTGGGTCCTGCATCGGCACTGGAAAGTTAGTTAGGACTGGGCTGTGAGTTTCTGCAGCTTATCTTTGTCATTCTAAAAAGTGGGTCCTGGTGCTAAAAAGTTTGAGAACCACTGTACTAGAGTATACTTACCACACTTAGGACTTACCACAGAACAATTACATGGGAGGAAGATAGGCTAATTCCAGATTCAGATTAGAATATCAGTGGTTTGAAGTATGTGGGATGGATGGATTACAAACATGATCTAACATGTTTTCTTCCTCTTTGCAGCTTCAGACCAGTTTGACTGAAACAATGACATTGCCCAAGTCAATCTCACTTCCTCGTAGTGCCTACTGGCATCACATCACTCGGCAGAACAGCGTGGGAGAAATCTACAGTTTACAAGGTGTAAGATGCTAGAAAAGCAAAATAGCCTGTCCATCAGCTTCCCTCACTTTGAGCAAAACTCATGCAAATTGTTTTCATCTGCATTGGCAGTTTCTCTCCCTTTGAGTTTCACAGACATGTCATCATCCTCCCTTTTCCCTTTGTTTAATCTCATGCTCTAATGGTGAATATTATTGCCAGTATCTTTGCATAGGTTGAGAAGTCAATTTGACAGCTACAGTTTCTTTTTTTCCTTCCTTTTTTTCTTTTTTAAAGGAATGCAAGTGTAATGTGTATTCAATTCTAAAAGTATCTAATGAGGAAGAATTGCATGGAATTTCCCTAACAGAGCCATTTCCTATGGAAAATTTGGTTTTGGTTATATTTGCATTTTCCCTACAGTGTTTCGGTTATTTCTCAGTGGTAAATAAATAGATAATTAGAAGTGCTGGAGAAATTTGCCCGTCTTGGGTATAGAAATTAGTTTTGTGCATTTGGAGACAAAAGTTGTGAGCCCCATAATTCTTTTACGGCTTGATTTAAAATTTGGGCTAGAGAAGAATTTTTGTTTACTCATTTGCCAATCCAGTATTCCTCCTGATTCCTACCCCACCTATCCCTCAGGTTAATTGTGCAGGCAAATTTTGCAGTGTGGGAGAAGACCTTAAGTTGTTAAGGTGTAGTCAGTAACTCTTTCTTTATTCTTCTTGGTTTTCTACATTCATTGCCTACTTTACAGGCATCTGTATTAGCTTAAGATCTAGATACACAGTACAATGAATAATTCATTTAATAATATTTTTGTGATTTTCTGCTATTTCTATTTAATTTGATGACAGGGCAGATGGGACTTCAGCTACCCTTGCATGAGTCAGAACTTTTTATCTGACTCTGAGATGCAACTAATGAATAAAATTGTTGTCTTTGCTGTGATGGATTAAAAAAGAAATAGCCTCTAGTTTCTTCCTTGGCCCTGTGTGCATGCATGTGCAGGTTGACCAGGTTATGCACTGCCTATCTAGGCAGGGTGGCCCTAGAACTCTCAGTATTGATGGCAACAATAGTGTACACTGTGGTCATTGTGAGTATGCCACTCTGGGGGCAGTAGTGGTGGTGGTAATATAGGGCTTTGCCCTTTGGCCATTAGCAAGCTGTCTCTCTCTCTCTCTCTCTCTCTCTCTCTCTCTCTCTCTCTCTCTCTGTGCGCGTGCACACACACACATGTGTGTGTGATGCAATTCATATAACTTGAATTGAAAGATTGGTGACTTGCCTTGAGTAAAAACTGGTGATTGGTGTATTCAAATGCATGTATTGATAATGCACAAAAAATGGCAGCCTAAAGGGCCAGCAGAGACATAATAGACTCAATTCTGACCACTGAGATCCCACACCCTTCCCTTTTAGTATACTAATGACCCAATCCTATGGTCTGTTGTGCTGATATACTACCATGTTTGTCAACACTGTGAGGGCCCCATTGGTATTGCAGCCTCTTCACCAGTCTTAGGGTGCAATTCTAAACTGGAGTTAGGCTGCTGCAGCTAGGCCAACAAGGTTTGGCTGGCATAAGGGCCACCGTAAAGTGTGTTTGGACCACTCTCTGTGTCAGGGAGGATGGCACATCCTGTGCTGGCCTCTGACTCCACGAGTGGTCCAAACATACTTTAGGGTGTCCCTTGTGCCAGCCAAACTTTCCTGGCCTAACTGTGCCAGCCTAATTTAGGATTGTGCTCTTAGTACTGCTGCCAGTGCGATAATTGGAAAGTTGTGTGTCACCAACATCATGACACAGAGCAGCCTCTGGCAGGGTTTTGTGGAGGGTCAAGGATTGAGATGATAAGGACAGGAATCAGAAACGGACAGGGACAGGTCATAATGTCACTGGCATTTGCTGTATTCCAAACCACTGTCCTGGACCAGACACACACACACACACACACACACACACACACACACACACACACACTCACACACCCAAGCAGGCTCCTCAGATCTAAAGTAATAGAATACCAAAATTTTAAATACATGTTCCTGTACCAGTAGTATATTCATACTATTAACATTTCATCCATCATATTTATCAAGTATCCAATGGGATTATTTTGAAGTATTTGGTACAGGAACACTTAATTCAAAATTGACTGTACTGATCTCAATGCTAACCTTTTCATCTAATAACATGGGCTGCAGTAGTATGCTTTTACTTGGGAGTAAGTTCCATTAAACCCAGTGAAGCTTACTTTTGAATAATCATGTATAGATTAAACTATAAACACACTATTGGGAGTAAGCCCCACTGAACTTAATGTGGTTTCCTTCTGAGTAGGTTTACACTGGCAGGGCATTACCTGGATGGGCTTAGGATGGACATTGCACCAGCTAAGCATAGTTGCATTAACCTTCTGTGCATTTTTTTCATCCAGAGGCCAACAGTCAATCCTTCAGTTTACAGCCTCATCATTCAGTTTAAAACAGTTCATTCACTTCATTTCCCTTGGCAGACATGAAAAGCATCTTCTTCTTCTTCTTCTTCTTCTTCTTCTTCTTCTTCTTCTTCTTCTTATTATTATTATTATTATTATTATTATTATTATTAATTCGATTTCTACCCCACCTTTCTGCCCGAAGGCACACAAGGCGGCTTCCAACATTAAAAAGGCAATACAAGCCACAATATATACAATAAAAACATATTAAAAACAATATTAAAAACAGTTAAAATTTAAACAAGCCCCTTATTCAACTGATGCTTTTTCTCCTGTTGTTTGGTTGAAGGTGAGCAGAGAAGTAAAGACTGTGCCAAAAACCTTCTGAACTTCCTGAGTTAAAACCACACAAAGCAACACACAGTCAGAACTGCCTGAGTTGAAAAACAAGGCATTTGTGATGGGAACCCGAAAGAGTCATACATACAAACAGCAGAATCAATAGAAGCTCTCCCTGGTGGGCAGGGAGGAAAATTACAAGCACAAAAACAAACTGTCAGGTCGTCATGCCCCCGCTCACCCATTTTAAAAAGTTCTTCTTGCCAGCGTATAATTTATATCACCAGCAGCAACCAGTCTACTTACATAAAAGACTCTCTTATTTTCCTCTGTCTCTTATCTACCTGCATTTTTCCTATTGATTTTCATTGTTTATTTTTAATATGTACTGTAATTGTTTTTAAGGATGTTTTGTTAATGTAATTTTTCTTGGGTTCTTCTAATCTGAGGTGAAAAAGAAGGTATTTCTTTAATAACAAGTAACTGAGCCATGTACCAAATATCTCATATCAATTTATTTATTTTTAATTTATTTATTGGATTTCTATCCCGCCTTTCTGCCCGAAGGCACCCAAGACGGCAAACTCTGCAGTTTGTATGTGGAGACCATGTTCAATTTACTGAGCATTAACTGAGCAATGTGAAAATTTATTTATTTGTATATCCACTTTTTCCCATGCCGAAAGCAAATGCCCAAGGCAGCGGTTTACATAGGCAGGCGGTTCTAAACCACCACTTTTAATGGGTATTTTACAATAATTGTCCTGTGGGAGTAACTCACAGAGCCCTCAGTCCACCAGATGTTGTCCATCCCATTGCAGCCATCATCCTGGCTGTGTTTTGCATTTTCAGGCTTTGATAGTAGCCATGGTCTGTGCTCAAGATGTTATCCAACTGTAGCTGACTCCTCCACATTCCACATTTTCCTACAGTGTGTTTTCACAAGGTTCATCAGCAGATTTCTCACCTTCATCCACCGTCTCCCAGCCAACTTCAGACCACAGCTGAACCTGCTTAGCTTTCTTTTGCAGGCAGCAGCTCAACCACTAGACCATACCTCCTGTCTTGTTAAGGTAGCAGCTTGTTCACTTTCTCCATACTACATTTGGATGTGGAGAACTGATGCAT
>JAJKFI010000019.1:2812955-2827014 GCA_029204185.1 Lerista edwardsae
GCATATTCTCCATGAACTCCTGTTAACCTCTGTCTGTCTGTCTGTCTGTCTGTCTGTCTGTCTGTCTGTCTGTCTGTCTCTCTCTCTCTCTCTCTCTCTCTCTCTCTCTGTGTGTGTGTGTGTGTGTGTGTGTGTGTGTGTGTGTGTGCTGGAGAGGTTTGTGCACTCTATTTGTAAACCAGAGAAGATTGTTAGAAAATATAGGACATATGGGTTATATTGCCCAAGGGAGTACTTAACAGTCTTTGATTAAGTCGGAACAGTGTGGAGTAAGAAAAACCCAGGATGTTTGTTTCCCTTTTAAAAATCTTCCTTTCTTAAATTAAGCTCAGCAGGTGGGCAGCTCTTGAAAATTTCAAGACAGAATGCATGCTTTATGGTGAGACATGTGGTTTTCAACTGATAATGTAAGCCACTGAAAATGTTCAGAACAAGCCTCTAAAGTAAAAACAATATAGGAACATCAAGGCAAGTGAAATGGTTTTATTTTTTTTCTCCCTACAATTCCTTTTTGAAGGCAACAACACTTCAGATTCTGGGGTAGATTCTGAGTCCCTGAATCCTAGATTTGGAAATTGGCCAATGTGACAATTTTAAAACAGGGAGTTTAAAATTATTATTATTATTATTATTAAGGAATGGGAGATGAAGCTGATAAACAAAGTGTTGGACATTTTTGGCGCAAGGTGGCAAACAAATATATCATCATGACATGAAAACACTAACAGGCTCCATACACCGCTTATGCTTGCCAAGTCCAGATATTTTATTATCCATCACATCCATCATGTAACATAATTATTTATTTCTGTTCAGGAAAATGTTCCTGTCCAACCCATATAAGTTTACCTAAGTGCCACCCATAAGTTTGCATACAATGGCATGTTAATTGATAAATCTGTTAACTTGTATATGGGCATACAGGCAGGTTATGAGGTTTCCCTGCAAATGCTGATATGAGTGTATCCTAGACCTGAGCTCCAAGATGGCCTTTGAATAATAATGAACAAGCTTGAATGCAGTAATAAGCAGAACGGATATATCCCCAAAGCTAGCTTGCTGTTACACGCGCTTCTTCTGAGATCCTTTCAATTCCTCTCCTTTGTGTTTAAAATGTGGTATTACACTGTTGACTTCCTTGGCAGTGAAATGATTTATAATACTGAAGTTGATGCAGGGGAAAAAGACCTGTCATCCATTTCCAGCCAGAGACCCTATTTTCTGAAACTGCTGATTTCCCTAATGCAAAACGAAGTCTAATGGAATATGGGATATAAAATGAGGATGAAACAACAGCAGTGCATAAAAATGGCATTTATAGGACACAATCTAGCAGTAAATTCTCCTGTATGAGGCCCTTTAAAAGGAATGGGAACCACAGAAGTTCACTTGAAATTCAAAGAGGCTTCCACAGAACTTCTCACTGAATTGTGCCTTAGTGGATATTATTTTAACAGTGTGGTGTACCAAAAAAGTAGAATTGCATAGTGCTCTTGAGCAAAACCAAGAATACAACATGATTTGCTAAAACCAAAAATAATTATCTGTCTGAAACATGAGGAGGGAAGAATGTGATGAAAGAGCTTGGAAACTGATTATCATTGCCTCCATGATTTAGATGAATGGTTAAGATATGGACAACACTAAAATGCAGGATGGGAAAAAAAAACATGAGGGGAAAAGTGTATGAAATGGTATAATTTGGTTTTACTGGCATCAAAGTGTGCCAATTAATATATATGTGTACAAAATGCTCTCATTGAACCGTAACATGCTAATGTTTGATGGACAGCCCAATCATTTGTTTATTGCACAGCATCAGTGAAGTATATGATTGAGCCTGATGAAGCTAAATGCTGTGCTGTAATATTGCAAGCCAGTTCTATGTGCTAGACAACAGCCGTTGTCAGCACAACAATGCTACATGGAACAATCCTATCCCCTGCCAGCTCATAGTACAGTACCTAGCAACACTGCCAGAGCATTGGGAGGGGGGAACCAGATGGCCCCAGAGAGGTATGCTTTTTCTTACTTACCTTCCTGTAGGCTGCCTAACCTCCAGTGGGTCTCCTCAGACCTATGCCAGCTATTTGGCAGGTATATGTCCAAGGAGATTTGGGGCATTTGGGGGCAGGGAAATGGAGATAGGATCTTGGTACGCATCACCACCGCAAAGATCCCACCCCAATCAGGCCCTTTCAACACGTGTCTACTTCAGTGGGACGTCTGGGAGCTGCTATCATGCTATTTAGCCATTTGCACTGGCAGCCCCAAAAGTGCATGACGGTGGCTCAGCTTATGTGCCAGCATCCTGGGCTTTATGGTGGCTGATTATGTGATAGGCCCAATCCCCCCATAGGATTGGACCACTAGAGAAACTTTGCATGTTGTTGTTCTGTTGTGCCATGTGCTTTAATATGACACACAGTGAGATACCAATAGGTACCAAATATTTCAAACAAGGTTCATCCATTTCATGCTGGCACATAAACATCCAAATCCACTACCAATGCATCTGTATCCCTGAGGACATGTGCATTCTGGGGGGGGGGGGGGGCCCCCCAGTCCTAGAAGTCTTCTTCAGGGAATACAGTATTTGTTCCCTTGCTCAGGGGTAAATCTCCACTGCCCTAATGGGTGAGCTCAGACTTGCGCTAGCTTGTTGGTGCAAATCCAAGTGGACTCAAGTAGGTGGTTCATGTCTGGGAAGAGCGATAGGGTCTTGGCAGAACTGTTGCCATCAATACAACCCCTTTCCCAGCCTCAACACACACCCTCCCTGCCAGTCTTGGCTCTGTTTCTCCCAACACCCATTCCTCCACCCACCAACCCCTGTGACAATTTACCAGCTTAACTGAACTTGAACTCTATTTCTAGGGAGAGTCTAGCAAATGTTTATACATACATACTATATGTAAGGTCTTGGGAGCCAAAGACCACAATTATTAATAAATTATTAATACATAAAATATTATTTATTTCTAAATTTGTTTTTGTCTCATAGGTCACAATAGATTGTCATTTTAAAAAATGGGCCCCTGTGCTAAACAGTTTGGGAACCATTGGCATAGGCCAATCAGCCTGATAGCACCAGCACAGGTTAGGATTGGTCTGTTTATATACTGATTAGGATACATGTTGAATTGTTGATTTTTATTGCTTTCATTCTCCAGTGCGCTATTTATAATGCATTTTTACAAATATAATTTTACAATATTTAAATATTTTTACAAATGCCCTATAAAATTTTAATGGCCAGAGTATAGCACACACAAAAAAGTATGGTCGGTGTGAACCTTTAAAGTTTCTAGCTTTCCACCTAGAAGCTAAGATATTTCCCTCACTTTCTCCATCTTAGTTCTGATATAGTATGTGTCTTTCCTGTATTTGGTCTCTGCATCTTTTATTCTGCTATGAGTATCTAACTAGCTACCATATAACCAACTCAACTATTATTAGGGTAGTAATAGTTGTTATTTAATAACAATAAAAATAACAATAACACAAATGTATTAAAGCACATGGCACAACAGAGCAACAGCATGCAGACTTTTTCTACTGGTCCAGTCCTATCGGGGGGTGGGTGGGATTGGGCCTATCACATAATCAGCCACCATAAAGCCCAGGATGCTGGCACATAAGCTGAGCCACCATCATGCACTTTTGGGGCTGCCAGTGCAATAGTCGGCCACTACACCACTCTTTATAATTCTGACTGACAAGAGGAAACTTCTGCACTCACTCCCTGCTTGCTACTCTAACCACTCACTCCATCCAGTATGATGCTAAAATACTGGAATCCATTGTGGCACACTATACAGGCATTGCCTTGTCAAAATAATAAGTGACCATAATTCAACATTTCCAAGGATGCACTGGAAAGGAGGGAAATCCAGATTTTATAGTGGTCTTAGCTCCAAGCTATGTAGCCCCAAGTTCACCGTAATGTATTCTCTGCACAGATAAGTCAAATGAGGCATAGAAACAAGGGCAGGGTCAACTGTCTCCTTCAGCAGCCCTTCAGTTTCCCTTCAGAACCCTCCATCATATCACTGACAACTTCATTCATCTTCAAAGGACATCACTTGGCTGGAGCTCATACAAATTTTTTATGTCTGGCCTAGAGTACAGTTCAATGTGTGTATTTACAGATAGGCATAGATTTAGAATCTGAGTGTTAGAAATCATTTAAGCCTTACCAGTCTTGTCTTGTGAGGCCAAACTAGACATGGAAGAGGACATACATGATTAGAATCTCCATTTTCTTTTCATTTTTTACAAATTAGTAGACTCGCATAGCACCGATGATGGAAGTGGCAGCCACTGCCTTGGCCCACTTGCCTTAGCCTACTTGACTCCTCCTCCACAAGGGAGGAGGGGATGGAGGTGGAAACAACATTGCCAATGGCTTTCTTAGCCCACCTACCTTCTGTGAGGAGGAAGAGGGGAGAGGAGGAGACTAACATGATGATGATGTGGTGACAGCCCCCGTCCCCATCAGGGATCACTGCCACTGCTTTATCTCCCTGCTTGCCATCTTATTTGCTTCCTCCTGACTCTGCCAGTGAGGTAGAGCCAGATGGAGGAAAAAGGAAGCTAGGAGAAATAGAAACAGGGCAGTCTTCCCCCAGCTACTTTGTTCCATACACTTTGCCACCCTTTTAAAGGCATTAGCAGACAGAGAGAAAGGAGGAAGAAGGCTAATGAGAGGTACATAAGGCAACTGTGGAGGTGGCTACTGAGTAGAGGGTACCATCTGTGCCCACCTGCCACCAAGGCAGCCCACTTTGCCTTATGCTTGGATGTTCCCTGGTGAAGGAAGTGGTTCTTTCCACAAGTCACTCAGGCAGTGGAAGCCCACCACCTAAAGCAGAGAGGTGAGTTTGGCAGCAAATCAGCAGGGATGCCCTGCAGCCACTTGCCACCTCCATGGGCCTTCACCAAGCCCCTGCCTGGCCTTCTTTGGGTCTTCAGTTACTAGACATTAGAAGGGTTGTCAGCAAGAAGAAGTGCATTTCCTAGGGGGCACCATAGCTATGGAACTCCCTCCTTAATGGGTTAAGAACAGCCACCTCGTTAGGCCCCCCGTTAGCCCCATTCCAGTGGAGTCAGAAGACATTTATATGTCAGCTAGCACATTAGGTTGGATGGGGGTGAGTTGTTTTTATTCCTGCTGCCAGTGGTGGTATGATTGTTATGGTTTTAAAGGCGCTTTGGCTGTCTTATTTTGGACATTTGTTTTTAGAAGTTTATATTAATTTGCATTTTGATTTATGCTGCTATGGTGATTTAGGGGGTATGCAGTGATGCTTTGGAATAGCAATGATTTAATGGGTTCTGTTATGTATTTGATGGTGTTTTATTATTGTTTTTAGGGACGTGATGGGGCTGCGGGTTAAACCACTGCTGCTGAACTTGCTGACCGGAAGGTTGGCAGTTCAAGACTGCACGACAAAGTGAACTCCTGTTGCTTGTCCCAGCTCCTGCCAGCCTAGCAATTCAAACGCATGTAAAAATGCAAGTAGATAAATAGGTACTGCTTTTGTGGAAAAGTAACGGCATTCCGTGCGCCTTGGCGTATAGTCATGCTGGCCACATGACCACTTAAACTTGTCCTTGGACAAAGACTGGCTCTTCGGCTTAGAAACGGAGATGAGCACCACCCCCCTACAGTCGGTCACGACTAGACCATTCGGTCATGGAGAAACCTTTACATTTACCTTTATGATTGTTTTATCCAATGTAAATTTGTTAGCCGCCTTGAGATCTGGAAAGGCAGGATATAAATGTCTTAAATACATAAGTAATGGAGCAGGGTGAGGAAGTAATGAAATGAAAGTTTAATCCACTCTGAAGCTCATCAACTGTTTCTTGTAAAAATTAGACATCTACCTTCCACCTTGCTTTAAACACAAAAAGAGCAGACATAGGAGCAACACATGTGACAACTTCTATCACATCTAGTTTGATCCTTGGTTACCTAGGAAACAACAGAAAACATAAAGAAGGATAAATTAATTCCTTTTCAGATTCTGAGTACTTGCTATAGTATCAGTTTACAGCGGTCCTTCCTTAGCCGCATGGATGACTCAACATTGGTCATGAACCTCCGCTAGAGGGCCTCGTGTGATGTCCTGGACATGACTGAAAGCACCTTCCAATCTTGTCCAGGAGACGTTCTGAAGCAAGAAAAGGCTGCGCGTGGGGACCTCTTAGTGTGGGCTTCCCTTAGGAATCAGGTCAAATTGGCCTAAAACCAGCCCTGCACATGAGCTACTGCTTTTAGAAGGCTGCAGGGAACATGCTGAAACATATGGATGCTCGAGGTGTTGAAGCTTGTGGATTTTATAGATTTGAGCACCATCGTTAGTATCTAGTTTATAGTTTCTTCTTTCAAAATTAAAAAAGCCTTTTCTGCTTGTCTTATAACACTATTTTTAGTGTTAATTCAGATTTATACTTTTTCTAATTTTTAATTATATTACTTTCTTCTTACTGTCTGTTGCACTTTTGGAAATAAACAGAGTGAAAAATATAGGGTTCTAAAACGTCTATTAGTAATGCACATAAGCATGTTGAAATTTAAATGATAGAATATAACCCCTGAATGATTTCACCCAAGTGTAAAAGTGTAAAATCACCAAGATTTTACAAAGCAGAAGGAAAACTCATTGCAGAATCACGACTGATATTAAAAAAGCATTCCATTACAAAACATTAAAAGCTTGCCTGAGTCATGCTGTTCAGTCCCTTTTTAGACTAATCCTGTGGGCATTTCTTTTGTGCATCTGTAGTTTTCTGCAAATTAAAGTGTGCTACCGGAATTGCAGGGGCATTCATCATTCTGGCATATCCACTGTTTGCTCATATTCATGGCAACTCTGCTAAATTTATTCTTTCATCTTACCGTGGCACTGAAACAATGCAAACAATATAAAATATTACAGTGTATGTGTAGAAAAAAATGGATCATTCCATTGTTTCTTTCTAAATGTATACCTGATAGCCTGGCTGATAAAGAACACCTTCCACCTTGCCATTTCCTTGCTGACTCTGTAATTGACATCTGTAGTTCAACACAGGGCACCAGCAGCACCAAAATGGCTACCACTGACGCCTGCGAGCCCAGGGACGCAGCTGCAGGTCTCCAGGGTAAGAGAACAAACATACTGTTACCCAGTGGTGTCATTCAAATGATTTAGGAACAGGAACTCACTTTTGATTGGCACTTGTCGGGAACCCGGAACGAGCCACGGAGCCCGTTAGGATCCGCAACGCCTGTTCTGGTCCGTTCCCCCTGAATGACATCACTGCTGTTACCCCATGTTGACCTAGGGTGGTTCAAATGGGTCTACTCAGATCTGCGCCCATGTTTGAGAGGGTGCAAAACTGAGGAAACCCGCATCGGTCTTCCCAGCTTGGGAAGAAAAGTCTGCTGCCATTTCCACCCCCCCTCCCAGGCCTGGGCTGCTCCTCAGGCCACCCTCCTTCTGCCCCATCTCTGCCTTCCTCTGCCCTGAAAACCTGTAGAGCCAGCCCATGCCTCAGCTTTCCGGCACTGAGGCACAGCACTAGTGGTACGCTTCTACTGCTGATGGTAAAGTGCCTTACAACACTTCTGCAATAGCTGGAATTGGCGATAACAGTGTACCGTTGCTGTGAGAGCCCTTTGGATTGAACTCTTAAGTTTAAGATAATATAAATAGTCACTATATATAATAATAGTGATGGATAATATAAATGGTTCACTGTCACAATAGCAAGGCCACAATGGAAAGGACTTCCCATTTGCCTCATTGTTAGTTCTTACAGGTAAGCATGTATATGTAGGCTTGATGAAGTTGAGCCTAGGTGGTCGAGCCTACCATTCAGATGAAATAACAAACCCCTACTGATGCAAGTGCTTCTGTGCGTGCATCAGAGCGCCTCTACGGACAGTAAACTGCTACAGTGAAACTTATGAGGACGGATCCAGTTTTAAAGGTTACTTGATGGTAACATGAACTCTGGTAGTTTAGCTAGCTTGCTGAAAGGGTTTAAACCTGTACAATTTATCATTTCAGAGTAATGAACACAGACGTGCGCCATCCTCCCTGACTCCAAGATTGGTCCAAACGCACTTTACAGTAGCCCTTGTGCCAGCCAAGCTTTGCTGGCATAACTGTGCTGGCCTAACTCCAGGTTAGGATTGCACCCTGAACAGATGCAGCAGTTTGTCCAGGATGACGTACAACTGATATCTGGATCAGGTGTAGATGGAGCGGTGTTTGTTTGTGTTAGGATTGCACTGTATTTCATATTGAATTGAGGTTTTTTTTTTTTTTTTTTTTTTTTAAGTTTACATTCCCAGTGGCCAGTTTGGCAACATTAAGATAATGTAATTCCACATATTCTGGAGGATAGTACAGTTTGAGAACTTGTTTTATTCAAAGAGTAAGTAAATGTTCTGAATCATAACAATAATTCAAAAATGCAGAAAAAAATATTTACAAAATATGTAATATTTCTTATTTGTTAAATGCCTAAAAACTGGATAGGTCCAGCTCACAATTTGGTTTAGGGAAGCATCAACAAATTATAAACATATGAGGGATGGAGACTGGAAACACAGGGAGGAAAGCATAGCTTATTCCTCCCTTCTTGCCAGCTCCAGGAGTCCTGAGGCATGGCCTGCTAAAAAAAGGACAAAGCATTTCATTTGAACAGTGTGGTGACATAAAACTATTATGTCATCAACATGCAGGGCCAGGGTCATACATGAGGCCAACTGAAGCTGCCTCCTCAGGCAGCAGGCTGGTGTTGGGGGGCACCCATCTCTGTCAGGGTCTGGTGATGGCATGAAGTTAAATGGCTCCATGTTCCAAAAGGGCTCACAATCTAAAAAAAAAAAAAATGCAGATCACCACCAGCAGCAGCCACTAGAAAGACACTGCGCAGGGGTGAAGAGGGACAATTACTCTCCCCCTGCTCAATATAAGAGGAGCACCACTTGAAAAAGTGCCTCTTGTCCAGTTAGCAGGGGAGGGATATGTGTTCAGTAGGTTTCATGTTTTAAGAATTGATCACGTATGTTTAATCAAGTGGCCCAAATTAATCCCTAAATGCAGCCTTTGGTCTGATCAAGCAGGGCTCTACTTTGGTTCTTACGTCCACCTACTTTCCTCCACTGCCCCCTTTCCTTTCCCTCAAGTCCCTGGATTGGAAAAGGAAGAGGAGGTCAGTGAGGAAGAGGAAATGGGGAGGAGAAGAGAGGGCTGAGCTAGAGGAGTGGGAGGAGCACATACTGGCACATCATCAGGTAAAGAGGAGCAGCTTTTAGAGTGCTGCCTCAGACATAAGAAGATCTTGAGCCAGCCCTAAGAACATGCATTCAATTTTGACTGAAGACACCTGTGTTTGAGAAGGCAAAAGGAAAAGGGGGTGGCAGAGGATGAGATGGTTAGATAGTGTCACCGAAGCAATGAACGTGAAATTGGGCGAACTCCGGAAGCTAGTGGAAGACAGGGAGGCCTGGTTTGCTATGGTCCATGGAGTCGCGAAGAGTTGGATACGACTTAACAACTGAACAACAATAACTTGTGTATGAATGTGAGGTGGAGACAGAGCTTTGTTAGTGTGTGAAACCCTAGTACTGAGACAGCTATAGAGTTTACTGAGTTAATTTATAGCCATAGCCAAATAAATTATTAAACAGGTTATTCTTCTATATTTCTGTCGGAATGGCTTTTTATCAAATCTGTTTTAACTCTGTATCTATTTTATTAGTTTGCTTGGTTGGTTTCTTTCCTAAGAGAAAAAGAAATCATTTCATTCTTACCAAGAAGCATTCATTGCTCCTATTCTATATAAATCTGATTTCTGAAAGTACTATGGAGTTGCTTTTTTATCCTTAGCTATATTTTAAGAATACATAATATGAACAAACTGCAATTGTTATACAAGTTATAACAAATGTATTGAACATACCCAATCCTTTCATCTATGCTTTCCTGCTTTTTCGTGTTCTCACAGGACCCTGTCAAAAGTTTCAACATTTTTGTTCCCGATCCCATGAGCATGGGAAATCAAAAGAGTGCATGTGTTTTTTACAACCGAAATACAGGTGGAGCATTCTCATCTGCGGTTTTCCCATGTGCTGATTTGACTCAGCCAACCACCAAAGAGAAGGGTTCTTTGTTAAACAAAAAAGCTTTTCTTATCATGGCAGCCAGGAGATCTGCTGCCAATATCATTAGCTCTGAGATAAGACCTAATCCCTCATTCCAGGAAGTGTGATTAAACACTTCCATTTTGCATTTTTCCCTTGCTCCTGGGCAAAGGGAAGAGGTCTTATCTCAGCTAATGGATACTAATTGCTCTAAGCCTCTGGAGCAGTGGTTCTTAACCTTTTTGGAGGTACCGAACCCCGCATGTTTCATACGTGCATTCACCGAACACTTCATAGTTGGAAAAAAAGTCTTTTTTCAAATTCAAAACATATATATATTTTATTAGTGCACAAAATGAGCCATGCATCAGTTGCACATAAAATCACTGTGTTCAAAGAACAAAACCAACAAAACATGCATGTCACACGAAAACAAAAACATAACTCAATGAATATTTACTGCAAATCAATGTGACTTTTGCTGTTGCCTTTTAGAGACAAGTTCAGAAATGCGCGGCTTCACCTTGGCAAGTGCCACTCTCATATTGTACGTGTTTGTCCAACCATTTTCTTATTTTGCTCGACATAGTAAATCTGCAAATCCAGCAGCAGCAATACTCAGAGAGAAACAGAAAGTAGAACAGAAGAGCTCTCTGATCAGGACAGGACTGAACACACGCACTCACTGAGCTGAACAGACAAGCAACCAGTGTTCCTGGGATTGGCTAAATAACTTGCAACATTTACCCAGAGATCACATGGTCTTGTTACTGGGCAGAACCTAAGTCAGAACTATCCTGCACCCTCTGCTGGTCTGCTAGGCCTCAGTGATAAGCCTTACCATTCAGGCCTGCAAATTCCCAGGCCTTATTTTAATATCCCAACAACTACTGAGCGCACCAAGGTCCCTGCAGCACAGATATCAAGGCCAGCAAATGGAATGGACATACACACACACCTCCGCCGAACCCCTGAGACTGACTCACTGAACTCCTGGGGTTCAGTCGAACCCAGGTTAAGAATCACTGCTCTGGAGAATGGCTACAGCCCATTTCCATGGTAGGAGTAGCTTTTTTCAGCTTTTTTTCAGCTGAATGCTAATTAATAGCATGATTTCATTTAATGTGTTTTATCCACAAGGGTTCCTGGAACTGAACCTTGTGGTTAAAAAGGCTCCACCTGTAACTGCTTATTTTTGTATGTAATTTTTTATGGGCTGTACTAGGAGACTATTTAATGGGGAATTCATTTTCTGGTTTCTTGGTCATGAACTGTTGGCATCAAACCAGGTTTGAAAGTACAATGACTGAGCTTGTTTTCATAAATACAAAATAATGAGTTTTAATTAGACGGAGCATCCCATCATATTTAATGTGTATACAGTGTGCAGTTTATTCATTTGGTCACCTGGGTAGTCATAGGGTTTGGCTGTTCTTCTGCAGTGCTGATGTTTGCTGTATTAGTCATCAGTGCCTCAGTATTCTTTGAAAAGCTTTTATTTGTAAAGATGTTGGGCCTCTCATCAGTCAGTAAGCTTTTGATGTCACAGATGGTTTGCCCTAGACGAAATTACCTGTTTCAGGTTAGCAAATGGAAATCAATCCTCAGCCTTGTCAACTGCCTCATTATTCTCCATTCATCAAAGCAGGTATTTAATTCCAAGATTTAGCCTCACAGGGGTTTTTTTGGTTTTTTTTTTTTTTGTGTGTGTGTGTGTGTGTGTGTGTGTGTGTGTGTGTGTGTGTGTGTGTGTGTGTGTGTGTGAAAATGCTTTGCTTTGTCTATACGTTTGTTCGAATGCCAGTCTTCTGATCTGCTTGCCAATATGTATTTTTAAACAATCTGGTGTTTTGTTTTAATATCACCAAATTTCTTTTCAGCAGACTTGAATCAGTAATTTGAATTGCCACACTATTATCTGCAAACTTTAGGGCTACTGAGCCGGGAGCATCTGGAAACCTGAGATTTCTGAAGCATGCTACCCCAAGACTGCCAAACCTTGAAAAATGGTAGAGGGAGTCTGGTATTAGGGCAGAACCAGTGGTAAAGATGCAGAGTTCAAGGAAAAAATATCCCACTCCCTGCTGTAGAAAAAAGGCTATACTTACCAGCAACCCAAAAATGATCTGAGATTACAATTAGTCACCTGTCTGTCATAAAATCTGGAGAAAAAGGTTATTTGGGGCTAACTGGAAGCCCTAGTTAGTTTTCTACTCTATTTAAACGTTCTAACAATATTTTATTTAGAAAGGTACTCTTTCAATATTTTTGTACTGCCCCAGTAGTGCCACAGAAAGGATTGGTCAAATATTTGCCCCAGTATCCACTTTGGAATCCACCGTTGGATACCAGTATCCATGGATACCATGAATACTGAGACACCTATTTAAAAAATAGGGGAACATGAAACAAATCTCTTTTTTTAACCTTGTTGCAGCAAAACCACTGATGTTCACTGATGGTCTTTAAAAAAGCATCCCCAGTATCAAGTATCCACAGAGGGTCCAGAACGGAACCCCAGCAGATACTGGGGCATGTTTTTACATTCAAAAACATGTAATTATTTTATTCACAATTTTATTCACAAGCTGGAATCAAGATTGCTGGGAGAAATATCAACAACCTCAGATATGCCAACGATACCACTCTAATGGCAGAAAGTGAGGAAGACCTAAAGAACCTTCTGATGAGGGTGAAAGAAGAAAGTGCCAAAATTGGCTTGAAGCTCAACATTAAAAAAACTAAGATCATGGCCACCACTCCCACCACTTCCTGGCAAACAGAAGGGGAAGAAATGGAAGCAGTGACAGACTTTATTTTCCTGGGCTCCAAGATCACCGCAGATGGTGACTGCAGCCATGAAATTAAAAGACGTTTACTTCTTGGGAGAAAAGCTATGGCAAACCTAGACAACTTAATCAAAAGCCGAGACATCACCCTGCCAACCAAGGTTCGCATAGTCAAAGCTATGGTTTTCCCAGTAGCAATGTATGGCTGTGAGAGCTGGACCATAAGAAAGGCAGAGCGCCGAAGAATAGATGCTTTTAAGTTATGGTGTTGGAGAAGACTCCTGCGAGTCCCCTGGACTGCAAGGAGATCCAATTGGCCAATCCTCCAGGAAGTCAAGCCTGATTGCTCCCTGGAAGGACAAATTCTGAAGCTGAAGCTCAAGTACTTTGGCCACCTCATGAGGAGAGAGGACTCTTTAGAAAAGACCCTCATGCTGGGAAAGATGGAAGGCAAAAGGAGAAGGGGGCGGCAGAGGATGAGATGGTTAGATAGTGTCACCGAAGCAATGAACATGAAATTGGGTGAACTCAGGAAGCTAGTGGAGGACAGGGAGGCCTGGCGTGCTGTGGTCCATGGGGTCGCGAAGAGTCGGACACGACTTAGCGACTGAACAACAACAATTATTTTATATATGGTGTTTGTCTTCTCATCTAGTAGCATATGGTATATATTAAGTGGGTGCATGAAATAGTTCTATATGTCAGCAGATTAAATTACTAGATTTACAGTATTCATAAATGGGCCTAAATCCAGAAAATGCTAGCTGTGCCTGATCCCCAATTCATACATATCCAAGCTAGCAACAGGCTTTGCATCACAGAAGAGTGATGGGGACTATAGAGGTAATATCACTTAGGTGGTCTACAAGAACATCTGGTTCTGTATAGGCCCTGTTCATAGGATTCTTCTCTCTCTCTCTAAAAAAATGGGGAAAATAACAAGAGGAGTCTCTCTGTATGGGAGACCCACCTCCCAAGTGATTATGTCTGCATTGATGGAAGAAGAAATGTTTGTCTTACATTCCTTCAGATGGTGCAGTGGTACAAACTGAAGCACTGTCCTCTCGATATCTGTGGTGTGTGTGTGTGTGTGTGTGTGTGTGTGTGTGTGTGTGTGTGTGTG
>JAJKFI010000019.1:2827024-2846759 GCA_029204185.1 Lerista edwardsae
GTGTGTGTGTGTGTGTGTGTGTGTGTGTGTGTGTGTGTGTGTGTGTGATTATAATATTTCATATAAGACCCAATCCTATCACCTGTCAGTCCATAGCATGGAGCCACACCAAATTTGGGGGGGGGGGGGCGGGCGGGTTATGACCAGATGACCAGTGAGAGGTAGGTAAAAAACTTATATCCCAGTAGGCTGCCTGGCCCAAAGATAGGAAAGGGACATGACAGACTTCAAAAAAGGGGATAGTGTTCAGGCACACACAGCCACAGCTGGAACCCCCCACCCCTCCACTAGAAAATTTTTAATTTTGCTCCTCAAGAACCATGTTTTTTTCTTAAATTGCCCAAATGGTAGTTACAGTTACTTTTCTGCTGTAAGCAACAGGTACATCAAGTAGTACTACGGACAGTTTTTTTTTTTTCCACAAAGTACCCACTAAAACAAAAGGGCAATACAAGTGAATCTCTACGACACGTTTACTGGATCCCAACACAGTTTTGCTGCAACATTCTGTCCTTGCTCTTGACTGCATCTCCCCATGTCTGTTTCAGTAGGTTTTTCTTGGACCATGTGGCTGTTTACCATGATGCACTCAAGCTGTTGAGGACAGAGCTGTACACATTGAAAAAATGTCATATCCTGCCTGAGCTGTTTGTGTGTGAGAATGGGACAGAACATGGCAGCGACGTCAAAAATGAGATCGCTACTGAAACATTCATTATGCAATTAGGTCAGTGGTTCAGGGCCCTGTTACCATTCTCCTGGCCTACAAACGTAGCAGTCTGTTCCTTACTGGGAAATGTAGAACTTCAGTCATAATCATTTTGAACATGTCTTCTGACCTGGATGCTCACAAAGAAAGGGAATTAGATCAGTCTGGAACCTCTAAGCTGTTAAGATATGAAATGTAAGTATCCCTGACAAGGCTTTCTTAAACCATAACACTTGCCCTGCATTTCAGGATACAGAAGAATGGCAGGGAAAGAATTTGAGTTCCCAAGCTTTCCTGAATACTAATGAATGAGTTTCTTAACGACAGTGTCCTTAACTGTTCCCATGAGAATTATACTGTATACATGTTTGCTTCTTTTTACTTCTGCGTACATTCCGTGTATCAGCATTAATAAGCATGAAAGTACCTGTGATTACAATGTATGACAGGTCATTGTGATTTGTCTATGTTTATTTCACCTTTTCAATAGATGATCAGGCATGCTCCATATTACTAACTGGTTTCAACAGAGGCTGTGGAGGATTGATTCAATAGAAAACTGAAAATGTATGACTTCAAATTGGTATCAGCACCCAATGGGAACTGGGAAGTTTTTAGAAGATCCCTGTTCTCCTGTCATAGCTCTGCAACTATTGGAGAAGCTGACCAATTCAAATTATTCCTTCACTTCAACGCACGCACGCACGCACGCACGCACGCACGCACGCACACACACACACACACACACACACACACACACACACACTGTCTAACAACTCTAACAAGGGATCATTTTTTTTGATATGAGGTGAGATGGCCTTAAGGTCACACAGTATGCGGTTAGCTTTGAGAAGAATATGTGGCTGCAATTCTATCCACACTTTCCTGAGAGTAAGCTCCAATGACTATAATGGGTCTTACTTTGAGTAGTCTTACTTTGAGTATAATGGGTCTTACTTTGAGTAGGTCTTACTTTGAGTATAGGATTGGGCTCTGTGTTGGAGAGTGGCTTCACTTCAAGCAGAATTATGCACAGTTAAGCCTATTGATGTCATGATGATGATGTCTGAAAGGTATAACTCATTAACTATGTATATGACTAGGTGTAAAGTGGAGGGAATTGGTAATATGTCTGGTGTTATTGTTACATATATACTTCTTTAAAAAAAAAAGAGTATGGACTACTATCAGTTCTGATACTACTGAAATGAGAAGCCCAGATGTGATCAGATCCTGATCCTGATTAAGTCTATGTGTAGAGTAAATCTGCTACCTTGTGAGAAAGTGATAGTCTGTCACCCCCGTGATCCCCCCACTGCCTTGGACCTGGGACGGAGGGCCTACGCAGCTACAGGGGGTCACGGGCAGGCTGCGAGGAAGCCTAGCATAGAACCCCAGGGGAACCTAAGGCAGAGTGCCCAGCATGAGGAGGTCTGGCCAAACTCAGGGAACATACAGTCAACCTGGGATGACTCTCTGGGTGAAGGTGAGATCCTGCAAAGGCCAGGCCCAGTCTCATGAGAGTTGGGCTTGGCAACGAGACAGGAAGAGGAGGAGCTCAGGGAGGCTGGGGAGAAGCTCCTAAGGAGCTCAGCCAGCAGAGAGGGAGGTCACACCTCCCTGGGCTGGGAAAGGGGAGGAGAGCCAGCCAGGCCAGAGGGGAATCTCACCCTGCTCTGACCATCACCTTACCCTGGCCTTGAAGGGGCAGACCCAGCCCTGCTCCTTGGGCAGGCCCGGAGCTCCGGCATGGCCAGAGGCGCCGCCCCAGCGCACACAGCACCTTCCAAAGGACCACCTGAGGGGTCAGACATCGCCAACGGACACCACCCCCCCGCAAGCCAACTGACCACCTTGTCCACTCACACGGCGAGCCCGACACCAGCCGCCCGATGCCACCTGACCAGGGCCCCCGATGCCGGCCGGCTGGCCAACAATGCCATCACTCCTATTGAGGAGCAGGGGCCTTCGTGAGGGAACAAGCCCCCAGAGACTTGACACAGTGCCCTAGCCGGGCACTGTGTGGACTGTTTGGGGAGAGCACCATGACATAATGTGGTCCTCATGAATGTCAAGGCCCTGATGAGAATAAACTGCTTATGTCGAACCACATCCCATCTCAAGGTATTACTCGCCGCACCCCTATGTCACGTTCACCCAGGGCCTTGCACACCCCCTCGCCTGAGATGGAGATGACACAGACAGTAGTAGTCTGGAAGGAATGAATCTAGGCTACCTTTGTCCCTCATCCCTTAGACAGGTGATTGAGCCACAGTTTAAATGCTGCTTAAATATCCTTCAGGTATCTTCCAATTATTTCTTTATTCTCTAGTGTAAGGGTGTTATTAACTGCAGCATTAATTTAAGAACAAGAAAAATCTAGGTCATTGTTTAGATTTGGTCTTTTATTACTAGTCCTTTTTTTCAAAACAAGTGTGTGCTTCTCAAGATTTAGCATATCAGATTAAGAAATAAAAAGATGAATGTTGGAATACATAACCGTTTCTGAAATGCCAAATTCCTAAGATTTTTTTTTAATGCTTACATTGCCTTAAAGACTTTATTCCATGCTTAGCAACTGGATATTTATAGAACATCAGCACATTTTTCACCAGATTGTCATTAGCATAGATAAAAATGAAAACAATTTCCAGCACTAAAAAATAATGGTGATGGTGGTGATGAGGATAACAATAATACCGTATCTAAGCATTGTTTTAACTGGGCAATCTAACTGTTCACACAGTAGTTCTATAAAAAATAATCCAGCAAGATGGCATCAAGATATGCTATCATCCAGAGCATAGCAGTGTGCGCCGAAGTCTGTTGAAACACCACTACAGCAGCGGATCCCAAACTAAATGGTCCGTGGACACCCATGGACTAAATGGTCCGTGGACAACCAGTGGCTGATGATTCCATTTTTGGTGGTTTGCAAAAAATTGACAGGCTAGATTAGGCTAGCCTATGTGCATCAGAAGTTAAGCAACCTGCTACTTGTGGGGAGCACAGCTGCTTGTGAGAGAGGCATGAGGACTGGTAAAGTGATTTACCAATCCACCACCTCTTTTAGGTGGGTCCTGGTGCTAAAAAGTTTGGGACTGCACTAGAGTGGAGTGCCATGTGTACATTGAAGTATCTATGCACATTTAGAACACAGGCTGTTTGAGAACTGTGTTGTTGTTTTCTCTTCTGCCACCATGAACACTTTTTTCCAGTTCTGTTATTTCATTTTATGTGCATATCCGTCATCCTGCAAATGCTAAAACTGAAAGTAGATGATATAATATCCCCTGAACTGCTGTAAAATTATAGCCAGTCATCAAGATTGTTGAGGCTTCAGTCATAAGCAAAGACAAAATGTGCATATTGTGCTGGTTCACAATGTAAGATTATAGCTCTCCATGGGCTGAAGCAACAAACTGCTTAGAAAAAATGATAGCCAAATTTTGCCCAAGTGATGGCCACACTGGCAATTTATGAGGAGCCCTAGAGAGACATACTAGATTTCCTCAGATGGAGCCAATAATTGACAGGCTGCATATCTCAAGAGAGTGCATTGATTATCAACTATAGTGATCTCCATGGATTTCACACAGACCAGTCAGCATACTTAAGCCACATTACAGGACTCCATGGATTGTGTTTCCCTCTTGTTTGACATTTTGTGTCCCAGCAACCTGTGAAAACCCGCATAACAATAAAAACAAATGTTTCCTCCTCTGAAAATAGTATAATCACTGTTACAGTGAAGGAAAAACAATCCCTGTTGCTTTGCACTAAAGTTTACCATAATTTTTGAGGAGAATGCAGAATAAGCAAGAAACCTTTTCCTACTGCAGTGCTTTTATAAATATTGCATCCTTTGCCATTTGTAGAGGGTTAGAATAAGGATAAGCCAATATATTTTTTAGTTATCACTTCATGGCACATGTCAGGATGGCAGCATACATAAGTACTTGGTTCATATTTTCCTTAGTGCTTACTAAGGCTCCTTCTGACTTTGACCCATCTGAGATGAATTAGTCAATCACTGAAAATCTGCATTTTCTGCAAAAAAAGTTGCTTTCCCGCTAGAGGTGCGGCATGTTTTTAGTGCGTCCACATCTTCTTGCACAGGTCCCAGAGACTGGAGAGAGTGTTTTTTGAGTGATGAAGGAAATAAGAGTCCTCAGCTGGCAAGAGTAGCTATTTGGAAGAGACAGAGAGGCTCAAGTGAAGGAGGTGGTAAAGTTTACTTATCGAATCAAAACAGCAAGCCAAATATTTTGCGGCAGAACGTATAACTTGCTGTGCCTTTTTTATATTGCATAGTTATTTGCACATATATTAAAATTTCTGTTGTGCTATTTCCTGAAAGCTTAGGATGGGTAAGAGCATTTGCATTCATAAAAATATTTTTTTGCATAGCATAATGTGTGTGTTCGTGCACTAGATAGATACAATTATAGAATACTTTGGCTTGATCAAATTATTTAGGGCACAATCCTAACCTGGAGTTAGGCCAGCAAAATTTGGTCAGTACAAGGGACACTGTAAAACATGTTTTACACCCTCAGAGTCAGGAGGATGGCACATGTTTGTGGACTGGCTGGCTGACTCCTAGAGTGGTCCAAACATACTTTACGGTGTCCCTTGTGTCAGCCAAACTTTGCTGGTCTAACTGAGCTGGCCTAACTCCAGGTTATGATTGTGCCCTTAGATACATTTTCAGACTAGTGTCTAAAACCTTTCATTCTCTTGCTGCTTTAAGAGCATTTTACAACCATCAAAATATTTTTTGCATAACATAACTTATCAAAGAATTATGAATTATATAACATAATGTGTGTGTGCATGCACTAGATAGAATTGTAGAACACTTCGGCTTGATCAAATTATTTAGTTACATTTTCAAACTTGTGTTGTCTCTTCATGGTGAGTGGTGAATAAAAAACATTTCATTCTCCTGTAGTTTTACTAGCCAAAGAATGCACTTGATTTCAAAGGGGTGTTTTAACCATCTAAGGTTGCAGTTCTGTGCGCACTTATTTGCGAAACTTACTTAGGTTTCAAACATAAGTCCTGGGGGCTGGATGCGGAAGCTCTTTATCTGACCCTTGGGCTCTCTGAATACAACCATCAGCTGCTGTCTGAGATGTCACTGCTGAAAGGGCTCCCCACATGATAATTGGGTTCTCCCATATCTTAAAAATATCAATATTTGCATATTTTCTCTTCTGTCATTTGCAGTTAATGAGTTTCCTGAGTGAGAAAAAAGTGCTTATTTCTGGTCATGACCTGCTTAATGACATCACTTCCTGATTTATGATATCACTTCCAGCCCTCAGCAGGCATCATGAATGCTATTCAGCCTTTGCATACAACATCTGTTCAGTGGCATATGTCTGAAGGGGGAAAGCGGACAGGGACGTTTTTGAAAGGGGATAAAATCCAGCATGCACCATTGCCACCCTCTCTTTTCCCCTCCTCACAGTTGGCTCCTCTCCAAAATCACCCCATTCCTGCCCATCCACAAGGCGCCCACCCCCTCATGCCCGCTTACCTGCACTGGAGCTGGTTGCCAGGCATAGCAGCTGACCTCCAACACTGCTGGTCCTTTGCAGCAGCAGATTGAAAATGACTGCTGGCAACATGCTCCACACAACATTGAGCAGCTGATTGTGGAAGCAGGACAGTGTTCTTCTGCTGTAAATCTCAGGATAGGATTGGGCCATTAAGATTCTGTTTCATCGGTCAAGCAATATTCAGCCACGAAGTGTTCTTGGATCAAAGGGTCTAAAAAAAAATTCAAGTACTTAGTGAGATCAGTTCCTCTCTCCTTGCCTTCTCCCTAGCTGTGGCCCACCGCAATGAAAAGCGACTTTCTTTTTATTTTGGGTATTACTTTGCCTAAGAAATTACTGTAATGGTTCTGATTCAAAGTTAATAATCTTTACTCATTGCTTATTACTGCATAGCATTACATTGTAGCTATGGCCTGTTTACTATAAAATTTCCTCTCAGGATGTTATAATGAGGCATTTATAATAAGGTGCTGCTGCTTCAGTAGATACCAAACACACAAAAATAGTTGCACTGGAAGAGGGGTTTCTTCTTATAAGTGAATAATAGGCCTTCGAGTTTTGCTGCCTGAAATCTCTGAAGAAAAATAACAATATGACTCCAAGACTATGCCCAATAAATACTATTTGTTAATGTCACAAGCCTGTGTTTTTCTGCTCCAACACGGTTTGATGCTTTCTCCTTGTCTTCCAACAGACAACTGGATCAACTAACACAGTGGTTTAGAGAGCATAATCCTACACACTCATTGGGTCGGTGTTCAGGCCCCATCCCACGCATCCATCTGTAGTAGGGACAGTCAACAGATGGTCCCCAACTTTGTGTCAAGGTGGAAATGCTTGAAGGGGGATCACCCATTGCTTACCATGTTCACCGGGATAGGTGCCTGCAGTAAAGTGGGGTGGGGATGGGGGTGTTATGACCTATTGCAGGCTTATGATTATAATTTGTTCAGTGGCATTGGGCAAATAAACATTGCCCAATTATAATTCCTAAAACCTATTATTGCCAAATCTTACCCCGCATTGGCACAGCCTGGCTGCATGGCTTGTGCTGTAGGCAGCGCAAGTTAGGAGGCAGTTGGAGGTCTCCTTGTGGTAAGGGGATATTTTTCCCCTTACCCCAAGTAACGACCCAGTTTGCCCAATGTGGTTACTCTGATCTCTACCAGCTATTTAGCTGGTGGAAGTCTGAACACTCTCACCCATGTAAGACTGGCTGGCCAGGGTGGGAGGATAAGATACAGCGGAGGAGGTCTCTTCTGATTCTGCCCATTCCCATGCTATATCTGCCCCCCTGTTTCAACCTCCCTCACCCAGAAACACCTCCTCCCCACCTTCAAAACACTCTACCACCACCCTCTCATCAATTTTGTATCTGTGTTTGTTCTACAATAACCATTATAAGTTTAGAAGGAGATTCATAATTCCACTTTCTGGGTCCTTTTTCTATATTGAAGAATCAAATTATTATTTATACCACACCATTATGAACACGGCACTCACAGTTTCATAAGCAAAAAAGGTCAGATTCCCTGTTGCCAAAGAGTTTACAATCTATATTTTGATAGGCAGGAAAACAGAGGAAGGGAAAGAAAAGGAAAGGTAGCAAGGGATGAATGTGAACAAGTTAATATAAGTTTAGCGCACTTGTTCCTATTTTAGCTTTAGTGCAGGTCAGAGGAAGGAGAAACCAAATGTCACACGAATTGCATCAGCCACAGTCAACGTAAAGAAAGCTGACTCCTTTTGTGAATTTGTGGCTGGAGTCCCAATTACTGTATTAGGCAGAGTTAGCTTCACTTGTCAATTCGCTGTCATGCTTCTCTGTTCCAGTGGCTTGAGTATACTTAGAGGTGAGTCAAGTGTGACTCTAAGTAAACAGACAGTGCTTTGAAAAGTCAGTTTCTGATTGCTAACAAGCACTGTATGAATTTTTCTTTGGATACGTTAGTCCATCAGTTCATGTTGGATCCTTGTAAAGCTGAGCATTCATTTATATAGTTCACGTAACTCAGCTAAAATACAGAGAACCCAACTCTATTGTGAAGAAAAACGGATAACTGCAGATGACTGTCAAACTATGCAAGTAACCTCTTCAAAGTTTACTATAGAACATTTACTATTGCACTGTGTGAAACACGATCAACCTCTGACTGTGCGGTATGTGGAAACCTGGGAACACGGAGTAGGAACACTGATGGCCCAGCCCTGTTGGCCACTTTGGGACAAGCATACCACTGTTGCAGATTGGCCAGCAATGGTACGCGAAGCAATGGTACACCATTGCTGGGCCTGTGTGAGCCATCAACACAAAGTGATGGCTGCATCAGGGCCCAGCCATGGCAGACACAGGCTGCATCAGCCTCGGTAAGTCGGTAGTATGCAGCGTCGTCATCCGCAAATGAACTCCCGGAATGCTGGGAGGAACATAAGCAGGGCTTCGCTGTGATTGGCTGCCCGCCCGTTTCGTTCCGCAGCTGCCCTGGCCTAGAGGGGTGCCTGCTCACTGGGGGAGACAGGTGGGGGCGCGCCGGGTGCCTGGGCAAGCAGCGGGGGGCCACGCCAACCGGGGCAGCCCCCCCCCTTGAGGCCAGGGCAGCCGCAGAATGAAACAGGTGGGCTGCCAATCATACGAAAGTCCCGCCCACGTCCCTCCCAGCGTTCCAGGAGTTCATTTGCGGATGACAACGCTGGTAGTATGGGCATGTTCTGGATGGGGGGAGGGCAGGGGAAGTTTCAGGGAGGATCATAGGAGGGCAGGGGACAGATCAGAGGAGAGTGGGTGGATCCCAGAGGCAGTAGCAGTGTATACCAGAATCCCACCCCCTTACCTGTTTAATCTCTCCCCCCCCTTTTCTCCTCAAATTTACTTATTTTCACTTAGCTCTTGCAACTCTCCTGATCTCTCCCTCCCCCACCATAGAATGTAATACACACTTCCTTGGCACGCCTGCATGCTGCAGAGTAACAGGAGATAGGATTTGGCTGCGATTGGGAGCTACAGATGGTCACCTCCCCATGCAGTCACTGGCACCTTGGCATAAATTTTGGAATATGTTTCAAGACAGAGTCCATCTAAAAGCTATGAAATGAAAAGAGTGCTAAATTCATTCATATCCTGTATTTCTTCCTATAAAGTGCTCAAAGCAGGACATCATCAATCCAGCTACTGAGCCAAACTCGGCCGGCTTAACTGGTGGCAAGGTGGCTGTATCACGTGCCTTCAGGCCGTAACCTTCAGGGTTTCTCTTCAGTGTTGCTGTTTCTTGCAAAATGTACCCTTATAAAGATAATTTGATGAAATTGTAACTCTTTACTACTGGGATGTTTCACTTTCCTGAGGTTCTAAGGAAGACATAGCTGTTTGGCCCAAGCAATAAAGCTGGACTTACCAGGAAGGAAACATTCATTTGTTTAAGGATGGCTCCAGAGAAGACGCTAAACACAACATTGAGATTACGTCTAAATACGTATATATTACCAGGGTCCCTTGTGTCAGGATTCCCATCACAGTCAATGCCAGCAATCATTGTCCCTAGGTACCATGCTGGTGTAAAGGGACTAAATCATTGGCAATGCCCCCTTGATTCCCTTATCCAAATATCCTGCATTGTTGCTTACCACACTGATAAAGGAAGAAATCATGAATAAGCATCTCCCACATGGTGGGTGAGGGTGAGATGGATCAAAGCAATATCACAATGCATGGTGTTATGGTGGCAAGCAAGGCGGCTGAGGATGTTCCTCTGAGACAGAAGAATGTGTCCGTACTATTCCAACAGCATTAATATGGCATACTGGTAACATGAAGAACTCAGAAAAGCAAAAGCGATCAAGTAGCAGAGGCAAGACTGAAGGTAACACACACTTGCGGACCTGGCCCACTTGCCACCTTGGGGCCAAGACTGCAGGCTGCGGCCACCCTCAGCAACTAGTGCTCCCCACTTACCTGGATCTCACGGCACCCTGTGCAATTCTCCATTGTGCTGCGAAAACCTCCTGAGCCTTCAGAAGGCTTTTATGCAATACTTCCAATATTATATAGCAGTCCTCGTGGTGGCGCAGTGGGTTAAACTGCTGCTGCTGGGCTTTCTGACTGGACAGTTGGGAGTTCAAGACTGCGCAATGGAGGGAGCTCCCATTGCTTGTCCCAGCTCTTGCCAACCTAGCAGTTCGAAAGCACCTAAAAGGGCAAGTAAATAAATAGGGACCACTTCAGTGGGAAGGTAGCGGCGTTCCGTGTGCCTCGGCGTATAGTCGTGCTGGCCGCATGACCATGGAAGCTTGTCCTTGGACAAACACCGGCTCTACAGGCTTAGAAACGGAGATGAGCACCGCCGCCTACAGTCGGTCACGACTTGACCATTCGGTCGTGGGGAAACCTTTACCTCTGGAGGAAGTGGTGGATGGTGCCTGCCTCCCAGGTAATGGTTGTCCGCCTCTGATGACACATCAACCTACAGGGCTTTCAAGGGGCCCAAGTGGCTTGACTCTGTCAGGAAACTCTTTCTACACAGTTCACACTGTGATAACTGCCCATTTGTTTCCAGGTGCAATTCAAGGTGCTGTTATTAGCACCAGAGTATCTTAAGGTCTGCTTCCTGAAGTCATCTGGGCAAACTATCATGTGTGCCCCCATTATCTGAGGTTCAATTGGTGGCAAAACAGCAAGGCTCTTCCCTATATAATAGCAGTTATGGAAATCTCTCCTTGTTAAATTAAGAACTGAATTCTCTCGGTATACCTTCCAGCAGGTGCTCAAGATACGATTGTTTTGTACCATTCTCTCACTTTTTGATTTGAGTGACTGCTATTTGCTGTTTGTATTATTTGTTATTGTTTGATTACTTGTGTATTTTATGGAGTTTATTGTATTTTATATTGTTATTAGCTACCTTGGACCTTTTTATTCTAAAACTGAAAAGTGGGGCATAAATGTTCTAAACTAAATACAGGCTTACCCTGGTACTGATTCAGAATCCATGGTTTCAGTTATCCGATACTGGGACACCTATTCAAAAGATAGTGGAACATTAAACACATCTCTTTCTTTCTTTTCTTTTTTTACCACCACGTTGCAGCAAAAACACTGATACTCCTTTGTCTTTAAAAGGGTATCCCCAGTATCCACAGTTTCCGGTATCCAGTGGGGGTTGGGGGTTGGAATCCCAGCGGAAACCAGGGCATGTCTGTATAGCTACAATTACATAATGTCATGGACCTGATACATAGTTGTGGTTTGTTCTAACAGAATTGCAACTGACAGCTCTAACATAATAGGTGGCTGTAATGACACTGATTTAAACAACACTGAGTAGTGTTCATACCACTTCTATTTAGGATCAGCCTACACTTAATTGGCAGAACTACTGTGTTTTCTATAGAAACAGAGTGTATGAAACCATATCAATTAGGAAGTTTGCTATGCTTAAAAATAAGCTCATATTTAAGTGCTACGCTAAACAGTGATGTGATTGCCCCAGTTGAAGTGCTTTGTTAATACTAAGCTTATTTTACATATAATTATATATCTAAATGCATTCCTTGAAATAAATATTACTCACAAATTGGTCTATAATCAGTGAGTGGCTAAATCATAGATATTAACTTCTGAAAAATAATTAAAGGTAATATAAAGGTTTCCCCAGACTAGGCCAAATGGTCTAGTCATGACCGACTGTAGGGGGTGGTGCTCATTTCCGTTTCTAAGCCGAAGAGCTGATGTTTGTCCAAGGTCAAGTTTCTGTGGTCATGTGGCCAGTGTGACTATACACCAAGGCACACAGAACACTGTTACCTTCCCATCAAAGTGGTACCTATTTATCTACTCGCATTTTTTAAATGCGCTTTCAAGCTGCCAGGTTGGGAGGAGCTGGGACAAGCAATGGGAGTTCACTCCATTGCGTGGTCTCGAACCACCAACCGTCCGGTCAACAGCTCAGCAGTTTAACCTGCAGCGCCACCATGTCCCTTGAAAAACCATCTTTTAATTCACCGCCTGCATTTCTAAATACATTATATATTCCGGTTGAGGTTACATAGCTAAATATGGGGTGGGGGCAAGGTGCCCTGGGTGCCACTCTCAGGGGGGACTCACCACTAGGAGCTAAAATTGCTAAAACCGTGGTTTTAAAGAATAATACCATCATGTTGTGTGTATATTCACAAGGAATTCAATGAAAAAAAACTGGAGTGTAATATCTTGTATAAAAAGTTATGGCCAAAAAACTAAAAACCAAAAATACAAATTCTTATCTCAAAATCGTGGTTCGTTAAAATAATGTCATATGCAAAAATTTTCAAGGAATTCAGTGCAATAGCTTCATTCTATCAAATGTAATGGCAAAAAAACCAACAACAACCCAACACCGTATCCGCCTTACATACCATTATGTGTTATGGCTACATTGAACCTTCAGATGCAGGACCAGCATGTCACTGAGTACTATGTGCAGTCGAGCAGCAGCAGGGGAGGGCACTGATGTAATAATAATAATAATAATAATAATAATAATAATAATAATAATAATAATGTGTGTGAGTGTGTGTGTGTGTAAAATTTTGTCATATGGGGGGTGTCAAATATTTATGGGCCCTGGGTGCCAAATGACCTAGCTATGCCACTGTCTAGTTGTCAGTGGATTAAACAAAAAAAAAACATAAAACAGGTATGTCGTCATTTCTACTTGCAACTGCTGACAAAGAAGATATCCTGGAATGAATATCTGGTGGCAAGAAAAAAAATATGATAGCTTTAATCTGCAGAATTGAATGTTCTCTAAACTATTAGATGGACTAAGAGCCCAATCCGAACGAGGATTGTGCTGCCCTTATACAGCAGTTCCATTGTCATAAATGGCCATATGGCAACACACACGAATGGCAATAGTGTCAGAGACTCGCTGCTGCAGCCAGCTTTGCCTCTGGCAGCAAAGGTAAGCTGGCGGCAGAAGTGGAAGGAACAGAGGCATTTCTAGATGGGGAGGGAGTAAGAAGACTGGGAGAAGGAATAGAAGGGATAGACCGCGGTGACACAGGTGTATGCCAGATCCTGACCCTGTTCTCCCTTCCCTCTTCCTTACTCTCCTTGGACTTACATCAGCAAAATAACTGACCCAGATCTGAAGAGACTCATTAGGGTAGCAAAGTCTTGTTCCAGGGTAAAGGAACAGAAGTTAGCTTATACCACAATGAGAACCATGAGCCTGCCTGCTCCTGTAAGATACAGCATGTATTCCATTGGCACTATTGCTTCGTCAGGGCGGGATTTTGCTGTAAGGCTCCAATCTAATGCACCCTAACCTGAGAGTAGGTTCTTTAAACTCAGTGAGGCTTACTTCTTTGTAGACATTCCTAGGATTGCATTGTGAATTGATGAGATTATTTTGATCAATAATCAAAATAAGATTATTTAGATTATTTAAGAATTGTTAATTGTAGGAATTGTTCGTTTCACTGAAATTAATAGACCTTGCTGTGCCTGATTTTGTTGTATTGGTTGGTTTTACATTTTCTCTACAACATCAAAGCCATATCATCAAGCAGAACAGGATGTGCAGCAAAACTACATACCGTTGCATAGCTGCACTGTAATATGAAAAATTTTGCACCCACAAAATCCACTGTAGCTGGCCTTGTTCAGTTGTCTCTTGAGGGGGCCGTCTTGGCCTGTGATGTTAAGAATTTGCAACATAAATAGTTTCAGGCACTTTATCTTGTCCAAAGACTTGAAGGTGATGACAGTTTGAATTCTTCTTATGCTGTCTTTGCTTATATTTGCTTTCATCCATGCATCTTGGTATTTAGATGAATATGTGTGAAAAAGTAAATTTATTGGAGAGCCAGAACCACTCTGCATTTCTGCATGTGCATGTTTTGCGGATTCATTGTTTTCAGTCTACTTGTTTCAATAAACTGCTTAGTGCTAACATCTTGGCTGTGAAGGAGGCTGGCTTTTTGCCTGCCTAAGTTTGCCATGTAACATTGTAGATCCCCAAGGGATGTGTTTGTCTTGTACATCTGCTAAGAACAGAGTCACCATAGTGGTTTCATAAATGCCAGATGATATTGCTGTGTAGCTTTTAAATTGTAGAAAGCTTCCAAAATATGTTGTTAGAGTTTTTGTTCTTTGTATCAAAATACTAAAACATGATTTTGTTGTATTGCTTTGTCTATAGATGCCCCTGCAAACTTATAATGTTGTATTCCTTTGAACTGTTAAATATTAAGCATGGAAACAGCACTTGATGTGTGAGTATTCGCAATGTGTGATGTCCATGTCAGTCGTGTTTATGCAGAAGTTTAATTTTCACAAACTTATAAGGAGAGCTAACATTTGCAGTCACTTTGAGCTATTTACTGCATAATTGGGATTGACATGCTCATAAAAATAGCAACTTACTCTAATATGATCTTGCCTTCTGTAGTGCAAAATCCTAGGACCAGTCCAGGAGTGGAGCTCTGCAAAAAACCACTTTTCAGATCCTATGTCAATGGTGCAGTTCTGAAAAAATAAAAGGGAGTCAGTTGAGTGTTTGGCCAGCAGTACCAATGGTTGGAGCCCCTAGCATTCGCAAAAAGGGAGCAGATATTTACAGCTCTTATCTGTGGCAAAAGGAAGAGCTGGTTGGGCAACACACCTGATATTAGAGATATGCTTGCTAATCCTGGGTGTTAGAGACATGGGACAGAGATGCAGCATCAATATATTGCAGCATGGTATCTCCCCCCGCCCCCCGCTTTTATTTACCTGTGTGGGGAGCATTTTGCTTGCTTCCCCTGTAGGAGTGGTAGAGATTCCAGTTGGGTGTTTGTGTGTGGAGTCTTCCTGGGGCGGAGTCCCTGCAATAAGAATTATGAGGAGACAAGAGCAAACCAAATATTGTGTCATGCTTCCTGTGAGGGAAAAGAGGATGTTTGTGCATGTCCGTCAGTGGGTGGACTTCTATTCCATTGGGGCTGTTGTTGCACTGGCATACATGAAGATAGGATAGGATTGTTATGATGGATAGGATAGGATGTCTCAAGGATAGGATTGTTCTGAACAGTCTTCCATCTAGCCTAGTCTTGCCCACCGTGCCTGACAATGGTTCTCCAAAATCTCAGGCATTCTTCCTTCTGATCCCACTTTTTGAGCAAATATGTCAGGGACCGGCTCTGGGATCTTATACCTGCACATAAAGTGCTTTATGACTGAGCTGTAGGCTCCGCATGGTACCCGGAAAAATTGAACAGTCGCTGTGCTGTGCAGCATGGAGTCTCTCTAAATCAGGAGTATACAAATATCTGTAGCTGAGTAAAAAGCTACGAGGTTGGAAGTGGGTTGGTTTCCCATCGTGTAGAATCAATGTCCTGAGTAATCTGGGGGGGTTAGTCATTATTGGCCTTGGCTCCATTATAATAAATTCTAGGTGGTGTTTCAGTAGAAATCATTTGTGCATTATCATTAATGACATTGTTATCCCACACTTCAGCTGTTTCAGCCGCAGCCTGGGACATTCAGCTGAGTTCACTACTTGGCTTTGTTCTCCATTTTATTTTGCTTTAACAAAAAGTGAAATATGGTTATTATAGCCAAATTACTTTTAGACAGTCTTATTTTCCAAGAAGACAAACTGTAAATTCAGCTGTTGCTCATTGTGACTTTGGAGAATTGTTTACTCTTTCCCTTCTCCATAACTGGTCTTCCATATGACCTTAAAATGAACAGCTGCGTTTAGCTTTATTTTGCTTCTCATATTGGAAAACCAATACTGGTATCTGCAGATTATACTGGCCCTATTTGCCGTTTTCTTTGGTCTCTAGCAGTGTTTCTCAAACTGTGGGTCTATGGTGATGAATGAATTAGCTTCCCCCCCCCCGGGGGGGGGTGTTGGGTGGTGGAAATGTTGCAGTTCAGAATTATATTTGTATACAGGTTGAGCCTAAGTATCCGCAAATATTTCATCCACTGATTTGACCCAACTTGGGTCCGTCCCCCCTTTGGATCCAACCAGAGCTGTGCTCCGGTCACTTCTGGAGGCTTTTCTGAGGCTGCGCACGTCCTCCCCTGGCCTCAGCAGGCCTCAGAATGGCCTTTTCAGCTGGGGGGAAAAACACCACCACATTACTCCTGGTTTTCAAGAAAACTGGAAACCATTGTGAAGCTTGGGAAAGAAAAATTCTCCCTTTCTGAGCCCTGTTGAGGCTGTGGTAGTATCCGCACTGCTTCAGTGGTCCTAAGAAAGCCATCCGGACTGAACTGGAGCACAGCTGGGCAAAATCTGCGGGTTTAATTACCCACGAATTTTTTTAGACATGAAGATTCCAGGAACAGAAGCCTCATGGATAAAAAGGCCCCACCTGTATTTGTACTGCAAAATTTAATGTTATTTGAATAGGAAATCATTCCCAGTTTGAAGTATTGTCTGCTCTACTTCTATCTAGAAAATTGCTTCCATACATAGGACCACGGTATGCTGTGCATCAGCATTGGCAACTTTTCGCAGACGTATTGAAACGTTGTAATGGAGTATAAAAAAAACAATCATATGCCTGCAGAATGGCGAGTCAGATTTCCAAACTTAGCACCATAGTGCTCAAGCTATTCCTTTCAGATAATTTGTTTTATTTGAATTTATTTATAATATATGGTGATTTCCAAAATTATAAATGTTTCCCCTGCTGTTATTTCTTTGACTTGTATCACCTCCTTCCCATCGCTGAAAAGAAATCATACTCACCAGCCAACCTGTTACAAACCTCCCTTTAAATTCATAAAGGTAAAAGGTAAAGGTTTCCCCACGACCGAATGGTCTAGTCATGACCGACTGTAGGGGGTGGTGCTCATCTCCGTTTCAAAGCCTGTAGAGCCGGCGTTTTGTCCGAGGACAAGTTTCCATGATCATGTGGCCAGCATGACTATACGCCAAGGCTCACGGAACGCCATTACCTTCCCACCAAAGTGGTCCCAAAGTTATCTACTTGCATTGAGGTGCTTTCGAACTGCTAGGTGGGCAGGAGCTGGGACAAGCAACGGGAGCTCAGTCCGTCACACAGTCTTCAACTCCCAACCTTCCAGTTGGAAAGCCCAGCAGCAGCGGTTTAACCCGCTGCACTACCACATCCCACATTCATACCTTTAAATTTAAATTTCATCTAATTGACAGTTGTTCCAATTGATTAATCTGTGGAGGGTTCATGAAATTATTTTGGAGAAAATTTATTGAGAACTGCAGTTTAAATGAATAGCACAATGAGTACAGTACAGGCAGTCCCCTTTATCCAGAGATCTAGTATCTGTAGTTTCAATTTTCCGTGGATCTGTGTGTCCAAGGACCAGATCTTTATGTTCTTTGAAGTCTTAGGGTCCAAGCCTATAGCGCCCAGCACAAGCAAGACACTTGTACCACCAGCACTGGGTGTCATAAAAGTGCCGTAAGCTACTCTGGCTCCAGCAGTATGTGCTTATCATCAGTGCTGAAGCCAGCACCAGTCGGCAGTTGGCCTCAGTGCCACTAGATCAAACGTCATTCACTAGAGCGGCCAGTGATGTTACTGCTGAGGACAGCCCAGGAGAGGAGCAGGCCCCCAAGGGGGCACGGACGGCAGCAGAGTCTGCTGCTTAATCCTGAACCACTGAGAGGCTGACATGGGCCTCATCAGATCTGCACCCGCTCAGTAGTGGGCATAGATCCATGCAGACCCATCAGGGCTGCTGGAGCTCTAGATGATGTAAGGGAATTAATGTTCCCTTGAGACCTCCAGCTGCTTCCCAGGCCCCATAAGATACAGCAGTAGCCATTTTGGCACTGCTGTAACTCTGGATGCTGGAGAAGCATAGGATTGGGTTGCCCGTGTTCTTTAAAGTCTTACCGGTATTTTGTGTTTTAAACAGGGAGCTAAAAGTATTCAAGTTTATAGCACAAAGTGGGTGGATTTGATTTAAATCGTCAATTTAAATAATAATAATAATAATAATATTTATATACCTCCTTTCTTTGGTCATTAGATTGCTCCTCTGACTTTAATTCAAGGCGGTTTACATAGGCAGGTTTTATTTCTCTAAACCCCCAAGGGTTTTTTACAAATTACAAAGAAGTTCTGTCTTTCAAGAACTACAACAACATACAGATGGAACTTTCGTGGTCTAGTCCTTTTTTCTGGCCGCACAATTGCCTTCCTGCTGGCTGATAGATGGCTTCTCTGCTCCCACCAAAGAAACAGCTGGCCCAGCAGAACTCCTCTCTCACAGGCAGCTGGAGACAGCTCAGCTCTTATCAGTCGCAATTCTCAAGGTCTGCCGCTCACAGAAGCTTCCGGTGTTCTTGAATGGGCGACCTTCGGATCTTATCTTCAGGCAAACGGAGGCTTTAACTCTTTCGACTAAACCACTTAATAGTCTGCATTGTTTGCATTATCTTGTGCTATCTTCCAAGGATCATTTCTGTGACCTCCTTGCAGGATAGCAGCTCAAAACTCCCAGGATGAAATCCAAAATGGAGTCAGACCTGTTCACATTTAAGGGAAGGAGAGGGTGTTCTCAGCACTGCCCTCCCCTCGATGGGGTCCATACCTGTTCCCATCACATCCTGGTCTTACCCCGTCACTTTTCCAGGTCTTGTATTATGTGCATCTGGTTACACCTCCATCTGACCATCCTGAGCATCGCAATCACAAGTGTTACCTATAGGCCAAAATAATCACAATGGGGTACAGAGCCACGTTAAGGAGGCGCTCAACAGTTGGACTTTAGCCAAGAAGTGTTTTCCCACCAAGAGTTGCTACTGGCTGCTTTTACTGTTGCCAGAACATCGCTTTTGCCAGAGAGTTGAAAGTGGTTAGCGGGAGCTTGAGGTGTTTTGGCTGTGAGTTTTCGCCAAGGCTCAGTCTTCAAGCGTTTATTTCCTTTTCTTTAGCAGCTTGGCTGGGCTGGGTGCTCACAGCCAGGTAGAGGAAACATGGCGGTTTCTGAGGGAAACGGGGCAGGGGGGTTCCCCACATCAATATGAAATATCAGAACAGTAAATCAAAAATCCATCACTGCTGATAAGAGTTGCCTTATCTAGGAGGAACTTCCAAGGATATAAAAGAAAATTGTCTTCTGCTTAGGCATGAAATCAGCAATACATTGATTCATACAGTAGTTTCTTGTTATACTGCTAGAGCCAGTGCTGAGCAGACTGCCATGATCTTTCTTTGTTTTCTTGTTTTTCTTTCTTTCCTTACTTTTATATCTTTCTTCACATCTTGGGTCATTCCAACAGTAAACCGTTTGCCCAATGTTTCTTTATAGCTTCTCTTATTTGTTAGTGCCCATAAAGCAGAATCCCTAGACATTCCCTCAAAAGGGAAAATCATTATATTTCTAGCAGAGTGTTCAATATCTGTCTTTTTCCTCTGCCTTTTCATGCTCATTTTACACTGGAGCCTTCGTGTGTGTGTGTGTGTGTGTGTGTGTGTGTGTGTGTGTGTGTGTGTG
>JAJKFI010000019.1:2846769-2860634 GCA_029204185.1 Lerista edwardsae
GTGTGTGTGTGTGTGTGTGTGTGTGTGTGTGTGTGTGTGTGTGTGTGTGTGTGTATTTGCCCCATTGATTCTATTTCAAACAACAATGCCTATTATATTTGTGTTCTAATGAAAATGAAAGACTCGTTTCAATTTCCCTTGTTCCCAACTGCTAAATTTCAGCTCTACATTTAATCTCATCCATTCACAGTGCAGACAAGAATATGCAGATCTGTGTTGAAAACGAAGAGGGCTGACAGCAGGAAAGAAGGAAGCTAACAAATTGGGCTATTACGCATGACGTAGTATTTGAAGGAGCTTTAGGTTGTTTCACAAGATGTCATTTTAGTCTCTGTCATTAAAAAAAAAAGAATATAGTACTGTAAAGTAGGAATTGTTCTATGGAGCTTGATGAAGAAGGGAGGGGATGCACTAAGCAGCCCAGCGACCCACCTTTCAGGCTTCAAACAAAATGCCAACCATTTGTTTTATAATGAAAATGAAACGTTAGTTCATTAGAAAATGAAGCTGTTCTAAGACATTTCTACCCCACAACTCCTGGCAAACCAGGAGACCCACTCTTTAGCATTCCTTCCATTATAAATAATTGTGTATGAAGTAGGTACAAAACTTATATTATATAAATTAATTCATAATTTAATCCAGGTGCCTTTAAAAGGGGATTGGACAGATTTCTGGATTGGTCCAGCTTTGGCTATAGGCCATGATGGATTCATTGTGCAACCTCCTTGCATTAGTAGTAGGCCACTTAAGAAGGCCAGGTACAAGGGAGTGGCAATAGGATGCAGGCATCTTGTTGTCTCGTGTGCTCCCTGAGGCATCTGGTGGACGACTGTGAGATACAGGAAGCTGGACTAGATGGGCCTTTGGCCTATCCAGTAGGGCTCTTATAATGATTCATGTGCATATGCAAGATAGCTCTTGATGCCCCTGGAAGATTTGGGATATTTTCCAGGTTCCAGATCTTGTTCAAATAGATAGCCAAGTTTCAAGATCCATTTGGGTCAGAATCTGTCGATGGAGAAATAGATTCCCCTGTCTGCATTTCGCACTGTGTTGTTCAGGAACTTTCGTATTTCTTGTAACGGAAGAGTGAAAGGGTTGATTTTTCCCTTAATATCTGCAACAATTGCCATTTTCTGGAAATAGATGTTTCATTCTTCCCAGTGGAAATTAAATGTGGCCACAGGACTTTTCCATTGTGTCCCATTTCTTTACAATGCTGTAGCTCCTCAAAATAGAACCTGATGCACTTCTGTGACACATTCCTCACCTAAGAAGTAGCAGCGATATATCTATGCTTGCCCCACATATATACAAACTTCTTCCAGTGATGGAAATATCCTTTGGGGGGGGGGAATTCAAGATGAACCCTGTTACAACCTTTATGAACTTTTTTTTTGTTAAGGAGACCACTTTGACAGTCCAGTGAGATCTAAGTGAGAAAATGAGCAGTGACACCTGCCCCAGCCGTATTCGCTAAACATCCGTTAATGCTTTTCTTTCAGCTCTCTAATGGCATCTGATTCATCGAAATCCCCCATTGGCAATCTACTACATATCCTAAACTTCTTTCTTTCTTTTAGTTGTAACTCATGAATTTTGACTTTCAGATAAAAATAGTAATTTCTTACGTAAATATCAAGAAAAATAGTACTTACCTGATTGTGCTTTGCTTGCCCCTTTTAGAACTTACAAGTAAGTTTTTCTCTGGTTACAAGTAAGTTTTTCTGTTCTGGTTAAACACCAGTGTTCCCAATCACAGGGAGGATCTTTCCTCCTAAGTACTGCATTAGTCACTGCAGACAAACACTGTACTCACGGTATAGTGTGGCAGGGCTTGCTGGGGCACTCTTGCTCCACCCCAACTATGTGCTCTTGTACACATACTCAGTAAAGTCTGCATAGGACAGGAAAAAAAAGAAGGGAGTAGCCAAGATGTCCTAAGGGACGTGGTGGCACAGCGGGTTAATCAGCTGCTGCTGGGCTTTCCGACCGGAAGGTTGGGAGTTCAAGACTGCGCAAAGGAGTGAGCTCCCGTCGCTTGTCCCAGCTCCTGCCAACCTAGCAGTTTGAAAGCACCTAAATGCAAGTAGATAAATAAGGACCACTTCGGTGGGAAGATAACGGCGTTCCGTGCGCTACGGCATAGAGTCATGCTGGCCACGTGACCACAGAAGCTTGTCCTTGGACAAAACACCGGCTTTACAGGCTTTGAAATGGAGATGAGCACTGCCCCCCTACAGTCAGTCATGACTAGACTATTCGGTCGTGGGGAAATCTTTACCTTTTTTTAGCCAAGACAAATATTCACAACCACCACAAAAGATTACTGTTCAAGAACTGCTGTAATTCTACATGAGGGGGGAGTACTTTGTTGTGTGGCCCACCACAGATTTGTTAAAATATCTCGTGACTGGCTTTATTATTAAAACGGTGTGGGGCGGCGGAACAGGGCAGGGAAGGGCAGAGGGATGGCGGCCCCATGGGTGGGCCAGCCCTGGGAGGGAGGTGGAGTTAGGATCTGGCTAAACAGCCAGATCCTAACCCTGGGCCCCACAGCCCCAATTCAGGCTACTTGGACTTGCACCAGCGATTTTGCTGGCACAGATCTGAGCAACCCCAAAGGGCTGCCTGGGCTTACCTTGGAGTAAAATGTCCCTTGTAAGGATTTTCCCCTTTCTCTTTCTTTCTAGCTAGAAACCACTGACAGGGCTCTAGTTGTGTGAGTGATTGTTGTGCACGTCGCAGTGCATTTTATTTTTGATTCTCCTTCCCTGCTGTTGTATCTGTATTCCCCCCAGCAAGAACTATCTACTGTTGCTTTCTTCTTCTTTTTCTACCATTCTATCACAAGCAACTGCATTTGGTCCCTCAACCACAACAAATTTTTCTTGTGTTCACATGTTGCACAGGTTTTAAAAAGACACCCAGTAACATGTTTTATTTTTATAATCCTAAAATGACTAACTTTAATGATCTTGGCCTTTAATGCCACACTCATATTTTTGTATTTATGATATCAGTGGCAAATTCACATAGCAAAAGGGGTTACCGTGATCTCTGTTGAAAAGATTCACACATTCTCACACAGTTAAAAGCATTCTCTTTTTTTCTACTCAATAATATCCCTTTCAGGCGCTGTGATTGCTATGAAAACATACTTAAAACAGAATCAGTTACACCTCAGGTTATCCCTGGCTTGTCTGATATTTTTATAAATAGAAATAAACCCAACAGAAATAGGCCCAACAGTGAAAAATACTTCCTTAGATAGGAAAAGATTTGTCTCTCAATTTCAAGGTACAAACTGTTGTTCTCACTTGGAATTAAAATCCTGTTTCTAAATAGGGTTAAATTATTTACAAGGTCTAAACTACCCGTCACACAAGTGCATGAATCAAGCATGTGTTACATTTCCCATTGTAAAGAACAGCCATATGAATCATTTATATGGCTTGGCTGCTAGAAGTGGAAAGCAGGGAGACTTTGGAACATCAGATTGCCCAGCCGCAGAAGCACAGAAACATGGCTGCCCCCAATTTCCCGCCTCTGCCTGCCCCGCTCAGAGCGCCGGGTAAAGGGGGAGCAAAGCTCTTATGGAGTTTCACCCTCAATCATCTTAATGTTTCTGGCTCAACAGGTTCATCACTAAGCTGGAGAGAAAACTCTCTGTGGGGTTCAGATGATCATTTTCTCTAAAAATTGAAGTTGTTTGAAAATAAGATCACTGCTAATGGAATCTGCTAGCAGGTTCCTGTAACAGAGAGTGTGCCTTAAACTCTCCTCGGTCCAGATCATTTGGGGCTTTATACATCAACATAATGCATTAGCCCTTTGTCGGCCATCTTTTAGAGCAGCATTTTATGTTCCTGTATGTTTTTGTCTTTCTATTGCTATATATACCTGATAAATTGTATATTCAGTATAAAATGGGACATGGATGTATCTGAAATAGCAAGCACAAAAGTTAAGGTCAGATGGCTTCTTTGCAAAGAGGGCAAGACTAAGTTAACAGAGCATTGAGAGGCAGCCTCCAGTCACTAGGATTCCAGTTTTGTGTACTGGTTACTTGCTGTTTGTTATCCACTCGCCACATTGCATATTTATGCTATTTAATGCAAAAGTCAACAGACATCTAAGCCTTTACATCTCATCCAGGGTTTCAAAAGTTCATGTTAATATCGCCCAGCTGGGAAATTGGGTGCATCATATATGCATCATATGTTCTCTTTTAGCATGCAGCATACAGGTTTGTGTGACGACTACGTTACCACTGGAAATGGAGCCTGTGGCTTCACTGCTTAACACCATTACTGTTTTTCTTCCTTGCTGTTGTGGCTTATAACATTTCTTCATTGCTTTCCTTCTTTGGACTTGATTGACTTGTGAAATAGTGGATTTAAGCAGCAACGGTCAAGCCCCAATCCTGCCCCCCACCATCCTATATGATGCAGCAGCACTGCCAGAGTGTGCGCTGCATGCTATGGTGTGTGTGGGGGGGAGCAACCAGATGGCTCAGGAGAGGTAAGTAAAGATATGTTTTGCTTGCCTCCAGTGGCGTACGGAGAGGATCGGGGCCACGGATCGCGCCCATGGCAGGGCGACGAAACCACGCCCCCGGCACATCACCCCGCCCCCGTGCGCCACCACGGCCATGCCTCCCTGCACCCAGAAGAGCTCCATTTCGGAGCGCAGGGAGCGCCAGGGAGCGCCAGGCAGGCCAAACGACGTGCCGGTTCCTTGATGCGCCGGTTCCTCCTTGCTCTGCTGCCCCCCCCCCACTGCTGGCGCCCATGCATTCCACACCCCTGGCTACCCTCCCTCTGCCCCTGCTTGCCTCTCCATAGGCCACCTGTCCATCAACGGATCCACTTAGACCTGTGGCAGCTATTTTGCTAGGCTAAGTCCAAGAAGAGGCAGTGGGTATGTTGGTCAGGGAAACCAGGAATCGGATCTGATGTGTGTTAGTGCCACAGAGTTCCACCCCCTCCCACCCATGAACCACTTGCCCTGCTCCCCACCCTGATCTGCCCACAAACCACCACCACCCCTGCTTCCTTCTCTGCTCCAGCATGGTGTCCAGGAACTGCTGACTCATACACAGGGCCTTTGGCCAATCATGCCAAAGTTCTGCAGTGCACCACAGCAGTGTTTCTGTATACGTTGACTTATACATTGCCTTATGACAGTGGACCACAAGATCCGCTGCAGTAAGCCTTGGATAAAATTGGGAGATTACCTTTTTTCAATGTTATTCACCATGCTGCATTTATCCACTATCTTGGCAGGATCCAAATAGTCACAGGATACTTGAATCACCAAATGTGCTCAGTTGTGCAACTCTTCTTGAGTCTCATCTGCCCCCTCTTTATGGAGCTTTCATTGCCTAGTAAAGACATGTTTCTTTCAAGAGATGTTTGATTAGATTATCTTTCTAGATTTGACTCTGTTGCTTTGCAGTCTAATTTATTTGTGGTTTCCCTTGTTATATATATTTTTTTTCATTATATTTTTTATTTGTTGTGAGCTGCTTTGGGAGCTGAAAGCCTGGATATAATATACATCCCTAAATAAATAAATATTGTTGACATGCACAATATTGACGTTGAAGTTCCCCTTTAGTGCATAACTTACTATTTTAGAACAATAGTAAATCATTTAGTAAAGTCGTCCTTCAAAGAACATGAACGTTCAATAGAGCTTATGTGCATACGAAACAGAAGAGGACAATATTCATAAAACAAGTTGTTTCTTCCTCCCTTCCAGGTCACAGCCTCGGTTCAACAAAGGTGTCTCGTGCACAGACATTTCCCTGTTACTCCTCAGACCAGAGCGAAGAGCATGAGCAGCGTCTGTCACTCTCTAGCAGCTATGGATTCAGCTACAGCTCAGGCCTCATCCAATGACACACACTGTGTGTCTGACCAGAAAAACAGTCTAGTGTGGAATCTGCCCGTAGGGCCTGGAAGCCACTTATCCCTTCCTCTACGTCCACAGAAGACAAGTCATAGCGAGAACTGAGGACATAAGTCTCCAGCTTGGTGACTGTGAAGGTGAACGCTTGGACTACTGCTTCCTGGAGGCAGCGTCCAAGTCTTAATTTATTTAAATTTTTTATTTGTTTTGTCCATATGTTTTTAAAGAGGAGAAGGAAGAAAGAGAGAAAGAAAGAAAAAGAAAGAATTCTCTTTGAAATCCTGAGAGTGTGCAGTCAAGGTTTTTGCACGACCACCAACACTACCCGATCCAGGGGGTTGAGCGTAACATTACATTGCCTTTTCAGTGTGAGGCTCTTGCCAACCAACTCTATGCTTTCTCATCCATAACTGTAACCACCTTCATGTCCTAGGCATCAACCCCCAAGCTCGGTCATTCTTCACCAGTTGAACAAACATTTAGTAGTTCAGAAGTAAGGATATAATCCTAATGTAATTTTGCATAGTGTAGTCCCATTGACCTCAGTGGGATTTATGCATGAGTAACTTTAGGACTGTAATCTAAAGCTACAACTCTGGGAAGGAGCCAATTGCTCTTAATCAGATTCTCATAACTACAGTTAACATACAAGATAGATAAACAGATACTTTCAACCAGATGGTATGGCAATGCGTAGTAGCCTCTCTAAAAAAGAGATTGTGTTGTGTATTAAGAGTTTGTTTACCTAGACTACTTCCCACACTAAATTTTTTGTGCCCGATTCCTTTCTAATTTATGTGAATTCTGAACCTAACGATCCACAGTTTCCCATTGGGAGCAGTGATCATAGATGTCAGTGGAAGACCTGTGTCACAAAGCATTGTCAAATTCTTCCCCATGTAGATAGTGTTTAAATAGTGAAGTCTGAATTTATAATCAGTATACGTTAAACCTGTATACTGTACAAGTGAGAATTGAGACGACATTGCTGGATGGCAGCCCCTTGTTCTGTAGTTTTATAGAGCCACATGTTGGCTGATAGACATGACTATAATTTCAAATTTGGTTCTTACTATTGAAGTCTAGCAGCTAGCAAAATGATTTTGGTCTTCCCTTTGTCAGCATTTTATTTTGTTCTTGGTTGTTTTTCCTGAGGCTATGCTGCACCCTCGATTGCATGTACAGTTATGGACGAATGGTTAATTTTCACAGCTCTTTATTGCATTGCAAGATTGACTTTTTAAGTAAGCAACTTACAGAGTTTGTTTTAAGTTGTTTTAAGTTTTAAGTACAGCCACTTAAAACAGAGTTTGTAGCCTTGCTGAATTCAGAATGGCCTATTCTGCCAAAAGGCTTCACTCCTTTTCCCCCAAAGATTGGGGGAAAATAGATGGCAGCATCAATGTCTAGAAGAAAAGTAGTGGGTCACAAGAATTACTCAGAAACAGATTTTTTCTCCCTGAAGAAATAGCATATTTTAGGTTAATGCTGTCACAAAATAGTGTTCCTTTTTTCAGTCTTTAGAAATATCAACTATTATTTCAGCCCTGATTTTAACTGATCCTGTAAGTCTACCAACCAACCCCCAATCTAGTGGTCATCTTCTCCAACTCTTTCCCACAATTCAGTTCCATGTGCTTGAACAGCAGGGATCAGTTCTAGAGCTCGCAGATACAGAACCTTGGAACCTTGTCCAAATGCATGCCTCACTTACCTCAGATTAGGGTTCAGGCTGTTGCTATCAGAGCATGTTCTTCAAATAAGGCCTCACTACTCAGAATGACTTTAAAGTAAATTGTATGGAAGGGCATTAGATGTCTTATTCCATCATAAACAAGAATAGACATGTTAGAAATCAGTAAAGACGATAGTAGAAAGTGAAAGGCAGAAGAGTAAATTAATAGAAGGAATTTTTTTTCTGTCTCAGTCTTTTTCAGTCTCCATTAAGGTCAGTGTAATGAATACTTAGTAAACAATCCCCATCAACATTTGAAAAGACTGGGGGCTTCGTTTCCTGTGGAAGTAGCAGTAGTAGGTTAGTGGTAGAGCTTCCTGTCTTTTATCTCTTGTCAGGCAAGCACAGGACATGTCAAAAAGAATCCGAGCCTTTCCCCCACCTCTTGTGCCCTCTGGAAGACCAAGTTCTATTTATTGCAGTTTGAAGAATGAAAGAAAAGATTTTTATAAATGGTGTGAAAGAAATGTCTGCTTTGATTAAACATTTATTGATACATGAAGGTGGAAGATTTTTCTTCCCCCAAGCTATTCCTGAACTCTAATAGATTGTAGGCTTAGACACCTCAGTGAACAGCTGCTGAATGAAAAAAAGAAGGGTTTGTGATCGGAGGGAGTGACTCACACACTCCTGTATCTGTTGCTTCTTTTTCTGTCCTCACCATATTTCCACAGCCCAAAGAAAACAGCTTCCTCTGCGGAGACATGATAAGCTACTGACCACACAATGCACATTCATCATGCCTATATCCAGTCTTCTTTGAGAGCTGTATTATCCACATTTGTTAATTTGAATACAAAATCACATTCAGACCGTGCATGTGGGGAGTCTCCTCTGCTCAGAAATGTTCTGTACAACAGAACAGATTGTCTGCTAGTCTAATATTTGTATAATTCCATTAACCTTAATGATACTGAGCACGATTTGACATCAGGTGAAAAACAATCCCCACACTGGAAAGTTATGTATGTTGTATATTCTTTTAGCGGCTTGGAATAACCTGTACAATTAGTTTACGGCACTGTATGTTGTTATATTTTATGCTGATTAGATTCATTGCATTAAAAATATACACTTCTCCCCCTTTTTGCCTTGTTAAAATTACTCTGTATTTCTCAGTTAAAATAGGAACATTGTAATAGACATACATATCAGAAGTGACTGGTAGTTCATGGTTTTTTTTGTTCTTGATGAGGTTTATTACAAAAAGTTGGTCCATAATAGTTCATTCAGTATACTTATTTTTGTATACTCGTAGGGAAGCTCACTTTTTCTTTTCTTTTACATCTGTTTGCTTGCATAATTTCAGCCTGCTTCAGCTATCTGTTACTTACACTTTTAAAAGCTCTTAATACACAATTTGAGATCAGTAAACATTAAGCTCCAAAGTCCAGAAAAAAGGAATCATAAAGCAAACTCAGAAAATAATAGATAATACTAGCACAATGTTAACATACGTTCATAGGTGATTGGATGTGTGTACGGTATAGTGGCCCTACCAGAAGTGTCTTAAAGCTCAGCATGACACATTACAAAGGCAACTAATATGAAATATCTATACCAGTATGCTTACCATAGCCATACTCTAAAGACTAGAACATCTTTAGGAACTTGTTCAAGCAAAAGGAAAAACATACTGAAGGTCTTTGCAGCATTCAGAGATCTTTTGGCAGTTCCTACTGCACTTCGCTGGCTTCCTGAGGATCTCTGCCAGATTCTTCTTATGGCATATCATTCGCTAGGTGTACCCTTTGCACCTAACCCCACTGATCCCAGAGGATCAATGATTCATTATCTGCAAATTTGCTGTCCACGAGAATTTCCAGGAAGCTCTATCAGATAGTGTGGATTGACTGTATGTCTACATTTCATAACTGCTTCTATCGATTTCTTCAACTCAATTAAATAAATAAATATATCCATTGCAATATAAAAAAATAGCAGAGTCAGGGGTATGTCCTGAAATCAGCAAATTAATGTTGCAATGATAACATTTCCAGTTTCTTGCAAATGGACCACACTCCATTCTGTAACCAGTGTTTTGTGCACCTTTACGTATAACCATGTATGTAATGGTTGGTGAGAAGTTGATGAGAGCTGTCAGGCACTTTGGGGACCAAGCATCAATTGAGCCTTCAACTAAAAATTTGCCTCGACCTTATTCTGATCTCACATGGGGCAAGCAGACAAATAACAAAAAAAAAGTGTACAAATGGCAGGGTTAAAAAAACAGTAGTTGGAACAGGTTAAACTTGATATGGTGATTGTGATTTCATTTTAACAGATCAAATAGTCACAGTTACAACCAATTGTGTAATAGAAGAATAAGTTTTACTAAATGTCTGGCGCATGCTTTTTCAATGGAATCTAATTTGTATTTATGATCATGAGTACAAAGTCAGGGATGATAGTTGTTCTCAACTTCAGAGTTAAAGTGTGTATGATTTCCTGCAAGTGCTATGGTGTAAGCATAAGCAGCCAGTCGGAGTGACACAAAGCTTCCTTTCAAATGATTGTCCCACCTGAGCCTTGTTGGGGTTTTCAATTTAAGTTTTACTTAACTGTGTTTAAATACTTTTTCCCCAACCTAATTCTTACTCCTCCCTACATTTATAAAAGTGAGCCCTCCTTATCAGCTTTTCAAAAAAAGACTTTATTCTGCTCCCTGAGCACAGACATGAAAGGGAACTAAGAAGACAAGTTCTTCCATTTTTGCTGTCTTTTGCTTCAGACCAATTAAATAGCCAAACCCTGCAGCTCACCCTTCCCCCAGGGGATCAACTCTTCTTGAGCTCCTCAGAGAACAGTGTAGGTCAAATAAACCTCATCCTACTTTGGCTTGCTTCTCACCCATGTGTTCATGGTTTGCCTATGCCCAGCTGTGGTGAGAATAAAAATGGGCAGCAGAGTTGGACTGGTGAGCCAAAAACAGATTTTTTTTTTTCCTTAGGGAATCTGACTTTAAAACAGAGTTTCCTGAGAATACCCAATGTTGCATATATTAAGAGTTGGAAAACCTGTGTTTCCTTATGGAGTTTGTCAGTCTTAAGAGAGAGTTGTGTCACAGGCAGGACATTCCTCTAAGAAGGTGTGTGAATTTTATTGAAAATGGCATTCAGCTGCTGTTCACTGATGTTCTCTTTTGACTGAATGGTACATTAACTGTTGTTTCTTGTTCTATTTAATAAGAAGAATCAAAATACACTGCTCTTCTGCTCTGTGATGTGATGATCCAGTTTGCCCTGTGAACCAAAGTATCTTATGAAAATTTGAATTAAACCAGATGAAACAAAAAACTAAATGTGCAGTATAATTTTTCCCTCTTGAATCTGAAACTCATGGAGCAGAGGTGACTACGGATTCATCTTAGAAAAAATAATAAAGTAAGCCTACTAGATACCCAACAAGATAATGTAAGTGTATAAGAGCTACTGAAGTCAAATTGTATGTCTTTCATCCTGTTTGCATAATTAGACATGTGCATCTTTTCCAGTTAAATGATTGTCTGTTAATTCTTTTTCTCACACATACACACACACCATTAAGTGTGGAGTGGGGATGGTGATATATTTGAGCTTTAAATTAATTTATGGTTGTAGATTTTCAATTGAGCAACAGCCAACTACCAATTACTGGCAACAACTGTGGTTTTCCAAGAGGGAACCAGAGTGCATATAGTAGGATGTGTGCTGACTGCTGCAGTAGGATGGTTCCTAGATGCAGGGGTTATTTGAAAACAGGATAATTTGCAACCTGCACTGGGACTCATATGAGCTAACTGCATCCATGCACAGTATTAGCTTCAGCTAGCAAACAGATTGAGTGTGCATGACTCAATCTAGCTAGGCCTTCCCTGCTCCCTCCAACCCCCAAAATATAACCTCAGAAGTAAGAGAGGCCCAGGGCACAATCTTAACCTGGCGTTAGGCAGGCACAGTTAGGCCAGCAAAGTTTGGCTGGTACAAGGGACACTGTGTTTGGACCACTTTGCATCAGGGAGGATGGCTCACGTCTGTGTGCTGGCCTCTCTGATTCAGAGAGTGGTCCAAACATGCTTTACTATGTCCCTTGTGCCAGCAAAACTTCGCTGGCCTAACTGTACTGGCCTAACTCCAAGTTAGGAATACAATCCCAGTTAGGCCTGCAGATCCACCGCTGTTTTGGTCATTTCCTCCACCACCCCCGCACCCATAGCAGGACTTCTCCCATTCACAGCATGGTCTTCCTTTCCAGATTTTCCATAAGAGCACAACAGAAATGGACTCCATGAGTAGCTCAAAACTACTATGGCACATTCCAGTGTAGAGTACTGTGACTAGCACTGCGTATACATTTATGTTTTTGTGTGTGCGCGCGCATGTGTCTGTACCCTGCCTTCTGTTTTTGGTCCCAGGATGCTAGATCAAGCCAGTTAGGTTGCCATTTTAGCACGGATTTAGAAATGGAAATTATTGATTATAGGTCAATACTACAGGCCTGTTGTTTTCTTGTAATACTGTGCACAATTTAGAATTAAGCGATAGTACATCTGATAACTCAGGTACAATAGTATGTTTCTGTGTATCCTTATTGACAGGATGCGGTTGTGTCATTCAGATTCCAAACATTTTCACTTCCTGAGTTCTTTTGACTGGTGGAAAAACATACCACTTGTAATATGTATACGTATTTATTAAGGAGGTCACAGATCCCCAAAGACGCTTTCCAGTTCTGTGATGATGATGTAAACAATGAAACTCTTCAAATCTAAGTGGATAGGTTTGTTGTTTGCTTGTGTGGGGTTTTAGTCTCGTAGCTCTTGTTGATTTAAGCATAAGAAACTTGCACAACACCATGTTCGTTTCCAACATTTTGGGATACTGTCTGTCCATACAGTGATCAGAAAAAAAAACCTTTTGTAATTATTTTACCATCAATACAAAAATAGCAGTGATCAGAAAAAATCCTTTCTCACCAGTACAAAAATAGTTGCCTTTTGGACAAATACCCATTTGGTGGCAAGCAGTTAATCCTGATCTTTTCGGGCCAAACTAAATGGATGCTGGGGCCTGTAAGTCATTTTGTTTCAGAAGAGAATATTTCTTAAAACAAGCAAGACAGCATCACAAATCAGGGCAAATAATTTACCTAGTAGGTGATCTAAAAGTAAGATAATCTCTGTTGCAGGATGAATCTGTGACTCTTAAAGCTTTATGGCAGAGATTACCATAACTTGATGGGTTGGATCTCAATTCCTAGAGTACTGCATTTGCTCCCATGTGAATCTAGTGTCTGAGCCAAGTTTAACAGTCGTAGGAAAAGGAAAAGTAATTATTAGTCTGCTAAGATTTCTACTGGTTTTAGATAGTAGCACTGGGCCAAACTGGTTCCTTTAATTTCTTCTATGGGCATAATCACAATCCAGATTATGGCAACAATGTACGCCACCTGTATCACAACATTGGATGACAGTGACTTTCTGTAGAGCTGTGGGTATCCTATGATTTCACAGGAGGGCAGAAAAATGTAATGGGTTCAACATTCAGCTTCCTGGAGATCTCAGTGTGTTTTTTTTTCTTAAAAGCAAGTTTATATTTATTGTGATTGAATATATACTAAAGTTTGAAGCGAGGCTGCTATATCTGCAGAAGCCAGGGAGGTAGATGATTAAGAGTTTAGTGGTTGGGCATGGAACTTCTATGACCTTAACCCACCAACAACTGCAAAAGCAGAATAAATTCAATTATGCATTATAGAAAACATTGCATATAAAGTGAAATATATTGCCTAGTTTTGCATAATTTATACTGGTTGCCAATCCAGACTTTTCTTGGTGCAGGATATTAATGCTTTTACTGTGGTGTACACACAGCTCTAACTATACTCAAGACTGTGATATGCCCAAAAGGCACATGTCTGTCCTCATCCTAAATGTAGGGTGGCACAACTACCTGTAAGCAGTATTTCTCATGATGGCCATAACTATCCATCTGGCTTGCCCTGGTTCTTATTTTGGTCCACATGCCTTAGTAGGACTTTAGGAGCAATATCAAGCAAATTAAAATTAACAGGATTGATTTGAGGCTTAGCCAGCTGCTACCATTGAGATATTGTAAGTGTCATTAATCTTCATGGTAGCTCCTTTCATTCCTTCTTAAAAAGATAGAGGGCCTGGGCATTCCTGGACACACACACACACACACACACACACACACACACACACACACACACA
>JAJKFI010000019.1:2860644-3008124 GCA_029204185.1 Lerista edwardsae
ACACACACACACACACACACACACACACACACACACACACACACACACACACACACACACGTATGTATATCCAGGTACCCCCCATACCTACAGGGGTTTCATTCTGCCCCCCCCCCAGATATAAAAACCACAGATATGGGAGAAGCCTATGAAAATAGCAGCCCAAGCTCATTACCTTAGTTTTTTTTTTTGGTGTAGTATTGCTTGAAACATGGGTGTTTCTTTAACAAAGGAACATTCTTGTTTTGCTGAAGAGCCATGTGCAGGCAACCAGTCTGCATGCTAAGGCAGGAGATTAACGGAATGTTAACAGGAAGCACTTCCTCTTAACATTCAGCTAGTCTCCCTCTAGCCTGCATTCTGGTTGCCTGCATGTCATGTTCTTCAACAAAAAATGTTGCTTTGTTAAAGCAAGAACACCTATATTTTAAGATACTACACAAAAACTAAGGTACTGTAATGGGTGCAGGGGAGGCCAGATCTGTGGATAACTGAATCAGTGGATACTGTAATAGTGTGTGTGTGCATACACACAGGCATGCAGAGACACACACACACACACGCACCCTGTGTGTGTGCGTGCGTGCATGTGCGCACTGTATTTATATGTTGACCAGTGTTTTCTTTTCATCGTTTTCCACATTTACTCAAGTACTGTCCCTGTTCTCGTTTATTTTTATCATCTATAAACCTTTCAATAAATTATTCTAATTGTTACCTATAATTTGCGAATGAGAGTCCTTGTTTTTTGGGTTTCTCCTATGCTACAGAAAAGCAAACATTTGACATCTCCTGTTTTGCCTACTCCATGAAAAACCTGAACACGCATCTTATGGTAATGGGCAGGAAGTCTTGCAAAGGCTATTTATTCTGAGCACGAGGGGAGCTGATTTTTTTTATGCTGGGCACTTAGTGTAGCCAAGAACAGCCTCACATACCCTGTTATTTAAAAGCTATGACAGCATTTGATCTCCTAACTACTTGGCCGTAATGCAACCAGCTAGGAGCCTATTTTTATTATCTCAGTTCCTCAGTCTAGTGGGCCTGTTTTCAAGCCTGGAATAAGCACAAGTCAGTTCTGCTGACATCCATATACTTAGAACACAGTCAAATGTGTATCTTTTATATAACCATTAATATATTTTTTTACCCTGTGCCATGCATATGCCAACAACCATTGCAAATTTATATTTAATATAGGCAAGGAATTTATTCATTCTGGATGAACAAAAGCTAATTGGGGGGGGGGAGATGAGTCTCATTAACAGAAACAAAACCTTGTTCCAGAAAAAAAAACATCTAATCACATGTATTTGAAGCTAGTTCATTCATACCCCACTCCAATATTTGCTTTGGGTGAGAAAGCTCTGTAGTTGACATACACCTGCTCCTGCACTGTTGCAAATGTGTCTGCATTTTCTTCCTCACTGGCTCTCCTGCCCTGGAAGCCTGATCTTCCATATTTGTTAGAGTCCTGGAGAAGAAGAAGAAATGGAGAAAGAAGGTTGCTATGAATAATGATTCAGCAAGGTGGACCCCCACTCTCTTTCTCTACTACAGAATCTTGCACACACAACAACAACCACTTTTCAATTTGATACAAGCAGACCGAAGAGCAAATAGCCAGCAATGCTTGAACAGTGTGTAGCAGAGTTTCAAAAAGTCATCCATAGAACTCAGTACCATGCATTATCATTATTAGGGCTGTTATAAATACATGTAGGCTCCAATTCATACATTGAAGCTGTATTAAATATAGCCAAACAAATTATTTTAAAAAACATTATTTAAAAAAAACATGTTCAGGTCACTGAACATTCACTGCGTTTTGATCAGTGGTGTCATCCAAATGATTTAGGAACAGGTACTCACTTTTGATTGGCACTTGTCAGGGTCCGCCCACCGGAAGTGACATCATAAGCCAGAAATGATGTCGTGGCAGGAAGTGAGGTCATAGCCGGAAGTGATGTCATGATGCAGTCACCACCACGCTGCCTGCCTGCCTGTCTCCTCACAGAAAGTGCAGGCAACGGCTGCGGGCATGCCTTACGCATGTGCAGCTGCTGAGCCAACCAGCCGACGGAGCCAGCTTCGAGTGGGCGGTGCCAGCTCAACTTCTAGGAACCGGTACTCGCGTAGTGGTGTGTAGTGGGTGCATGACATCACTGGTTTTGATTCTTTTCAGTATCAATTTATTAACCTTGTTGCTACTCCTAGGCATGCAGCAGTGGCATCCCCAGAAGGGAGAAAAGGGCTACATTTCTCAAGCACTTAAATGTGCCGTGTAAAGTGGCCACTCCTCCTCACCTTCAGAGCCATTCAAGAAACACCTCCGCTTTGCTCTCACAGCCCTGAATGGCTGTGAAGGGGAGGGATTGTTTTACATGGCGCATTCATGTGCCTGAAAAACACAGCACTTCCCCACCCCCAGAACACAGTTTTGTTCCTTGGACGTCATTGTCCTTGGCTTCATTTGCACTTGCTGCCAAGAAGACACCAAATGTACTGAATAGAATCAAAACAATGCAATTACGTTCGCTAGTGACAATTAGACCAGAGCAGTGCTGGTTGGGATCTGAGTTTGGGTGGGTTGCAGGCCTGCCAGGGCCAGTAAGCTGCAGATCAAAAATGCCTTGCAACCCGGAAGCTGCTTCTGGGACACTCCTGTGTGCTCTTTGCATCATTGGCTGTGTTGTACTATGTTTCCCAAACTGTGTTACGCCAGTGCAACACACAGTTTGGGAAATGCAGTGTGATGCAGCCAATGACAGGAGGAGTGCACAGCTGCACCCAGGAGCGGCTTCTGGGTCACACAGCATTTTGCTCTGCTGCTTCAGCATCTTGGCCTCTGTGTGCCCCGAAACCACCGCAGTTGGTTGCCAAGATAATAAGTTTGGGAACCCCTGGTCTAGGGGATGCTTTTTTGTTATTCCTGAGAACAAACACAAAACATAGCTAGTAGTTTGCACTTAGTCAGAATCTTTATGTATCATTAACAGCAATAGCAATAATTTTAAAACCACCAAAGACAAAGTCTAGACATTTACTCATACAAATTATTTGCACATGTGTGCAGACCTAAGCGACTAGGCGTTCATTGTTCTTCCGCTTTAGAATGGGAATTGATAAGTACACAGAAAAGGTTGGGGAGGTCTGCACGCTAGTTGTTGGCCACCATCTCCTGAGACGTCAGTTCTCCAAATTGTGAAGACCCTTTATGTGTCCCCTCTCCTGCCCTACCTGGCTTCATTAGAAAGAAATAGTGCTGATTCAGTGCACAGATCAGCAGTGTCTAAATGCGTCTCAAGGTTGGAAAAGCGATTTCTGTTGTAACCAACTTATCTCCTCTTCCCTTGCTTGGAAATGAAAAGGCTGAACAAAGAAAGCCAAATCCTCAGCCCTTCAGACTAATAGAGCTGTTCGGATACGCACCAGCCAAGCATCAAAAGCTGAGTGTCTCAGCACATAGTAAGTAAAATAAAGCAGGATTAGCTCAGCCAAGGTCTGCTCTGGGAGAAAAGAAAGCACCACTCAGCAACCTCGGCATTCTCTTTGTGTGACCCACAAACACCAGTTTATTACTATGCCATTCTAGGATCAAGCAGGAGCATCATCTGTTCTATAAGCTTCTTAAACACAATTATCTCTGGTCATTTGGAAGCAAATAGAGAGTGTTCAAAGTTCACTCTGCTGCGTTTCAACAACTGTCCCTCTTTCAAAGTGCGGCGCCAACTGTGTGGAAAACCAGCTGACCCAAAACATATAGTATTGTTTGAGAGATAAATGTATCCTAAATAGGGCAACCACTCACCCTCCTCCACTAAGGCAACCCTCTGCCTTTTGCTGCTTACGCTTAGAGGCTTGATGGCTGCAGCTAGAGAAAATTATATTCTTGTATGGATTGGACACGTTGCGCATGATGGAAAAACATCTTGGAAAGAAATCCCATAGAGCAGCAATAGAGTCCCTGGCTGCACTTACCTGTTTTTGAGCAACATGAAATGGTTTTGCCATCATGACCCTTTTCCTCTTCCTTCTGGTGACACACATAAAAACAGTTATTGGATTGGGTCCCATGACCAGTCTCAAGCATCTTAGGAAAATCTTAAGAGGGGGTCTCAAAGGAACAGATCTGAACAAACCCCAGAATTAATTTAAATGTGCTCGTAAAGATGATGATGATTATTATTATTATTATTATTATTATTATTATTATTATTATTATTATTAATTGAATTTCTATCCCGCCTTTCTGCTTCATATTGGAGCACTCAAGGCTCACAATATTAAAATTACAAACAATAAAATCAGATAAAAATACAAAATAAAAAACAGGATAAAAATTAAAACAATAGCATTAAAACAATTTAAAAACGAACGGGCCCCAACGGATCCCACAATTGCAGTTAAAAATGCCAGCCCAGCATCTCACATCTGTATACATATGAACATTTTCAGATCTATTTGGTACCCCCTTTCCACAATGGTGGGCATCCCATTTTGAGTGACTTCTACTTGAGCAACTGCCTCCATAAAAGCAGCAAACCATGTGACTGCACTTTCAATTGGTGTGAATTTGCAAGATATTGATTGACCTTCCCTTCTCCCTCTATATGCTTACGTGCTGGTTGAGAACAAGGCAATTTCCTATGCTTGAGAAAGGAGTACACATTCACCCATATGTCTTCATGAGATCAGTAAAAAAATCAGTGTTCATTTTTGCCAGTCCATACACAAAACAAAACAGAAAGAGGGTGGGTAATGGTGCCCACCCTCTTAGCCACCTTGGGTGTCTTCACACGGGGCAGAAATGCAGGTATAAACGCATTGAATTAAATTAATGGCAATCAAGCCAATGGGGGAAAAATTACGTTTTTACTAGATCTGTCAGTATTCAATTATTTGCTTACTTTCTATGATGATGAACAGTCACAACAATGGCCAGAATGATTATTAGTAATACAGTGGTGGCTACAGCACCTCCAGCAATGAAAAACACAGATGGGTCATAATGCAAAGGCCCTAGAATGGAAGAAAAATTCTGTTAGGATTACTCACATAAGAAGGATAAGCTAATACTGAGTAATATGCAGTCTGATCCATAGATGGAGCGTTAGTCAATTCCGGTTGTGAACCAAAGCAGCACAAAAAAAATTTCATGTCTAATGATTAGACCTCTGCACAACTAAATTAGCCAAGGCTTTCAGTTTAACTGGCTTGGTGGATGTACTAATGAAATTTAGAGAAAATATGACATGAATGTTTTTTTTTATTTTTATCATTATTACTGTCATTGACACACAGGCAGCCTGAACCATAGATCAGGAGGTTATGGGCAGAAAACCAACATATTTCATATGTTGTCCATTTGTCCACTGTCTACTACACACTGCATGATGATTTGCCAAGAGCAGACAATCCCACCTGCACCAGCATTATCCAGCAGGCATGCCGGAATGAGAAGCCCAGGTGACGAAGAGATCCAAAATTGTATACTGAATCACTCTATAAAATCAGACTAGCTATACACTGGCTCACATGAGTCGGGCATATGCACAGTTATGCCCCAGCGTATGAACATGATTTGCTCAGACAAGTTGCTTATGCTAGAGGCCCCATTTGTATGAACCAGTGTTTCTATCTTGGGACTATGCACAAGATTTCAGTGGCATTAAAAAAACAACACCCTAGGCTGAAAGGAACAATACACTGAAAATCTCATCATCAAGCTGTAAGAAAATAGTAACAACTGTGCGTTAGATTGTGAACATATTTCAGATTCCTTCCCTTAATGAAGATTCTTTTCCACAGACATCTATAACTGGATAAAGGTGAATGTCTTAAGAAGCAAGAGATCAAGAAGACCTGCTCTGAGATACTGAATTTTGCTGATGATTATAGTTAGAGATCAAAATCTCTAAGGCTCAGAGAGGATAACACTCCCTAAGAGTCTTATCTCGTCCATCCACACAAAAGCCAGGTAGATATTCCCATAGTGATTTCTCAAGGCCATGGGAGCATCAATTCTCTCTGACTTCTCTGTTCAAATTGAATATGCTATTCACTGAGCAATTCTAAAAGTATGAATATTTTGCATTCCTTACTAGTCAATGAAGAATCATTGGGTCTCTTTGTTTTTGTACACAAAATCATTCATGCAGGTTAGTTCTCCCACCAGATTCATAAGCCTGCATTAGCTGCTAGCAAAGAACAGGTGCTCTGTGAAAAGTGGAACTAAAGAGCTAAGGACTCTGGTCTGATGATCCAGGCAGGAAGCACAATGCCCAGTTGGGAAGAACTGAGGTGGGCTCAGGCTCCTCTGCATTCCAGCAAGTCTGGAAAGACACTTCTAAGGCAGCAAGGAGGTAGCATTTCTGCCTTACGGGCTTTGGGACAAAAGAGGCAAATGCACTGCATATGAGCTCTGCTAGAGTCCCAGGTTTTACCCTGAAGGTGACAGCAGAGTGACAGTTCTGTGCTGTACTTTTCTATCACTTCTGTACCACAAAGCCCTAGCAGCACTGCCGTAGCTAATGAAAGTGTAGCCTGGTGCAGAGGGCAAAATGATGCCCCAGAAGTGATGTCACAACAGGAAGTGACATCACAGTTGTATTTTCATTTTCTTTTCTTTGGCCATAACTTTTGATAGAATGAAGATATTACACTCTGATTTGGTTCATGGCATTCTGCATGAAATCCCACCTCAAATAGCATATAACATGATGGTTTTATTCGTACATACGAATGTTTTTACAATTTTGGTCACTACTGTCAAGCTCAGCTTGTTGCCATCTAGAGTACAGCTTGTTGCCCACTGCAATTGCACCCCCCCTGCACTTCTTTAGTTACACCCCTGCCTAGCAGTGCCTAAGGATTTGAGGCTCAGTTCAGCAGTACAAAACGGGCACATCAGTTCAAAACATCACCACCTTCCACATCAGAGCTCATGTGCAATGAATTGCAGAAGCATTCTGGTTCCTGTGACCCACTTTAACAGATCTGTGTTCCAATCCAGAGTATTTGCTCGCCAGCAAAACCCTGCAAAGCAAAACTGGGCATGTTTGGCCATTGTTATGCCAAGCAAACAGCTCCATTGCATAGCACATGGCTTGACATCTCAGAGGCTTCAGCCATGCCTTTTCACAGATCGCCTGCTTTTCCCTAGCAGTGATGCACTATCATACGGACAGTAATTATTTTTAGCAGATCTGGGGAAAGAAGACTCCTGTCTTTGAGCTGGAGATTATACTGCCTCATTGTATGGTTCCTTTGTAGAGCAAAGTCCGGGAATCTCAATGTAAAAAATAAAATCATAGATTTTACATTTTAGAGCAACAGCAATGCCTGGAAGCGCTTTGCTGCTTGATAGTAGCTGATGCTATCCTGCCGCTCCTGCTTCCTAAATATTTCAACTCTAGCATAACTACCAATTATAATGAAACAGCCATGATTTCCTAAAACAAGATGTACAAGTCAGAGGCATGTCACTCCTCTCTTACATCTGCTGTCTCATCAAGAAAAAGAAAGAGGCTGATGGGGAACTATTAAGCATGTTTTGAAGTCCGGCTTTCTTTCCCTTAACCATGAGTCAAAAACTCACTGGGTTTATACTGCTATTTTTCTTTGCAGGATTGCAGAAATTCCACGGGTGAGTGGTTTCAACCTTCGCTGCCCTGACTGGCGGACAACGGCAGAAACATTGACAGACAAGACAGTTACAATGCACTAAAACCGAATGAGTGGTTTGAACAGCTCTGTTAAGATGTGAGGTGTCGCTTGTTACATGGCTTGCCGCAAAGGGTTGAACAGTGTGTGCCAAGCATCTGTGTTAAGCAGGAGCAGTGACAGGGAGAAACCACAATTGCATGTTCAGAGCTCTGGGCCAACACATACCTAGCACCCTTTCTGTGGTTTTCCCCACATGTTGGGTTTCAGTGAAAATTTACTTCTGGTGATAGAGTTTTCAAAAACTCTACTATTGCTCATGAAGCCTTCCCAGTGCCTGTAATTCAACAGTTGGCACCAAGGAAAACATCAGAAATCTCTGCATTCCATGAAGTCCTGGAGGACATGGACAATTGCATAATACAGATCCAGTGTTTTGGAAGAGTTTCAGTCCAATTCTATGCTGGCTTACAATGGTGGATCTTGCAATCCGCCACTTTAAGGCCAGGGTCAATGGCGCAAAAGCTGCTCTACCAGTTTGCAGGCTGCAGCTACTGGCGCAAATGCCCAGAAGATTTGGGCAGGCAACAGCAGCCAAAAGAACCTGCCATCCTGGGAAAGTAAGCAGGATTGGAGCAATGATATTCGCCTGATACCAGAAACCTAATAGTCACAAGGTAGGGCCTAATGAAGTCACAAGCTTCTGAACCTTGAAAGGTCATCCCCCCCCCCAAAAAAAAAATTAGTAATAGGGCACAGTCCAGCAAACTGGACAAGTCTAGTAGTTACGGGCAGTAACATACCAAGGTTACTTGGCATCCCAGGGCCATATATTTTTTAAGCTTTCCATGACAAAATTATATTCAGTCATTAATAATAATAATAATAATAATAATAATAATAATGACTATTACTGAATATAATAATAATAATAATAATAATAATAATAATAATAATAATAATAATAGCCAGCGAAGACATGCAAACAATGAACATTTTCGAACTTTAAACTTTGTGTGTGTACTGACTTTATAAGTTTACATATTTATATTTGTGTGTAACCTAATACCTGTCCAGCCTGTTTTTCCACAGATCTCGAACCTACGGTTTTGATTAACTCCGGGTTCCAAACCCATAGCTGGGCCCACTAAAGACCTCCCTGATGCAATTGGAACCTTGTTCTGGTTCGGTCTTGGGGCCCTAACCAATTTTCAGCACCAGGGTAAGGGCAATGCAGCTCTGAAGTAAGGGAGCAAACATTCCCTTACCTTGAGGAAGTCTCCGTGACTGCTACTCCACTGCAGGATGCAGCACATGCTCCATTGTAACAGCTATGTCAGTGCTGGAAAGTTGGTTAGGACTGCGCCCTTAGTCTATAAGTTCTTTATGCAGGAATCACCTTCGAGTTATTTTTTGGTAGCACACAGGCCCCATAGGCACTGCTATGCCAGTGCTGGAAAGTTGCTTAGGATTGCGTCCTGGGAAACGTTCTGAAGCCCAAAGAGGCTGCGTGTAGCCTCTCCAAGCTTCAGAATGCTGCCCTGAGCAGTTTAAATAGTATTTCCTGTTTTCTGCAAAAACCAGAAGTACCCTTTAAACTGATCTGGGCTTCAGAAAGATACCTTTCCGGTCATGTTCTGGTCATGTTCGTAGTCCCTGTGAGTTGAAATCCACAGATTTCATTATCCGCAGAGCCGCCACGCATACCAGGGAGTATAAATAAACAATTGAAAACTCGGTTTAAAAGAAGCATCCTGAGGCGGGCTCTCAGACACCCCCATGCAGCCTGGCAATCGGGCCAGGTGGCCCTAGCCACCCTTGTTGTACACCACTGGTTATGGGGCAGTATCTGGATTATGAAGCGCCAGGAAAATGTAAATAAGTGTGTTGTTAAGAGAAAAAGAATTTATCATTTTCTTGAGGGATTTGTTTCCCCATTTTCCCACTGAAAAACTGCAGTTCTTATCACACCCCGAAAGAGTAAAATTCTTATTAAACTAGGTTTTTTAAAATAAAATCTCCAGCATAAAATATATGCAAAGCAGATCACTAAGCAGGAGAACCAAACCACTTTTATTTTCAAATTAAGGTAAATGTCCAAAAAAAAATCCCAATCCATGCAAAGTAAATTTACACCAGCAAGTGAGGCTGTTCAAAGAAAATATGGAGAGAACAGAAAATTTATGCAATGCAGATCGCTCCAGCATGTGATCCAAATCTTGCTCATTCACCCATACCCTTTTCTCATATTCACATGCCATGTCTGCATTGCTGCATGGGGTGTTACTGTGGATTAGACGGTTACAAAGCAAGCTGAGAACAAATCCTGACTCAGCTAAAGTAGATACTGTCCCTATTTCTGTTTATTCACACACCTCAACGAAGTCTTGGGAGTGAGCCTATACTGCATGGCAAATCTGTCAAGCTCCGATGCTGGTCCAAGATAGTTGCACTTGCTATTCCTCCTGGGTTTAGCTAGTGGGTGTACATCTTGTTTTACAGAGGGATTGGTTGTTTGGGATCATCGGGGATGGGGTTTGAATTTCTTGCTCCTGGACCTCAAGTGGGCTTCAGGGTCCATTCAGCTGGCTCACGGTCAAATTTCTTTTGGCTATTGGTCAAGGGAAAGGTGATGATGTTCAAAGACCAGCAATGAGAGCAATGGGTGGAAAATGGCTACTGTGTTGTCATGACTCAGCAGCCAGCTGAGACATTACGGAGGCATCAGGGAGGGGGCTAGACAAGTCTACAATCTGTGAAAAAAAAAATAGCAAAAAGGATGGGGTTATGGTTCACCCTAGTCCATTTGATGGCCTTGGACCCTGCCTCATTTGGCCAACCCTGGCAAACACACACACACACACACACACACACACACAGAGCCAACACCCACTCCATTCTGACTCATTTCTTCTTCCAGGCCGGTAAGAAGGAAAGGAAGGGCAGAGAGTGGTATAGCAACAGCGTGCATCCCCATTTGAGGAAGAAGAAGAAGTGGTAATGCAGGATAAGGATAGGGAGGAGCAAATAATGGCCAAGCTCAACATTTGTCACTGGTTAGGTGAGGAAAACCAACATCAGCTAGTTTGGCCCAGCAGGGAACTCAAGCTACCTGTTTCACACACAGGGCCAAGTAGACCAGGATAGCTTAGCCAGTGGATTCAACACATAGAGGATGCTGTGTTGTATATTACTGTGCCAATCTTTTGTGAGATGCAATTCTCAATGCAAAAGTTACCATCTGGGTGAAAAGCCCATGAAAACCCTGATATCCAATTGGATATCATATAATGAACATAATGATGTAACAGTGCTACTTAGCCAGTTTCAGCCTGCAGAGCAACATCACTGAGGACATACTGAGGGAAAGAGGAGGAAACACATTCCCACTGTCAGGCAGTCAAGCCAATGCTTACAACTGGAGATGGATGAGCAGCAGTCTTCTCAAACGCAAAATAAGTTGGTCTGTTTGTTTGAGCCAAGCCCTTGGAAAAATATTGGTGGGTTATTCAACACTCTGGCAGGTGAATCTGCATCCTGCCACCTGCATCTCCAAGCCTCCTCTCACCCTCATCAGAGCCCCCACAAAACCTCCTTTCAGCCAGAAATGACAAAGTCAATTCCATGCACCATTTCTGGTCAAGATCCTAAGGCGTGTCACATGATGCAGAGGAATCACTGTACAGAACCTCTCCTGGCCTATATAATTCCTGCCCTTGACTACCAGGCACTGTGTCCCTTTCCTTAAGAGGATTGTTCCCCTTTAGGTAAGAGTGGACTGGCAAGGGCAGTAGGGGAGTGAGTGAGGTGGGCTACAAGTCCCATTGTGAGATCTGTCCAACTTGAAAGGGGACTGAACATGACATGGAGTTGACAGCCAAGGAGGTGTCATCTTTTCAAGCTGCCTCCCATTTGGAGCTCTCACCCTACCTTGAGTTCTCACCTTGCCAAATGAAGGTGCACATTATGAAAGTGAAATGGTGTCATTGTCCACCAGCAGTGCACACGAAAGCTTTTGGCCTGAGACAGCTCTAGTGATAATACAACTATGCACAACTCATTTTCCTGAATACCCATCCCAGATCAACATTCCACTTCCACTAGCCAACTTTTGTCACTTGCATTTCTTGCAGCATCCCGAAAAGAAACTCTGAGAAAAAAAACAATTTTGTGCATCTCTACCTTGCAGGGTTTCCTCTTTAATTCTGATCTATCCTATTAGCTTCCTTTTCTGCCTCATTTTAAACTAGGCAAATTGGTTGGGATGGACTATGCTGGACTACATACTGGACTACGCACACATGCACATCCACCCAGGCATTTAAGCAAAGAATGGTAGGATTTAGGAACAGTCACTTCACTTACCACCAGTGCCATTAATGATCAGTTTCGTCCAGCCAGTTGTGCTTTCGCCATTGGCCCCGATGAAACGACAACGGTACATCCCAGAGTCTGAAGCAATGACATTGCCAAGTGTCATTGTGCTGTTGGCTAGGTTGGCACAGTCGATTTTGACACGTTCCTCATATTCTGCCCCGCAGATTGGAGTACCAGACTCACCGCACTGGACTACCAAGTCCACACAATCGACTTGTACCTTTTCCCATATCACTTGATTCACTGCGACTTCAGGGTCACCCTGGCAGATGAAGTTTGCTCCTCTTCCTATTTTAATAGCCACATGGAAAGCTGGCAAGACACGAGGCTCAAAATCCCCTGGGGGGGGGGGAAGAAAACAGAATTGGGTGTGGCAGTTGACTGGCAGAATGAAGAATTACAAGAAACCAAATGGGGGATACTGACACCCCAGGGATAGGGGAAGCCAGTGCTGCTATGGAATTTGCAGCTTCCAGAAGAAACAGGGTAAGCGAGCTAGACCTTTGGTCTTCAGGGTGCAAAGAAGAACTGACACAAGAGTCCAGGGACAATTAAGTGTTTCAAAGCATTTAGCAGTGTATCCACACATAATTGCATGCAGGCCGTATTGCCATGTCTGGTTATAACTATAACTCAGGCAACCAGAAACGTATGATTTTGATATATGTTTCAGAGCACAATCCTAACCTGAAGTTAGGCCAGCACAGTTAGGCCAGCAAAGTTTGACAGGCACAATGGCCACCATAAAGCGCTTATGGACCACTCTTGGAGTCAGGGAGGATGGCGCACATCTGTGTGCTGGCATCTCGGACTTCTACAGAGGTCCAAACATACTTTACGGTGTATCTTGTGCCAGCCAAACTGTGCTGGCCTAACTCCAGGTTAGGACTGCGCCCTCTATATATGTCACACGCACGCGCGCACGCGCGCGTGCATGCGTGTTTATATATGTTGCAAAACAGATAAGCTCTTCTGTAAGGAAGAGAGAGAAGGGTCCACATTACCAGTTTGTACCTGTTGGAAGAGCAACAATAGTCAGCAGAGCCACCCAGCATGCAGTAGTTAGAAAGGGAATAAGTGTTGGAGGTCACCAGTAGGGGAAGCTTTAACCTATCTTGTTACTTGGGGTAAAAGCTTGGAGGAAATATAACAGGAGGCAACATGACGTCATTTTCTTGAAGCCAAGGACTTACAAAAATGGCTGACTCAGATCTTTCCCGCCAAGGAGGAGGATTGCAGTGAATTCACGAATAAAAATCTCCCTGCACGTGTGTAAAAGTTAATATCAACGTCTTTTAGCATGCCTGCGTGTTCTGCATACGGGTGTGCGAATTGCTGAACGAAAAATGGGACTTAATTTCCACTGAAAGATTCATGTATTCTCATTACATCGGTTCAATAAAACTACCGTTAACTGTAACAGTGAGTGCATTATTTTTTGAAGCTGTGTAATTTCTTGTTGTTCCTAGCAATCTTATTCACCATTTTCTGACACCCACTGTCAATGGTCTAGAAGGAGAAAAAAATATTTCCCCCCTCCTTTTTTCCCCCCTTCCCGTTTACACGTTTTTTCCCGCCTTCCATTTTCTACGGTAATATTCTCAAAATTCTGAACATTAACAGAATTTGTTTTATGGGGGGGGGTGAGTGTAGAAGTTTAAAAAGTTTAAAAAAATACTCTTAATAGCCTAGAAGTAAAAAAGAATTACTCTCATATTGACAACTACTTGTGTTATACATTGAGAGATTTTAATGTAATTTTCCTACATATTTATCTAATTTTTGCCCACCCTCCACTTTTTTTCTTTCCTTCCCATTCATACTTTATTTTTGCTTGTGTAGATTTAAATAAAGTATGTCAAAGTAGTGCAATCTGAGTTTAAATAGACAGCATTTCGTCCAGTGTGTTCAGTAATATAATTATGCGGAATTAAACCTTGTAAGTGCATATTAACTCATAATTAGGTTACCAATGATGTTTCTACACGATCACACGTTATTATTTTCGTACGTTTTTATTTTTATTCAGTCCTAAACACTACGCGCAAAGCAATCTGAAATGCTTGGAATCAGCAGTTTGAGTATAAAAACATGGCCGCTAAGCCCGCCCCCTCTGGCCTCACTTTGTTCCTATCTAACTGCATGGGCAGGGCCACCGCCTGGTTTCTCTCTCCTATTTTCAGTAGGCCTCAGCTTCCTTTTCCTGCCTAATTGTTCTACCTCGGTAACAATGGCTGCAGTTCCTCCCTCGTTGCAGTAACATTCTTATCAAAGCTCAGTTTTGTGGTGTGTGGGATTGGGATTGGACCCTGAGAGGGCCTAACTATTGCCCATGATTGCACCAAATCCCCCCCTCCCTTATCCCATCCCATTATTGGGCAGACCTGATTAAGATAGCTGGACCTACTGCTTCTGTACCTGCATCTTGTCAGCAATTGCCCTTGGGGCATCCAAGCCATCTCCAGTGCCAAGAGATATATGGGCAGGCAGCAGGCAATTGTGTGAAACATCCCCACAAATCAGAGTTGGTGCTGACACAACAGAGAGATGACTCATTGCAGTACATAAGCAAAGCACCATCACCCACAGCAGACTACACTCCTTGTTAGCTTTAATTCGATTTCTGCATCTGAGGCTTTAAAAACAATGCTGTGGTATTTCTTTATTGAATTTCTATCCTACCCTTCAGGTTCAACCTCCCAGAATCAAATTAAAACAAAGACAATTTTCCCCGTGCTATTGGGCTACTGAATAGCTGATTATGTTGATGTTTTGGTTTTGATTTGGATAAGTTTAGAATTAGTGAGGGCTTGTTAATGTGATGGTATTATTATTAGTTTAAGGTATATGTGAGAGCTTTTGGGCCGAAGTAAAATTCCATGTATGGTGAAATTCCATGTATGACCAATAAAATTCTATCCTATTCTATTGAAAATACAGTAAAAGCAATAAAAGACAGTGTGACACAGGAGTACTGAAGGAGAATTGAAGAAAATGAAAGCCAAATATTTACTTTTTTTAAGGTCTTCACCAGGGATGGGAACTCAAGTCTCAGAGTCACAAAAAAAAATTTTTTTTTTTGGCTGACTCATGTAGACTTGAGTCCTGCTAAGGACTCGGGCACTGATTCGAGAATGGATCTGAAAAACTAGAGTCTGAAAACCCACGAGTCTGGGTGTGCTTGCTTACTTTTGTGGGTCGCAGTGTGGGGCCATCTGAAAGCCTGGCTGTTATAGCAGGAGGCAGGGAAGGGTTAATGTTTTGCATTAAGCAGGAGGTGGAGGGGAAAGGGCAGCAGGAGTGAGCTCTCTTGTCCAACTCTGAAGGAACCAATTATCATTGGACGGAGATAGGCAGAAGGAGGAACCCAAGGAGTTCCTGCCTTAGGATTGACTGAAGTCTGAGAAGCCCAGGGAGGGGGAAGAAGTGGAGAAGCCAGAGAGGAGGCGGTTCTTAGCTATCACACCTTCCTTCAACCTCATGGCTCCGGCAGGCTCCATTTTTACCTGGGATGGGTAAAGCAATGGGATTACTTCTGAGTAGCACTGCAAAGGATTAGGTCATACTGTAAGCCTCCTCATGCTGTCTGTACTGCCCCTCCTGCCTTGCCCAGTCAGTCCTTTTTGGTCAGTATCCTGGCATGCCGCCCTCAGCTCACTCCACAAAAGACTCTTGGCTTGAATCAAAATTACTCTAGTCACAGTTCTGAGGGAGTCAGCAAAAGGCACTCGCTAGGACTCGCACCCAAGCTGAATCTTGGGGGCGGAGACACGAGACTTGACTCACCGAATTCCCATCCCTGGTCTTCACCCAGTGCCACAAAGACAATCTGCCTAGAGGGGACATGCCGAAGTGTGACATGCCAAAGTCACACCAGTGTCACTTCTGAAAGTGCAGGAGGCCTAAAGGAAAGTCTTAACATTGTTTTCTCACAGCTGGATGGATCTATGCCAGAAAAGGAGATTCTTAATTACATTGGTACCAAGCAGCTTACAGCTTTAAAAGTCACCATCAGTACCTTTCATTAGGTCCATTAAAAGACCAGGAATCCATGCAAACTGTTTAAAGACTAGCAAAATGTTTCCAGACCATCTTCAAGGGCAAGCCAGGCACAAGGCATTGCGGTAATCCAGATGCGGTAATCCAGATGGGTTGTTGTTACCTTGAGCATGGACAACCGTGGTCAGGCTGTCTCTTGTCCATATGTGCAGCTCCCACAAAAGAGAGCATTAATTTGCATAAACCAATGGTATTCAATGGTAGGACCAGAACTCCTTTTTTAGAATGGCCCTCACGTTGGGGCCAACTGGAAGTGATGTCGTGACGTTCACTTGACAATTCAAACTGTTAACATTCACAAAAGGAATATAACAAGAGTAAGGTCTGCAGTTTCCAAGTTGGCTGCTCCCAGCTTTCTGTAACCCACCAATTGAGTCCCGACCCACAGTCTGAATAACATTGGCATAGACAATTACATTTGTTCATCTGTATGGAGGTAAGAGCAGTCTATATGAGCTTTTCAGAATATTCAAGGACGGGAAGGAAAAGTTGCATGGAGTTTAATTTCAGCTTTAAAAGCTGCCTCGAAGACACTTCGCAAGCACTTTTGCATGTGCTATCTAAATGCAGGATAATTAATAACAAACGAAAGCAGTGATATTACTTTGCTGTGAGGTTAATGAGACACATTCACATATCCACTTCCATTTTCTTGCCTTGAAATGTATGCTTATCAAGTCTTTGCGTTTCTGTGTATCATCTCCCTTTGTGAAAAGGAGGTGTGAAAGGACTGTGGAAAGACACAATCTCCTGGATGTGAAATGGCTCTATGACCACCCAGCATAAGAACTAAGAGCAGTTTGAGATGCACTCCTATGGAGAATAACTTCCACAGATTCCTAACACTGCATCCCAGCAAAAAGTAACACATGCAAGGCAGACTTTTTGTCTCTCTCTTGCTGGCTCCATCTTTACACACCAGTCTCGGCATTGTTCTTTCACTCCTGTCCTGCACGCGTCTAGCATTTAGTTTTCCTTTTTTTTAGCACCTTTCTCAATATCATCTTCTCGCTTTCAGCCTGCTTTATAAGGGATGAGTTTCCTGAATAATATGCACTTGCTGAATAAAAGAATTGAGATGCAAGCATGTTTCATAAATCGGAGGTTAAGAAAGGGTGGCCACCGGATAACATAATACAAATGGAATTCTCAGCCTTTCGTTGTGTCAAACAGATAGAATCCTTGCTAGCATAACGAGCCTCACCGATTTGAATATGTGTCTCATTTATGCAGCTCTTCGCTATGGGCTTCAGAACTTCATAATGGTTAGATTCTTTCTTGGAGAGAACTGGGGTCACTGGAGACTATTGTCCATACTGAATGGTTTCACAGCAAGGATCACACATTTCACAGAAATGAGAACCCATAAATAGCTCGTCCTTCTGGCTAGCGCTGTATCTATCGCCAGCCGTACTCCAACTAGTTTCCTGTCCTGCAGATATGGGAATCCTGTGGTGAATGTAGCAGCTGGAGGGATAAGATTATCAAGGGCCTTTCCACCATATTGTTCCGATCCTAGGCATATATGTTCTCTTGCTTCCGCTTTTCCTGCCAGGAATTACACTGACTGAATCCAAATGAGTTGTGAGAAATAGAGGAGGGCATCACCTATAGCATTCGGTTTTTTCACCACTGTGTTTTATTTGTTGAATATTGCACAGCATGGCTAAAGCACAAACCTCCTGCAGCTGTGGGGACTTTGCTGGGAACATCTTTTGTAGCTGCTAAAGAGAAACCCAGGAACAGACAGAGCTATTATAACAGAAGTTTTTTCCCCCCATTAATTGGTCTCTGAGAGCTCAAGTTTCACCTCTACATCAGCCCATAGTTACAATAGCCAGAATTGTTATGCCACTTTGTTCTTCACTCATTTGAAAGTGCGCATGTCATTTTTATGGCACCCTATCACAGCCTTCACTAGTTCCAGAGTTATGATTTTTTAAGCCCCAGATTGGCTCTTCTATTTCGCTTCTGTCATATAACAACCTCATATTTCTATCTTTTTAAACTGTCTTTTAGTGGAGCATAACGATTATAGCGACTTGGAATGCTGACACATTGCACATAAACCATAGCGCCATAAAATGAAAGGCTGAAGATTAAATGAACATGCTACCCATGGCCTTTTGATTTTCTGTGTGGTAGTAACAGATTTGTCTGTCAATGGCATTTAAGATCTATTTTTGTATCTACACATTCAACTTGATGGCTTATGCAGTTTTTGTCATTATTCTCACAGTATCAACCATCTTTTATATAACACTTCTCTGCTCTTGCAGTCTGCCTGTAATCTTTGTTCCTTGGCACAATCATTCTCAGCTGCCCAAAGGTCTCTTGCCCCCTCAAATAGCTCCATCCCTTCCCCTGCTTCCTCTAATGCCCTTCCTCCCCTTTCATCTGTGGAATGTTCCCTTTCTTCAAAACCGTTCTAAAAATGATTAGGGCCCTGCCCTGAAAGGCCCACAAGGTGCCATCCTAACCTTGAGTTAGGCCAGCAAAGTTTGGCCGGCACAAGGGCCATCGTAAAGTGTGTTTGGACCACTCTTGGAGTCAGGGAGGATGGCACACATCTGTGTGCTGGCCTCTCTGACTCCGAGAGTGATCCAAGCATACTTTACGGTGTCTCTTGTGCCAGCCAAACTTTGCTGGCCTAATTATGGCAGCCTAGGCATAATTAGGATCAAGGTTAGGTTTGTGCCCTGTGGGCCTTTCAGGGCAGGGACATAACTTCTTTTGTAATCCACCATATATTTCAATGATTCTCTACTACTACTACTACTACTACTACTACTACTACTACTACTCATCCCAGGTGATGGTAGAACTGAAAATAAATAATATGAGAATAGCAAGATCTCAGAATGGAACTTGTGTGTCTCTGAGAGAAGATGGTCAATATTATGCCAATTGTCATTGAAGTGCCTAGAAGTTTGAAGACACATCACATTCTTGGCCTCATTCAGATTACACCAGCTCAGGTCCAGAAAGCAACATTGTTTGGAACAGCAAGAATCCTTCGACAATATCTCTGTGATTCCCAAAGTCTTGGCTAGATCCTGAATTACAGACTATAGTCAGCCCAGCGTAGGCAGTGATAAAGAATGATGATGATGATACAAATCCTTGCTCAGACTTCAGCATGAAGTCTTAGGGAAGTTGCAGTCAGCCTAAGTCCTCTGCCACCTGCTGAACTGGAAGTTTTAAAAAATTGAAGGGGATCCAGTGACCAGAAGAAGTCACCCAAAGACTACGTTGGATGTTTTAGAAAAGCACCAAGAAAGAGTTTTGCACTTTCTCTTATCTCCTCAACTTTCAGATCTCTTCTGAAAGGGAGAGGAGATATTCATGTACTCCAAATGTGAAAAGTGGAGTAGACCACTAGATAGATAAATGAATACATGTTTTAAAATAAACATGTTTAAAATATAATTTTAAGTCAATCTTTGGTTTATATACCCAATAAGCCCAGTGACGCATCATGCGTTGCTACATTTGCCCCGTCCCCGCACGCTCATGAGGATGGGGCTTGCCAGCCTCAGCAGGAATCGCTGCGTTTGGCGGGGGCGGGGCCTACACAGAGGCGAACACGCAGGCCAGCACCCCAGCTCAGTTCGAGTGCCGCCAGCAATCTAGGAGGATGGGTGGTGCTTATTAGGCCTTGCGCTGCCACGTGCACGCGATTCGGCCTAATGCGGAGCTCCTGATCCACTTGAATGCGGCGAGGGGCCTTCTTCTTGCCGCGGTTTAGGCTTCCTGTGGCTTTAAGGTGCAGAAGCCCCTTTTTTCTTTGCCACGCCGCTCTATGCACAGCGAGCAGCAGACGAAGCGTGGTGGAGGGCTTTTCCCACACATGCTTCCTTTGGGAGTATTAAGCCTTGAGCCAGGGCAGCTTGGTCTGGCACAGAGCAGATTTTACGGCCTCAGTTAGGCCACTGACCTTTGGACAGTATGGTCCTTCATGAGTATTAAGCCTCAAGCCAGGGCGGCCTGGTTGATGCTGCGGCCTCAGTTGGGCCACTGGCCTTCGAACCATATGGTTCTTTTCTGATGTTATTGGTGTCTTGGCATCTGTTGGGCCTTTGCCTTGTTTTAACCGTGTGGTTGTTAGCCATGAGTGGATGCTTATGCATTAATTCGGCCTTTGCCTTTGGGCCATAGGTTTCCCTGTTTGTCTCATACATTTTGTGGTTTCAGGTCACCGCTGGTCCCTCCCCATTGGAGTCCTGTTGGGACATTCCATTCTTCTGGGCCAGGATGAAGGCAGCGGCCTCCCATTTCGGAACCCGATGCAATGGGGGCAGCTTCTCCCTTTTTTTTGTAAAAAAGGATTTGCAACGCATTAGACTTGTGGTTCCAGGTATAAAGATTCTCTGGTCCAATCTCCAGCCTCGTAGAGTATGGAGGGAGGCGCACTGCCCAGTGAAACTAGATCAAGCTCGCAGAAAAATTAATGATTATTTGGGGCTACCGACTTGCAGCTGGGCATTTGGAACTATGTTCTGTGTTGGGATGGTGTGGGTCAAGCTCTAGGCTAACTCCCCCCTCCTGTGTGGCAGGTGGTGTGCTGGGGGTAGATAGGGATCTTATGGTGTTCACCTGAGACAGCACAGCTGGGGATAGCGACCGCTCATAAGATGCTTAGCCGGCTCGGTGAGATAGTTGTTACCCCTGGTTGGATTTAGGTAAGGCCACCCTTTGGCATGGTTGGGGGTGAGCAGGTGCGGTCAAGCTGTCTCGACCCGCGGGTTGGCAAGGACGAACTTAGTCCGTCTATGAAGGGATTAAGTCTGGAGCCAGGTGATAAGCCCGTGGTCATCCAGACCAATCAGGGGAGGCAGATGGCTAGGACCATTTCCCCTAAGATCCAGCACATCGGGGGTATTTTAGGCCCAGCTGCAAGTTGAGTTGTAAGTTACATTATTTCAGTAAAAGTGGCCCATAAGTCCAAGCTCTGGTCTCATGTGCTCATTGGGGGGTATGGGGCAATGGATATATCCAACCATTGAGTTACTGGTTGTTTTCCAACTCAAACTTTTTGACCTTTAAAACTATAAATGGTTTAGGAACGAGATCCTTTGAAGAAAATGTTCTTCCTCAACCTATCTGTAAACTTAGGTCTGCTATGTAGACCCATAGTTTGCTGTAGTCACACCGAGCATGAGGTTGGACTAGATAACCCCCAATGTAACTTTAACATTATATAATTCTAATATACAAGGTCCCTGTTCTGTACTCTCTCACCATTAGAAGTGGATGATTATGCAGGCCAAGCCCTTATCATGTATGGCACTAACAGTGTGGATGCTCCTTCCTAGCCAGGCTCCTTTTGCTCTGACCCTGTTAGCTTTTTGATAGCAAGCTCAATCTATTCTGTTTTCAGAAGCATTGGGGGATTCATTGAGGGATGGCATACTCTTTCCTGAATTCAGTAGATATTTTGTGGATCTTGAGGACGAGATTCTTGGTTTCTTTTCTTGTTTACTTTATGGTTGTTATATTGGTTCATAGCCCAATCTTTGCGGTTGTTATGTTGGTTCATAGCCCAATCCTATGAAACCCTTCCCACCAATGCAGCCGTGCCACTGGAGTGCATACTGTATCTGTGGAGGGGCAGTACAATGGATCTCTTCTGGGTAAGGAAACTTTTGTGTCATTGTCTAGGGGTAAGCGTCCACTGCCTGAATGGGTCTACTTGGACCTGTGCTGCTGCCACCAATATCACCCCTGTCCTGGTCTCTGTACATGCCCTTCCCAGCCCCGGTCCCCACCCAGTTCTACCCATCACTCTCCCCCATGCTTACTTACTGGCATCAGGGCTTTTCCTGGTGTGGCCAGTGCATGACCGCATCCACTCACCACTTGCAGCAGCAGCCTGGCTGGGTGAAATAGCATGTCATCTTTTTGCAACCGCCGTAAAGCACACTGTATCCCCAGAACACAAATTCCAGTGGCACAACGTGCCCATAGGATTGGATCCTTTTACAGTTTGAAACTGTGATATAAGCCACTTTTGTACAATGTGGTTGGTCAAAGGGTGGATTATGTGTATCTTTAAGAAAATAAAATACAACAATGTCCCTGGCTTGGGGGAAAAAAATAACATGATTCAGTACGTGTGCCTCACTAAATCTCCATTCATAGTTTTTTCTTTCATAACCAGAGAAATGCCCCTTCAGTTTAATAAAATGACTGAAGGCACGAACTGCAGTGCTATTAGTAAACCTGTAGTAATTGCTATAACGTCCCTCCAGTTGACCAGCTGAATACTAATCTAGAAACAAGAGACTGTAAACCATTACTGTATGCCACATGAATATCTGCGGCTGCACAGTAGTGTACTGTGGAGGATGAAATGGTCATGAGGTGGTTTCCATCTGTTATGGTGGGTCTCTTACACTAGTTAGGCACTACTAGACACAGCTGAAAAATGGGAAGACTAATTAAGCCCACCATGACAATTGTATCTGTCAAGCAAGAGAGAACTTAGGCTGCTATCCTATATAGTAAATGCTTCCTAGGAGTAATGCCTGTTGAACACAATAGAACTTACTTCTGAGTGATGAATTGTGAATGAAAAGAATTGTGCTCATAGGAAAGATTTTCAAAGTAACTGGAGGAGGCAAAAATTCCTGTTGAATTTCAATAGTTCGTAGGCATCTAATTGCTTTTTTTAGTCTTTAAACAAGCATAGAGGATTTTCCTCCCAACACAAACCTTTGCACTGATACTTTTAAGTGGGACTTATTAAAAATTTGAACCGGGGACTCAGTCTCTCCAAGTTCAATTACTTAAAGTCCAGAATGAAAGGCACCAGAACCTTCAAACTAGACAGAAAATCCCTGTCTAAAAGGTTCAGATAACAAGGACTGTGCGCTTCAGTTTGGTCACATACACACAGCGGTCTCCATAATTAAACACTCTTCCCAGCAAGTGGAATAATTGGACCGAGAGTTCACCTGCAACAGCCTCACAACAAAAAAAGTAATTCCCGTAGTGCAATTTCCTTCTTTAGTTAAAATAGCTTTGGGATAAGGTAGGGAGAAAATTAGTACCATCAAAGTCACAAATTCAGTTACAGTCGCACACAAAATCATCCACATCCTGTGTGAATCACCAACACCACTTAATAAAATCACAATCCTGAAAGTGCAAGAGGTGCTTATGGATGACCAACCTATTCCTTTTCTTCTTGGTATCACTCGCAGCTATTTACATTAACATGCAAAATGTTCACTGCCGGTTGGAAATGAATGCACTTTGGGTTTTGCATCTCTGGTGGAATGTGGCAGCCCAAAGCAGGGCCTTAAAGGTAACCAGAAACAAACTAGAGCTTTCCTATATTGTTTTGTGGGCCAATACAGGCACACTTGTAAGTTCAGCCACAACATGCAAAAATACACATGGCTGTAATAAATGGAAGAAAGCACTGCTGAAGCACTGTGGAGAAAAGAAAAGTTTCAGGGCATAATGAAACATACCATGCAATGAAACATTAAAACAAGCAGATATGGTTTGTTTGTTTGTTTATTTGTTTGTTTGTGTGTTGGTGAAAAGCTCTTCTTGTGAAAAGGAGTTGGCACTAGGCCAGTTGTCTTCAACCCTTTTCATGCCAAAACCCCAATAAATAAAAAAATAAAAAAATATTTGAGACTGGGGATCCACAGTTGGTCCCATTCCCACCCCATTTCCTGGCACCCTTGGGCTGCTGCCGCCGCCGCCGCCAGAATCAACCCAATGGCACTAGAGTTGACGGAGGGGTGCCAATCGGTACCCACCCTTCAATGCTAGTGACATTGGGTTGATGCAAGCAGGGTAATTGGATTGTGCCCTGAGGCTTTGTAATCCCATTTGGGGTCCCAAACACTTGTTTAGACCACAGAAGTAGCATGGGTGCTTAACCTTTTTCCCAGGCACGATATCTCTGATTCAGACTCCTCTCTCCTCTCAGTGGCTTCACCTGTCCCCTCACAGGTTCCAAAATTTTATTTTTATTATCTCTGCAAACTAAATCCTGCATTTGAAATCCTGCATGATAGAAGCATGTGAGGCAAAGAAATTATGGGAAGGGATATGGTTACGCAGCCACTCTCACCGTTTCTCTACTCCAATTCCTTATTTCCAGACTTATCTTTTCAAAAACAAAATGAAACAAATTGTTGCTATGCAACAAGGCAACACATGCCTAATGCTAGGTATTTAAATTTTGCACACAACCAGTAATGTATACTATGGTAATAAAAATGTAATGTTTACCTTACCTGACTGGACAACGTGTATTATCTTTTCCCATATTCCATGAGGGAAGAGAGTGAATGAGCAGTGATAATAGCCAATATCAGCCTCTGTTGCATTTGTAAAAATCAGAGTCTTATTGTTTGGGTTCTGTTTAACAATGTGCACTCTGTTCTGATATTTGCTTCCAATATACAAATTGTGAGGTAGTTCAAAGACTGCAACGTTGTCTTTCTCATTACCCATCTTCGACCAAGAGATCAGGGATATGGTTCCATTCTTTGGACAGACACATTTAAGGATCATATTGTTGGCCAGTTTCACTGTTGAATCCACCGTTATACCTTCGCCTGATACAGAAACATGCAAAACGAATGATGAATGATTGTTAACTCGATTACATTGTGAAACCACAGCACCACTCACCACCAGCACCTGCAACATTCAGTTAGCAAGTAAAATGTTCCCTGTATATAAAGCCCTGTCAGGAAGAAACCCAGCAACATGGCTTCTGAAGGACTCTGCATTCCTTCAGAGATCAGCTTACTTGAAATGATCTAGAAACAAACTATAGAAGTATATGTATCTTCAATTGTTTTGAGGTAAGTTCAAGCAATTTCAAATGGGTGTGGCAGGCAAATAAATATGCTTCCACTCAGAAATTTAAATAAAAAGTCCACCTATTGGAATTATGGCAAAAAATAAAATGTATCTTACATTTGTATAAGTGTAGAAGAGCACCAATGAAGAAAGTGAGGTAATCCATCGCCAACAGTGCTAAGCAGACTTATGATCGAACTTCAAGTAGGTTTCTGCTATTTCCTGATCACATGGTATTCTTAATGTTATTTTTATACTGCTGAAATGAACAAGCAAAACAAAGCCAATCCACAGACCCCGAGAAAGGGGCAAAGGGGCTTTTGCATCTATGTGGTTTATGACAATTCTAGGGGAATAGACAAACCTTTATCTTATTTGTGTTTCACTCTCACCCCTTTTTAGCTGCTCCAGGCTCCAGGTTTAATCTTGCTTATGCTTGTTTACTTAAAAGGACGTCCCAGTGTGTTCACTGAGGTTTCCTCAAGTAAGCACGCATAGAATTGCAGGGTTAGATGCTTCCCTTTACTGAAATAAGCCAAGCTAAATGTAACTGGACTGAATGTTTATTATTCCCTTCTTACCCATCCTCCGTTGTCTCCCGTGTCAAATCTTTAAGGCTCAATCCTAACCAACTTTCCAGCACTGGGGTAAAGGCAATGCTGCTCTGAGGTGAGGGAACAAACATTCTCTAACCCTTGAGGAAGCCTCCATGACTACTAGACCCCCAAGGGAAATGAAGCCTTATTCTGAGGAGGCCTTCAGTGCCGCCCTCCTCCCCTCCCCCCCCCAGGGCATGATACAATGGCATGGCTGCATTGGCGGGGGGGGGGGGTTAGTTAGGACCAGGCTATTAGTTACTTATCCAAAGTTTTACAGTGAGCTTTAAAGTTGGGCAGAAGTTATATTACAAAATCCTGAAAGCCTGTATCACTGGAAAGCACATCCATGACACACGTATGCCTGTGCTGGGGCGGCAATCATTCTGCACCAGGCCCCAACACGAGTGGTCGGGCAGGCAGCGCTCCAGCAGCTCCGACCGCCAGTAAGCCCGTTTGGAGCAGGGGAGGGGGAGGGGAGAAACCAGGTGGGGGATGGGAGGAGCTGGCCGCGAGGGGGTGGGACCTGGCAGTGATTTTCACTGCCGGATCTTATCCCCGGCAGTGACTCAGGCAGCCTGGCATGGGGCTGTCCGATTCTCCACAGGCAACATTGCCGTCAGCAAGCCAAGGAGCCCCATTGCGGGCAATGGAGGTTTCCCCGGGGGGGGACAAAAGTCCCCTTCTCCTGGGGAGACTCCAGCAGCTGCCTCGTCTTTTGGCTACCACTGCACCCGCAGCAGTTAGGCAGTTCAGGATTGGGCTCTAAATTTATGTTTAGCTTTCTTTTGGAATTACATGTCTCCTAATGTAAAAGGACCTCCCAACCATGGAAATGTGTTTTTTTTCCTTCCTCTACCATTCCAGTGTTTTGTCAAGAGGAATGGCTTGCCAGTCTAGTAGAGTAAAAGGTAAAACACTAATTCAATTTGCTCTCATCAATTTGGTTGGATCAATACAGCCTGAAAATATTGGCTCAAGTAAGTAAGCCTGCCATTGGACTTGACAGACAAAAATCTTTACTATGCATTCATTAGCTACAAAAGGAAATTATGTCTTAAACTGAATACCGCTCTAAAGATCAAAAACTGAACATTTAAAGAGGCCCCATCGTATCCTCAAGGTATGCCTTGTATGCTTGTATGCTTGCACAATAACATGTCCTTGTATGCTTGTATGCCTTGTATGCTTGTATGCAAATACATGTCCTTGTATGCTTGCACAATAACAGCTTTCCTAGTGTAGAAGTCTGCCCACTGATGGCTGCACCATCGACACCAGCACAACACTGGAAAAATGCTGCGCCCATGTAGCTCAGACATCATTCAACCACCAGCACAACTCTACTGGCAGAGGTCAAAATAGGGAAGAGATGGGTGCATGATGTAGAAGGGACATACGAAGCCCCAGGGGAGGTTTATGTACTGTACAGGGGAGGTTTATGTACTAACTCCTGTCCAGACCACCAATGCCAGAAAAATACTACACCAACATCTCCTGGTGTAAGTAGGAGTACCTGCATAAAGAACAATGGGAAAAGGAAAAAAGAGAAAATTGCCCCTTCTGCCAATATTGCCATTTGTCTGAACTTGCCACTTGCCTGCGATAGGACATTACACACATTTAATATGATCGTGCATGTTTTGAGCTACTTTTCTGCTAAGCCAGTCTAACAATTTGATTTTCTGGGCAGCTGTACAATGCTGATAGGTGTCCCAGTATTAGTTATGATCCAGTGCTCTCGCCAAACACTGCATAGCATCACTCTCCTATCCAAGTGATGTTATATTGACTTGGGTAGTAAACTACTAGCAGGGAATGAAAACCAGGCCTGCCTTTCAGAGGCTTCCCCGGCCCTCAAAACATCTCCTGGATGCAATCAGAAAGTGCTTCTGGTCATGTCCAGGAGGTCCTTCAAAGGCCTTGAGAGTTTTTCCATGGCTTTAATTATCCGCAGAAATCAGTATCCGCAGGGAATCTGGGAAAAGATCCCCTGCAGATATTTGGTGAACCACCTGCTATGGTCTATGGCCCAATCTCCGTGCTGCAGCTAGGCTGAAGCTTTACAATTGCCTTCTCATTGGAAGGCATTCAGACTTTGTTTCTCATCTTACAGGGGCTGCAAAAGCTACAGTCTTTTACAATGGTACATGGTCGATGACTGCAAGGTCCCTTTGCACATAAGGAGGTAATGTTCAAGTTCTTATTAAACAAATGCCTCACCATCAGCTACATCATTTTCCAGATTCACCATCTGTAAAATGGCACTAGTAAAGAAAAGAGCAAGAGAACAATTTGTAAATTATGTTTCATGCTGAATGGCAATACAACCATTAACACTCCCAAAAAGATGTGCAGCACTGCATCATATTTACTTCTAAAGTATGCACATAAAAATGTCACATGAATTTCTTTGCAAGTGAGGGTTCCTGAGAGACAGCTACTATACTTTCTACGCAGGGAAGCAACAAACCACACTGGCTCTGTAAAACACACACACACACACACACACCACTCATTTCCCTTCCATCAGATGTAGTCTCCAAAGGCCGCGAAGCACTTTGAAAATATAAATTAAGGCTTGCAACAAACCACAATGAGAGGTACGTACTTATTTTGATTTAAAGAGATGAGTAAACTCTGTACAGAATGAGCTAGAGGCAGAAGCTGCAAGAGGCTTGGCTGTAACTTACAAAACATGGGAAGCTGCACCACATTTCACACTCTTCCTCTATAATTTATGTTTTATAGTTCTTAAATCAAATGGCTACCCTTGCTTTTAATTTCTCTCTGAAAGTTCTGATTAAACCAGGGAACAAGTCCTTACTGGTGACTGCAAATACGTTGATGAGGAAGAAAGCCTATTTGCTGTTCAAGATTTACTTCCTGCATTTCCTCGCCCATAGAGGAGATTGCAGCAAATTACAGGGTGATAAAAGATACGCCTGGGTGTTAAATGAAGGGCATTAAACAAATCCCTACCAAGTTAGACAGGGACACTTATTGCTAATGTTTGGCTCAATAAGAGGGTACTGTCACTCCTTGTGACAACACACTGGTTATATGGAATTTGGGGGAAATTCTTTCATTTTAGTTTAGCTCAGAAAGCAGTTTTCTTTATGTTCCCACAAATTACACTGCAGACATCCTGTAACATTAAATAATATCTTCAGTTACATACTGACCTACACCTGTTCATTGCCTCATCCACCAATTCACTACACCGGATCACGCAGGCTGTGAATGTTAGTCCAGCAATTATGACTGAAATCCTATACACCAGCGGTTCCCAAACTTTTCAGCACTGAGACCCACTTTTTAAAGACAACACTGTCGGGACCCATCTAGCTTATGAGTCTAAAAAAAAAAAGTGTCACTTTGCCAGCTGCTCAAGCCTGTTTTTGCCCTTTATACTGTGCTGCAGGAGGGGCTCGTTTTCTAGAACATCTATTGAGTTCCATGTTCATTGGATTGGGACCATTCTGCTGGCCTTGCATCCCCATTCACATTGGATTGAGGCACATTCACTTCCTTGCAAGTAAACGCACACAGTTTCACTTTCCATAGGGTTCAATACAGTACCATTTTGAGAACCACTGTTTTACTGCCAGAACATGGCTCAGAAATGCCAAAATTTGCAGCTCAAAAAAGTGGCCACAGGCTCACACCAGAGCAATTGCACAGATCAGCTTGTTGGCTGAAAACTGAAGAGGCCGAAGGGTGTAGTGGTTCTGCTGTTAGACCCGGAAGATCCAGGTTCAAATCCCCACTCACCTTGGGCCAGTCATGATCCCTCAGCCTCATCTACCTCAAACAATTGTTGTGAAGACAAAAGAAGGGGCTTTGTTCCCTGCCCCAAGTTCCTTGGAGGAAGGGTGGCATAGAAATGTGACAAATAAAATGATAGAGAAAAGACTCATAGCTTTTGTAGTAATAGAATCACTTTCCTTTGGGCTGCTGGCTCATAGAATCCTGAAAATGACCCATTCCTCTGCACAATGTTCTTCTTATAGATGGGATTGCAATGGGAAAATTGTTCACATCCCTGTTTTCATCATGGGGGGATGAGAAGATCACAGAGAAATGCTTCTGTGCTTTTAGAGTCGATGCATTTACAGTACCACAATCCACATGAAACTTTTTTTTCCTTGTGATCCTTCACAAAGGGACAAGAGAACATGAGAAAAATGTGGGGGGGGGGATTAGAACTAGAACTAGCCCTTCGGCACAATCCTAACCTGGAATTAGGTTGGCATAGTTAGACCAGCAATGTTTGTCTGGCACAAAAGCCACCATAAAGCGTGTTTGAACCATTCGCAGAGGCAGGAAGGATGGCGCACATCTGTGTGCTGGCCTCTCTGACTCGGAGCATGGTCCAAATATACTTTATGATGTCCCTTGTGCCAGCCAAACTTTGCTGGCCTAACTATGCTGGCCTAACTCTAGGTTAGGGTTGCACCCTTAGTCACACCTGAAGTATCCTAGATATTATAAACATGCAAACCGTTAGGTATTACTAACATAACCAAATAGGAAAAGACTATTGAATACTTTCTGTATTTGTATCAACTTTGTAATCACATGTGATGTTTAATGGCTGCGTTATTTCAAGAATTGTGTCTCACCTCAGTTGTAAAGTTATCCTTTTATTTAGCTTTAACCCCCTGCTCTTCCTCTCTGTAAGAGAAAAAAACATTTTTACTCTATTTCAGTTGCAATGAATAGATTATCTTCAGATCTGTGGTTTTGGCACTTGGCATCACACAGGCAGTGCTCGTTATTTCCGTGATGCATAGATATTTTCTCCTGGGCACGTGTCTTTCTTTGAAATGATGTAGCACATTGGCTATTTGCCTTCCTGGATTAATGCTGTAACCCTTTATGCATTTTCCTGAGAGTAAGATCCACTGAATTTGATGAGGCTCGCTTTTGCGTATAGGATTGCACTGTAAGAGCCCCAATAATTGTGTGAATGTAATTGCCTCCGTCATATCACAGGTGGCAATGGATTAGCCCACAAGCTGCTGAATGTTAAAGGTGTAGGTTATCCCTCTTTGGTGTTCAGCCATTTTCTTGGGCCTTGCCATAAATTTTCTACTCCCCTCAATTGGCATAGGCCAGCAGTCTCCAAACTGGAGTGCTGAAAAGACTTCCAGTGCCACCAGCGCTTTTCATTCCACTGGGAGTGTTGGGAAAACTGCAACTTCAGCCCCTGCAGCCTGTTATGTGTGAACAGCATGCTGGGGGGACAGAACCAGGAAGTGGGGGGGCTGTACTTGTGGCTTTCCCAATGCTCCCCGGCAGAATGGTAAATAGGGGACACTGGGCAAGGGGAAACAGTGGTCTCAGGATCCTGCCCACAGGCTGGAGTTTGGAGACCACTGGCATAGGCCAATGAGGGTACCAGAGCTACAGTCACAGAACTAGCACACTCTTTCTGCTCTGTCCTCCACACCTGCTTTGCCTTGAAAGCTGGCGAAAGCCTAGGGAGCTGTAAGCTCTACTTCCCTATTGTCTTTTAGGAAAGACAGGGAGCGAGAGGCTGTCTCAATTTCCCCACCATTCCCAGCCCAGTAGCTGTAATTTTAGACATTCAAACAACTTTGAAGCAAAGAAGATGAGAGGGCTGTGGCAGGCCACTGTGGGGCAACAGCACTGTGAGAGAACTTTGTTTTTACCAGAGAGTGTGGGAACTAGCATTAATGGAAAAGTTAACAGTGCAGGTGTCTAATGCAGGAGCCTCCAATCAGAGCAGTTTGTGGCATAACAATACTTCCGTTTTATTTTTGAGATCAATCACAACCCCCGAGGGCAACATTTTTCCACATAACACAAATCATTTTGCGTGGGCTGGCTTAGCAGGTCATTGCTCTGTAGACATTAATAGCCCAATGTTGGCATCTCATTCTTTCTGCCCTCCTGTTTCCATTTGGTAATGATTTAACTGTTTTGTTTTATATTGTGAACTGAATTTTTTGCAAAATTAGTTTGATAAAAATGTAAATTTCATCCTTTTCCAGTCATAGATCTTGGCTTCCCTAGGAATTTTGTGTGGATGTACTGTAAACCCTGCCCTGAGAGGAACTGTGCCCTGTGTCCGTTACTCGGCTAATTAAAGGGCCAGGTTGCAGTCCTTGTACACCAGGTATTGTTGGGCGCAATAGTGCTAAAAGAGGAATAAAGGTGGTGAGAGAGGTGATTTGCCAATTTTTTTTCCTAAGGTATTTAATTTTTGTTAAGTGGAGTGATGAAAAACAGAAAAAAGGAGAGAAGGTTAACAGCACAGAGATGGAGTATAACTGGGCAGTAAAGCAGGGAGACTTAAGAGCACAATCCTAACCTGGAGTTAGGCCAGCACAGTTCGGCCTGCACAAGGGACACTGTAAAATATGTTTAGACCGCTCTTGGAGTCAAAATGGCCAGCACGCAGCACGCATCATCCCCGATTCCAAGAGTGATCCAAACGCGCTTTACGGTGGCCCTTGTGTCAGCCAAACTTTGCTGATCTAACTGTGCCAGCCTAACTCCAGGTTAGGATTGCGCCCTAACAGTCAAACCCTACTCTGGGCAGGCCCCGAGTGTTCAAGCATGCCTCTGCTGCATCCTATTGGCTAGCCAATCACCAGGCAGCAAAGAAGAGGTAAATGCTCCACCACTGCCGTGTGCCCAATGGGCCTCCTTAATCTATGCCAGCTATTAGGCTGGCATGAGTGGGTCCGAAGAGTTGTGTCAAGCCCAGGCCAGGGGATAGGATATAGGCACTATGGATAATATCCTCCCTTAGTTGGTCCTGATCCCCGCCCCGATCCTCTGCCAACCTACTGGCTCCAGTGTTGGCTCCAGACATTGTTGGCATGCACCCACGACTGCCAGCTCATTGTGCTGGCAGCCCCAGCATGCATGCTATAGCCGTGGCTGCTGCACCAGCAGCCCAGACCTCACGCTGATGGCAAATGAGCCCTGTTAGTGCAAGATCCAGACAGGACTGGGCTGTAATAGCAACAGCAAGGAGATGCGTATTGGGACCCATACAGGCTGCAGTTGTAGTTCCCAATTCTTCTTAAGAACACAGCTAATACCCTTTAAGACTTTGCTCTACAACAATAAGGAGTACAGATACAACAATGAGGGCTAGGAAGTAACCTTTCAGAATGAAGCGCGATTCTTAGGGCTGTCAAGTTCTGGTTCCATGCACTATTTATTGAATGAAAGAATGAATTCATATCCAGTCTCACAGTAAGGGCTCTCAAGGTGACTACACACAACATTCTGTTTGAAGAGCAAGACTGCACAGATGTGTGGAGTGCCTCCAGTTCTGCTTAGGCTCCTGGTTGATGATATGAACACAGTACAGGGGTCCTAGTGAGCCTGATCTTCAAAAAAGGAGCCTGAACCTTATGCAGATATGTTTGCTTCTTGACAGCAGGATTAGACCGTGTACCAACCTTTGGACCTTGATCAAAGTTTCAGAGAGAAGCCGGAAAGCAGCATGTGCGGCCAGATTGTACATCCAGTCTTATTGCAATCAGGACTAGAAAGAGGATATGCTACAACTATTTATTATGGAAAAGGGTATCCTGGTCAGATTTTTCTATACCCCTTTGGGAGATACCAGTGCAGCAACTAAGAAGATCAGGAGGAAAGAGCAGGTCCCTCCTCCAAGAAAGCCAAAACAACTACGTATCTGGCAATGCTAGTTGCCATAGCATTATTTTCTCCTATCTTATCTTCTCCAGCAGTGAACATTCTGCACCTTATTTAATTTGCTTTTAAAAAAAATCTTTTTTAGGAGCAAGTGTATGTAAGAAAAAATATATAGATTGAAACTTTGCAATGAACAGATCCCTTACTGAAGGAAGATTCCCGCCCTGTGACCCAGTCAATCAATTCAATGTGCCAAAAAACACACTGAAAAACTAAAGCGGAGAAAGTAAAATGGTTCCTGTGCATGATGATAACAAAACATTTTCCCCAATTTTCTGATTTTCTTTTTGAAAAGTACCACTAGCATAATGGTTTCTCCAGAGGTCTACTTCAATGGCATAGTGCCCTTGGCCTGACTATCTGCAACATCCTGATTCCTGGATCACAAAAGCTAAATCGATTTGGGGAGGTGAAGGTGCCATCTTTTTTTTCCTCCACTGATTCAGGAGAGGAGGGATTTAGCAGCTGCAGCCCAAGACCCTTCATTAGATGCGACTTGTCATTTCCAACACAGTTGCATTTGTTTCCATGTTCTATTCTGTGCGATAAGGATGGTGAGATACAAGTGAAAGGGCTGAGAGCTTGTGTGGGTGGATGGAAAGAGTAACCTACTGGGTTAGACCAATTTAGACTTGCTATTTACTTGGCATGTAACTTACAATATAATACAGTAGCTACAAAAACTTAGACATGAAAATAGCATATGGATTTGCAATTGATGCTTATTTTGTGAGCTTTTGGGGTGGAAAACATCTGAGAAATGATTGCCTGCTACAGAATCACAGGAATGCTAACCAACCATTATCCAGCATTGTTGCTATGGACACTAATGATTCAAAACCTGCTCTGGACAGATCCACAATACACAGAATGTCTTATACTTCCAGCAAAACTCCTAGCCTAACTTCACTTCTATGGTCTGAAGTCATCTGGAAGGAATAAAAGGGACAGGGTGCTAAGACATATAAAGAGCACTAGTTAAAAATACAGGTTGATGTTAACCCTATCTAAAACATAGACTGTGGGACCTTCAAGGTCATCTAGTCCAATCCCCTGCCCGTGGCAGAAAATGTAGAGAATGTTGGAATGACACTCGGAAGTTGTTATATCATGAATCACACAGCCCAATCTTGATCTGGCTAGTCACTGCAGGCACAGCAGTAGCCAAATGGCTACCGCTGCATTCAGTAGTAGCCAGGCAGCTGCTAGAGCAACCTCAGGAGAACGGGACATTTGTCCCCTTCCCTGCAGTAAGGGCGCAGAGCTCCTGATGGGTCTCCTCGTGTTTGCGCTGGCTATTTTGCCCGCCTAGCCCTGCTTCTCCCCCCACCCAGCAACGCCCTCCCACCCTGCCCAGAAAGAATGTGCCGCCAGGGCTCGGTGAACTCACCGCTTGCTGGTCCCACCCTCAGGCGCTCTGGTCTGGATCAGCGCAGGCGGTAATTCCTTACCACCTGCTCTAGATGTGCCTTATGGCACGTTTGTTGTGACAATGCTCATACCACCCACGCTGGAAGGTTCTGGATTGGGCCCTCAAAACCCACAGCAACCTCTGATGTTCAAAGGAGCCATTCAACATCAAAACAATAGCCCCAACAAAGAAGCAATTTGCTGTTTAGAGTCCAGAAAGAACGGGTATATAAGGTCCATTTTGAATCTTAGTTAGCTGAACAAATTTCTCCACAAAAAATGTTTCATGATGAAAACAGTAAAGTCCATCATAGCAGCCAGGATTTTCTGAAATTCATAGGTTTATGGGAGAATTACCTGTATGCTTCAATCAGTCCCTGTAGCAGGGTCTGCTATATGGGCTCAATTGAGCATCCTGGCTCCTCATCAAGATTCCAATTCCACTGGTCACTCATCTTAGGGTGCAGGGCATTTTCCTGTGCAGTTATCTGGACAACCTGCTGATCAGGCCTCTGTCCAGAGACAAGACTCAGGAAGGTGCTGAAGCCACAATGCAACTTTGTGATCCATTTAGGAATTCACTTTTCTGATCCCAACAGCTAAAAATGATCACCTGGGGGTGATCAATACTGTTGAACACAGGATATGCTCACAATGAGCTTTGGAACAAGAAAAGCTGAAACAGAGATGCTGCCACTTATGCACCTTCTGTGAATGACAGCACAACAGGAGACTGCAGTAATCTGGAATGGAAGCAGGATTACCCTGCAAAGATTATTCAGACCATTCCAGAATCTCAGTTTTGCCAAGAGAATCCAATGGTGATGCTATCAAGGTATTCCCTAAAGTGTGGTAACTGACACTTACCTCTCGACTCTGGGTATGGTCCTGTTCATTTCACAACATAATTTTGATCATCACAGTCTGTTGGTTTAGGGGGCACACAGACCAAGGAATGTGGTCAGCCAAAAATCTCAGGTGAACCAGAATTGGCTGGTGCTCCAGGCAATAGCATTAGCTCTGAGCGAGTCCCACCATCCAATGTCATATTCTGGTCCAAATGGAGATTGAAAGTCCAGTCTTATCGAGCTCAGGACAGGCAGTACAAGCATACTGCCATAAGACACATCCAATGCAGGTGGTAAGGTTTTACTGCCTGTGCTGGCCCAGCGGTCCTTGTATGCACAGAGGTGCCACTGCAGAGCCGACGAGTAGTTTTACCATCGCCATTGTGGTGATTCCAGGCAAGCAGGGAAGGTAAAAAGTGATATGGGGAGGGGTGGGGTGTGACAGGCAGTGACCTCCACTGCCAAATCTTATCCCCAACCTCAGCCCAGGCAGCCCGACATAGGACTTTTGCCATCACTGTATATGTGGGGGTGGTAGTCAGGGACTCCTTGGGTAGAGGCCCTGTTCCTAATAAGTTTCTTTAGGAGCTGGTTTGTTTTGTTGACAGAGAACTTTATAGTTCCAATTGTATTGTTTCCTGCTAGCATTTCATGGGGATATGGTATGTTCTTCCACTTTGCCTTGGTGAGACTGTTGGAGGCATTACTGTTACTGTGGTTGCCCATTCTTGTAGGTCAAAGAGAAAGGCAATCCCACAGAGTCTAGAAGAAAAGAGGAATGCCCTGTGAAAGTCTTGGAAAGCAAAAATTCAGAGTGAGAATTTCCATTTTTAATTTAGAAGACCAACAACAAGCATTTTATAACAAATTTTTACAAGCTCAGACATTATGAAAAATAATTTTCTTTCAGTACAAAACAATTTACATCATTAAAAAACAATTCATTCTAATCTTCCAGCTGCCATTCACAAAATTGGAATGATTTTTCAATTTCTTGGTGTAATTTCTTGGTGATGGGATCCTCAACCACCTTATTCCCCAGGATTAAGCCTGGTTTCTTCAATGGTAGCTTTCCTTCACAAGGTGGACTAAAGATTCTGATTGAACTCTGGCATTGTTTGGAGATACAAGTCCTGTAGCACACAACATTTTCCATTGCATTTGTTAGCTACTGAGAAGTTGCACTAAGCTTTCCAGACATTTTAAGTGATAGGCGTCCTCCTGATTTTCTTGGGGTTGTGAAACATCTATAAACGAGAAGACATTAATAAGGGACAATAGGGAATACTGCAGCTCCTCATCAAACAAAATAATAGCTCTCCAGTAGGATACTGGAGTTACCAATGGAAACATTTCAACCACTTGCTCTAATTTAGCGATTTTAAACCTTATTCATCTCATAGCACACTGAGAAGGTACTAACATTGTCAATGAACATCATCCGCTTTTTGACAAGAAACACCATGCTGCCAATGGGGGGCTAACATCCCACATTGTCCCTACGAATAAATTACCTTCCCCCAAATTCCTGTGGCTGGTCTAATTCATTAACTAACCGAGTCAAGCAATTGCTTCTATGCACATTATATGCAGGATGTGTGAATTATATTATATACAGGATGTGTGGAGCTGATTAGCCAGTGCGGGAATGTTGTGAGAAGGCCAGCCAGCAAAAGAACGGAATCCAACCTTGAGGACCTGTCCAGGCTGGACTTATGATCACCTGCTGAAGCTTGCTGTCACACAGCCAGAGGAGAGAACCACCCTATGAAGGCTACATCTGGGGCTGAGTCTGAATACTGTATGTTTGTAAAAACCCCATTGAAAAATGGTGGTTTAGACTAGCCTGCCCATGTAAGCCGCCTTGGGCATTTGCTTCAGCATGGAAAAGGCAGGGTATAAATTTTTCAAAATAAAATAAATAATGTGTGTGAATTTGACTCTTAAAGTGTGTGTATATTTTCTTGAGATGCCCTGTATTATCTGAGCACTGATTCAGCAAGATGGTATGAAATCTTACAAGGTAATTAGATTAGTTCCCAGAGCCCCCACAGATACTGAAACCCTCAGATAATGAAATCTGCAGGTTGGTTCAATATTACCTCTGAACACAACTGGAGATGCCCTCTGGATGCGACAGGAGACTGTGTGTGGCCTTCTGTGGGCTTCAGGAGCACCTCTGGAAGTGCTGAAAGAGCACTTCTTTGAAACAAAATTTTTGAGGTTTTCTTCAAAATAAATTTTCCATCTAAACAGGAAATGTCCTTTCGGCACGCCTGGGGGGTGTTTCTGAGGCCCGCAGAGGCCATGCACTGCCCCTGAACACCCCTGGTCACGTCCAGAACTTGGGTCTGGCACTCCATTGCGGGTTCAGAACTTGCTGTTTAAACTTACGGATACCAAATCCGCACATATGGCGTCTGGACGTGTAATGGGGTATTAATCATGATTCTTTGCTTTCATAATACTTTCTAGAAGGATAAAACATGTGTAAGTGCATAACCAAGACTCTACGGGGGTTGGAAAAGCATTAATCTCCCTCCAGTTATGAACTGCCTGAAAAGCTTTGGGGTAACAATACATATATGAAGTTGGTTAATTTTTACAAGACTTGGAAGAAGGACAGCAGGATAAGAAGTTTATCTCTTGATGGAGTTTATTTCTCCATAGAAACATACTTTTCTTTGCTGAAATAAAAGCTTCATCTATTCTTCTTTTTATTGACGGATTCTTCAAAGTCACTTTTGCCTGTAGCACAAAGAAAGAACAATCCAATGGCTATATTAATTCCCTCTTGCTGATGCTCTTAAGATCACTCCTCCTTGTAGTCATTTATTGGCAGCAGGCCACGAGGCTATGACATTCAGAAACTTAAGAATGCAACATACAATACCACTGTGAATAATGCTGTAGGATGGGGGAGGGGAGGGAGAAAAAGGGTTCACTGAAATATAGCAACAGAAAAGGAACCATTTCCCAGAATGTAGCTGTTCTGAAAGCTCAGAGTAACAGAAAGCTCTCCTTTGAATATTAAAACTGTTTTATGAGCAACAAGCTTGCGAACGTCTTGCTGAATACAATAGTACTAGAATAATCAGAGGCTGTTATGTGGCAACAGCAGCATGTTTTAAAGCCATGCAACTTATATGGTAATTAAATTGTTATTTAACAGTGTTCATTTAATGCATTATCTATTTCACGGTACCCATACAGGGAGTAGAAGAATACAGATTTCTTCTTTAGTAAAAACATTAGGAGTGTCATTAATTAATTGCAGTTGGGCTCTGAACAGAAAGGCGGCTTTGAGGACATACCTATATGGACACCACTCAACATCCCATCACTTGAAAACCCAGGAAAGGGTTGCAATGCCAGTTATCTGTTGAGCCTCAGTGGTGGCCAACAGACCAGGGATTGGGGAGTAGGAGAAGAGAGGCACTGAGGAGAGGGTGGGAAAGCTTCTCTATCCATCCAATTTGATGATATTTGGCTACTTTGAAACGGGGGCCAAAATCTCATAAATTTCCGTGCAATTGACTATTTTCAAGAGTTCACTGATTCAGAGGCACACAATTTTACCTATGAGAGTAAGGCCTCCATCCCAATTGCTGCAGCAATGTGATGTTGCAGAACATCCACAAATATTCCAGCTGCTCAGGGAACAAAATTGTCAGTGACAAAATTATTCTAGACCAACTTTTGTGAGGGGGGGGGGGTTCTGCTTGGCTGGGATTGATATATCATATCATACGAAGCTCTGTGGAAGATAGAGCTGTATGGGCAGGAGAAGGACCAGGAAGCTAAATTAGCAGGAGGTTTGATAACAAAGGGAACTAAAGGGGCAGATCTCCCAGAGATATACAGAGGTTGATGAAAGGGCAAATCCAGGCAGTGAAAGCTGGCGGGGGGGGGGGGGGGGAGACGACCTGATTAGAAAAAGAGTTGTAATTCATGGAAACAATAAGCTAAAATACATTGTCTAAGAAGTGCTTTAAGACTTGCATGGTAAAGAATGAATTCTACCATTTTGTGACTATCTTGTTATTGACTTGAACTATCAGCCCATTATTTGGTGGAAGCTTGTAGTTTTGTCTTGATTTGTAGAGTGTTGCTGGCCATATTGAGCATACTAATGGAAGCGAGGGATATACATGTAAACAAATACGTCTAAATAGATGAATAACAGAAGTACTCAGTCTAAGATACCTTTCCAGAAAGCACTAACCTTTTGATAATTGTGCAGTAAAGCCCAAAGCGCAGAAGCACCTATTCTTCGAGCCACAAGGCTATCACTTTCTAGACAGGCAGATAGCACTGCAACAGCTTTATCTGGTAAAAAGACAAAAGACCACACATGTACCTAATAAAGCCCATTATATCAGAACTGCTGCTTCTCCAGTGCATTCTTGTAGGTAATCTGTCTCTTTTCTCATGATAAACATTACAATACTGCTGAAGCTTTATAAAACAAGAATAAGAAAACAAGAATAATTTAATTTAAACCAACACCTATGGCTTACTTTATTAAATAGTTGTACTCACAAAGATAATCTGTATTAAACTTTAATGTGTAGTCAAAAATGAGATGCATTTTAATTTGTAGACAAAGGATAGCTTTCTGACTCTTGTGTTCGAGCAAAGAGACAAAAATTTGCCGAACAGACAGTTACAACACTGCATTTGTACCCTACAAAGACTTTAGTCTGAAAGGCGAGATAGAAATCTTTTGAATGAACAAACCGTGTAGCCCTCAGCACCGCACAAATTAACAGCCCGATCCTACATAAACCCTTGTGCGGCTACGCTGCGTGCCAGGGAGGATTTTTGATGGCTGGAGGTCTCCTCAGGGCAATGGGGCATTTTGTCCCCTTGCCCCTGGGTAAGCCCCAGCAGTTTCAATGGGTCAACCTGCATCTGTGCCGGTTATAGTGCTGGTGCAAGTCTGTGTTGATCTGTGCAGGAGGATCAGGCCCAGGAATGGGGTTTGGATATGGCACATGCTGGCATTGCTACTTCCCCGCACCCCGCTCAACCGCCTCTGTGCCCCCTGCACAGGCCTAGCCGCTCTAGTGGGCCTCCATCACTCCGCCAGTGCACGTGGGAAGACTGGCTTTCCTGCTGAAAGGCCTGGGCCTTGCGCTGTTTTAAAGCATTTGATGGCGCTTTTGTGACAGTGTGTACTGGCAGAATAGGTGTTCTGCTCCTGTAGGCCTGTGTTATGATTGGACCGTCAGACATTCATCACCTTTACCAATTCTCACTGCCCAAACTGTACCTCTGCTTTTCAATTCTGCATTTCGGCTCCAAAAATGCACCTCTAGGCTACTATTGCACTTAAATTCCCCTCATTATCTTGCCCAGACCAAACTGATTATGCTCCACCTATATTTAAAGCAGGTTATGGATCTGAATAGTGATTGCTTAAGAAAGGTGCCCAAAGCAACACAGTAAGTGGAGATATTAGGAGTTCACATCAAAGGCAACATTTGCCTCCCCGAAGGAAGAAGTCTTGCATCATGCAAACATTCTATTACATTCAGCACATACACCACTTGTTTTTAAAAGCAGATGGATATATTTTAAATCCATTTGAAAAGATGGAACAGAGCTGAGACTTTGCAAGTGACATTACAAAGGAAGTCTTTTCATGATACAATTTTTTCCAACAGAAGACAGCAACCTCTTTTAAAATGTCAAAAGTAATACTCCTTTAGTAAAATCAGGTTAAAAGCCCACTAAAAGATAGGGTTGTATCGAGAGGAGGTGCAGGGGGCAAGTAGTTGTGGGGGGAGGCAGGCAATGCAGAAGCACTCTAGTCAGCTATACTTGCCAAGCTTAGGTGCCACTCTAGAATGAGAGTTCTTGAATATACAATAAGCCCACTCAAACAGGAATCTGTGAATCTCCTTCTGCACAAAGACACACTCTGATGGCTGGCAGAACTCTTTGTATGACCATTACTACAAACACCTGCATCATCTCAGCTTCATTCGTGTCAGTACCGTAACTACTATATGAAATGGGGAAAAAAATTACATTATCTGGCAACTTGTTAATATCGAGTTTTCTAAAATATGTTTATAAAACATTCCTAATACAGAATATTATATATTTAAATATAATGTATCTGACAATTAGGGATGACTATATGGTGCTGCAGGTTAAACCGCTGCTGCTGAGTTTGCTGACCAGAAGGTTAGCAGTTCAAGACCACGAGACTGAGTGAGCTCCCGTCACTTGTTCCAGCTCCTGCCAACCTAGCAGTTCAAAAGCACATAAAAATGTGTGTAGATAAATAGGTACCACTTCAGTGGGAATGTAAGGGTGTTCCATGCACCTTGGCGTATAGTCATGCTGGCCACATGACCATGGAAACTGTCCTCGAACAAACACTGGCTCTTCGGCTCAGAAACGGAGACGAGCACCACCTCCTACAGTTGGTCACAACTAGACCATTCGGTCATGGGGAAACTTTTACCTTTACATATAAAATATTAGGTAGTGAAATGTGTTGCACCATGACATTAATTTAGAATAAATCATCAGCACCTACCATTAGCTAGTATCTTGGGTTTGTTGGCCGGGCTAAAGCAAATGTTGTGCAGGATCAGAAGAATCAGATACGAATTGGTCCTGGGCTTGTACGTGGTCATTTCTAGAAGTTGATCTATGCTGCCATTCAGTTTCATAATCATTTGCTGTCCATCTTCCGCAAATGATAAGTTCAAGAGGAGCTTTAGCCAAGCAACAGCCAGCACACCAAGACTTTTGTTTCCTCCTTTTGGCAATGACAGAGACAGAAAGTTCTGCAGAAAATTATTCTGGAGGGCGACAGGAACAAAACATACCACATTAAACTAACTTCTTTTCAAAGTCCATAGAACAAATCGCCTGCTATCTAAAATAGGATTTCTTCCCCCTTAGAATTAACCAAAACATGGAAATGGTCATTCTGTGCTAAATTACAATGTCAGCATCCTTCCAATCTTGCAAATGGCAGCATATTTCCCCCCCCCCCTAAAGGTATTGCTTTGGCCTGACATTCTCTCTGCCTGTACAAAACAGAATAACATTAAGTTTTCTTCCACTTTGCAAGCCTATTTTGCTTAAAATTTCAGAGAAAAAAATTCACCACCACCATGGTTAGTCAGCCCATCACCACAAAACCGGAATGCTGTTTTTACAACCCAATTCCAATAATGCAGTCACTGAAAAAGGTCTTTTTGTCTTCCTACACTGGTTAGTCTATCCTGTTTACACCTAGTAATCTGGACATTCTCTTCAGATTCATTACTACAGCACACTGCGTAAGTGCATCATTAAACTGCTGATTGATAATTAGTAGATTCAAACAATGCCTACCACTTACATTTTTGTTGCAAAAAGAGTACAGCTATCGCAACTGCAGGAGGGCTGTTTCCTGTTTACTTTGTCATTGTGTTTCCTGAATGGGTCAATGTGGATACAGCTCAAAGATGCACAACTTTTAAACTGTGAACTGCTGTGGAAATCTAAAGCCAACTGGCTTCAGGTTTTTTTTTTTTTCCTAAGCCCATGAGATGAGAGGAGTTACATACAGACTCACATCTCATTTACCATTACACTCCTCACATATACAAAAATACATATATCTTAATACCAACACAGAAAACTTTCTTAAGAAGTTCAAGGATAAAGTTCAAGTCCAACTTCACCTTAAAGTTGGACATACAGTCTTCTCAGCCTGCCTCTCCACATAGCTTCTAAATGAGAAATATCTAATTTTCTCCGTTTTGTAGTTCACATGGTTATCAGTAAAAAGATGTTTACAAAATGGGGACATTTGCCTACTTGCAAAGAAATAAGGGTCTGCCAGAAGTTGAAAAGCTTGAGCAGCTGTTGAGGTACCAGACCTTCAGGAGGGCCCACAACCAATCCATCACCAGCTGTGTCCATAGCCTTTGAAATGGTAGCAATGGAATTACTTTCCTGGCCAAAAGAATCAGTTGTCACCTCCTCTTTCCCATCCTATCCTTGAATAGACGCTTCCATTCAGAGGCCTGTGTTCATCAATGCATCTCTGAAGGAGAGTTCTCATTTGCATATTGGGGAGGCATCTGGAGAAAAGCCACCAAGGTAAGGTAAACCTTACGGTCGGGGGAGGAAGCCTGCAGCCTTAAGGCCACATGCAGCCTATTCCATATTTGTCCGCAAATACGAAATCCGTCTTTTCTTTCATGACCATACTTAACTCCAAAGTTGGTATTTTTGGGGTATCTTTTACCATATATACTTGCATATACTGTAAGTTACTCCTGTTGATAGGTTGAGCCAAAATCATGAACTTTGCTATGACATCTCTCCTGACTTCAAGAGTGGTCCAAGCTTCCCTGACTTCATGGTGGCCCTGGTCCTGGCTGAACTTTGCTAGCCTAACTCCAGGTGAGGGTTGCGCTCTTGAGTTGGGGAGCTCGATGCCCCACTGTGACGTGTTTGCAAGGCACTTTGCAGATAAAATTGCAGTGACTTGAACTTGGCAGCTATCCATAAGCTATCCCTATGGCATCATGTTGCTGAGGGCTGTCAAACCTGGAGATAGCCCCTGGCTACTGTATTGCTTATGAAGGCTAGGCTCTCTGAACAGAGAGGCAGAAAGTAGAACCATTTTACCATCTGTCTGCAGCAACATGCTGTAAAATGCTTCTCCTATCTGAGAGAAGAATACACGTGACCAAGCTAAGTAGGATGAGCCAACAGTTTGGTCATCTGCACAAGCTCAGAGAATTTAAGTATATTGATTTATCAGAAATCTACACATCCTGGTCATATTCAAGGTAGCAGATGCTGAACAATAAGAACAGTTTCAACTGTTGACAGTTACAGAATGCCAACAGAAAGTTGTCAAGACATCAAGAAGATCATCCATCCTTTTTTCTGCTCGGCTTGATGGCTAAAAGGAACAGAGCCTGGGAGATTGCCTTGCTCCATCCATTGCCTTGCTTTGAGAAGCAAGAGAGATCAGGAGCTCACAGTGACGGGAGGGAAATGTCCTAATGATGAACTGCTTTGAGGAAGTTTCCGACAGTGCTCATCAGGCATATGCAGGAAATTACTGCACTACTCAAAGAAGAATTATTGCATCAAAACAAACCAATCATTTCTGGGAAAGGCGCATCCCATTCTGTTCACTTACAAGATAACTACGAGCGGGGGGGGGGGGGAAGGAAGGAAGGAAAGCAAAGAATAGAAATGAAGAGTAGGGGATTGAGATCCACCTTTCCGCAAAAAGCTGACACATGGCAAAGTATATTGAAGGTGTATATAATTAATGTGTAAATGTGCCAGAGCTATATGCTCAAATGATACCAATTATTTTATTTTAAAAATATGCAGCACTGAGAACGGGTGATGCGACACAGACGCAGGAACAGCAGTTGGGAGAACCAAATGCACAATTGTCATTTTGACTGAACAGGGAAGAAATTGGCTGAGCATCACGTGCTTGGCTGGTGCATCAGTGTTTGAAGCCATCTTCTTAGTTGGTGTCAACTGGGGGGGGGCAGGGAAAGAGCTACACATGCTGAAAAGACAATGCTTTGATCAATTTGAAAGCAAGGGCCACAATCCAGCAGGCATGGCAGCAATACATTTATTTCAAAATCCAGTTGTGCCAAGTGAGGAGGTTGAAAAGGCAATAGAGGTAGAGTGAGGGACAAGGTGGCATCCAGGGAGGGTTTAACAAATTTCAAAAATGAAAATCAACAGTATACTGTATATATACAGGCATGCCCCAGTATTCACTGGGGCCCTGTTCCGGACCCCCGTGGATACCTGAAACTGTGGATACTGGGGATGCCTTTTTAAAGATAGGGGAACATCAGTGGTTTTGCTGCAGTAAGGTTTTTAAAAAGAGATTTGTTTAATGTTCCCCTATCTTTTAAATAGGCATCCCGGTATCCATGGTATCTGTGGATAACGAACTGTGGATACTGGGACAGGCCTGTACCACTTTTCAACGCAAAGTTCACAAAATGGTTTACATGCAAATATGGTTATTGTTAATAAAAATAAATAGGAAGTTAAATGGTTCCCTGTCCCAAAATGGCTCATAATCTAAAAAAAATGCAGAACACCACCAGCAACAGCCACAAGAAAAGACACTGAGCAGAGGTGAAGGGGGACAATTACTCTCCCCTTGCTAAATATAAGAGGAACACCATTTGAAAAACTACCTCTTGCCCAGGTAGCTGGGCGACAAATGCTGAATTGCTAGCATTTGCATTTATAAATAACCCGTATTGTGCACAGAAAAGGATTAGGGTGCTATTCTGTATGGAAAGATGTTTAAATATCCTGAAAACTTTTAATCCTGCACTGATACATGCTGATCAACTCCTCTCACTTGTCCACACAATCATAAAAGACACAGCCATGTATTTTACGGGCATTGGAAGGAGCCATAGCTCAGCAGCAAAGCACATGCCTTGTTTGCAAGAAGTCCCAGGATCAAGTCCTATTATCTCCAAGTAGGGCAGCACAGTTAGAAGTCTTGCCTGAAGCTCTGAACCATCCCCATTCAGTGTCAAGTATACCGAAATAGACAAACAGATAATTGGACTGAATAGGAGGCAGCTTCTTACATTCATCTCTCTCTAAAGCAGCAGTTCTCAAACTGTGGGTCTGGGACGCATCAGTGGGATGTGACCCAATTTTTTGGTGGTTTGTGAATGACAGAGCAGATTAGGCTATGTGTATCAAGCATTAAACAACCTGCTACTTGGGGGGGCACTGCTGCCTGATCACCATTATGGCCACATTCCTTAGCATTTATAAATCAGGCAGCAGCCTGCAGGGTCTTTTGGGAACCACTGCTCTAAAGCAATACTCCCTCCAAAGTCTCTTGTGCTTACGCTGAAGACAGCTTTATGAACATTCAAATATTAATATGTACAAGTTCTATGCACTTACCTTCTGAAGAACACCCTTACAGTCATGACATACTACGAGGTTAGCCAGAAGCTGAAAAGTCATTTGCTGAATTGGGGTGCTCTCGGCTGGAGTTTGAGAAGCCAGTTTCACTATGCTGAGCATTAGAGAGTTTCCGGCTGCAGTTCTCTGGACTGTCTGAAGTGGAGACAATCCACCACTTGCCACACAAAGAGAGCCACAACCTTAAAATGTAAAAAAAAAAAATAGTACTTCAGTTCAACACTAAAATATTCTCCCACCCAAAGAAAAATATTTAAGTTTCCGTGTAACATGCATTTTATCCATGTTGATATGATCCCTTAACATGAAGTTTCAGAAAGTTGTAGACCTTCAAATAAGCCTTGAAAATGAAATTTAAATACAGGAAGCAGCTTTAGAAAAGATAGCTAATCAAATAAATAGTCCACTGTCTCAAAAAAAAAAAAAAAAACCACCAGCAAACAGCTGCTGAAAAAGCAGAGATACATGGAGCCTCGGGCACACCCAGGACAGGGCGATGTAACCATGCCCCCAGCACGTCGCCCCACCCCCGTGTGTCGCCCAACCACGCCTCCCTGCGCCCGGGATCGCTCCATTTCAGAGTGATACGGACGCAGGGGAGGGCAGGCGGGCCACAAAGCGTGCGGGTTCTTCTGCGCAATGGCACCTCGCTGCTGCCGGCACCCATGGCTCCCGCCACCCGTCGCTACACCCTTCCTCCACCCCTGTGAAAAAGACACTGTGCTAGGGTGAAGAGGGACTCTCCCACTGCTCTCCCACTGCTCCTCTCCCACTGCTACTCACTAAAGAGAGTACTCTTTACTCTCCCACTGCTAAATATAAGAGGAGCACCAATTGAGGAAGTGCCTCTTTGCCCAGTTTGCAGGACAACTACTTATATTCACATTATAAAACATACTCACATTTAACCTTTTTAAACTAGCCAGCAATGTTTGACAAAAATAAATACGTAACTACATTCATTAGTGATGGAGGATACGCATTTAGGCTTTTTAAGTCTTCATGAGTAAGATCTCTACTAACCTGTGACTTGTGGATCAAGGCACTGACTTGATCCAAAAAGTCCCATTTATTTCAGCAAATACACATTAAGCGACAACCTAGCATTATTTTTTTCACCTTTTTATACCATCCTTCCTCCAGGGTGATGTAAATAATTTGTCCCCTCCTTTTGCCCTCACAACAGCCCTGTGAGGTAGGCGAGGCTGAAAGACAGCGATTGTCCTGAGGTCACCCAGGGAGCTTCATGGTTGAGTGGACATTTGAACCTGGACCCAACTCCCAACCCATCACACCTGCCTGGCTTTGTAAATTATAATTTATTTTTTGAAAACGCTGATATACAAGAATTGGTATTTGTTGTGAGATAATGGAAATCTTATTGCATGCAGCTAGCAATGTATCAGCACAAGTGTCTGAGGGAGGGAGGTGAGAGACCCTTGCACTTCCTGACGCCCAATGGAACAGCAGCAGCAAGGCGAGGCAGCGAGAGGAGTCCCCTCAAGAAAGCAGTTGCAATGCGACACTGGAGGACAGTAATTTGAGAACACGGCAGGCGAAGGCCTCCTTGGGAATGAAAATCCTGGAATCCTCATCCAGGTGTATGGTTTTAACACTATCAAAGAACTGACACTACATCTGTAATGAGGCACACAGAATCTATTCACAGGAGATAGTAAAGTTTACATGACGGCATGCAATGCTATTTTTAAAACTTAAGAAAACCGCACTCATACTCCATGAGAAGCAGTGATGCTCAGAGTCAAATTTTTCACTCTCCCCTGTTTAGTTTTTGTTTTAGATATACAGGCAGGCCCTGCAAATCTGGTAGCCGTGGATTCAGTTATCTACAGATCCACACACACACACACCCCATTCCGTATCAATTAATATAGATCCTTACTGGAGCTAAAATGTTCTTGCTTTTATAGGTCACTATAAACATTCAAGTTTATAGCAATGTGGAGGCAGGCTGCCAGCAGGCTGAATGCTTGAAAAGACTTGACTGGACACTAGCAGGTAGCCGGAAGTTAACGGCTTACTTCCTGTTAACTTTCATCTCTTCAAGCATTCAGGCGGCCTGCAGCCTGCCTACATGCCCTATAAGCTTGAATGCAAGAACATTTTTGTCCTAGTAACGATCTAAACAACATTAATGGGCATGCAGGGGGGGGCACATAGGGTTCCATGTCTACAGGGGGTCCTGAAACAGATACCTGAGGATATGGGGGCCTATCTGTACTCTGACAAGAGTTAATATAAGCAGAAGTAGAACCATTAACCTCAAGCTACTAACTATAGGTTACATTTCAAAAACTATTCTGCCACAGGAGACAGTTTATCTGAATCTACCATACAAGAATACACTAACCACCCTGCTAAATGTTTTGATGCCAATATAGACTATTTCCTTTATCTGTTAAAACTACCCAGAAATGTTTATATAACCCCAGTTTGCTGGAACTGCATGGATCCTCCTTTTTGCAGTTCGAGCCTGAACCTTTTGGATAGTAGGAAGGATGCAGCAAGTTGCCTGGTTTTCCACTCTAGTGCAATCACTGACTCTATCAAAGAAATCCTGTTACTGAAACAAATATTTTATGAGTTGCTAGCACATGACTAATGATCCCAAGAATCTACTCCATGCCAGTGTCATTCAGAATGAATACCCCCTTGGATTGCTACAAGGGAAAGAAGTTGGTTCCATCAAGAGAAAAGGATTATGCACTCAGTGTGAAATATACGAACATAGTATGTACCAGCTTCTTAATGGGGTAGGTATGTTACTATATCAGTTATCATTTCATATTTGTAAGGGGAGTGAGCGAGAAGAGCTTTCATTTGCCTAGCATGAGAAGCAGGATTGAGAGTACAAAAGAAATGCTAGATGCAGTTACTCATGTCATTTTTCTTTCTTTTACATTGATGGATGCTTATGGTTGCTTGCATCGAGGGAAATAGTGTTTAAACCATCTCCTACCTGAAGGATAGTTTGCAGTGAAGACACAAAGCAAATGCAGAGTTGCTTGCATCAGTGAGTCATCCATTAAAAGCCATGGCCACAGAGAGTGCAAAACAGAGATAAGGTGAGTTCCAAGGGCTGCTGCCTGCCAGGAAGAGACAAGACACAGTACAATACCAGAAACTAGTTTCATAAGTGACTTTTCTAAGTCAAATTTAAAATGCTCTGGGTAACAAACAACACTAGCATGGACATGTTAATCAGGGAGGAAAAACTTCATTACTAAGGCACCTGAGGACAGGAGGCTGGAGTGCAAGAACACCTCCTTTTCAAGCTAAGCCAGCCTTAGGATGCCACTTGGAGGGTTCAGTCCGATCCAGCACAGGAGCAGCGGCTCCAAACAGCCACTGCTGTATCCTGTGGTGGATACAAGCAGGCTGGGGTGTTACTCGGGGTAAGAGAACGAATGTTTCTTTCCCTCGAGGATACTTCCAGCCTGCTCAATGGGGCTTCTCAAGTCAGCGCCAGCTATTTGGCCGGTGCAGACTCAACAAGCCCCGAGCCAGGCTTCTGAGCCCCGGAGAGGGGGATAGGATTCAGCAGAGGAGTCCTCTGCCGGTTCCATCCCCCTCCTGGGCCTGTCTCTCCCCTGTTCCACCCTTCCCCTGCTCCAAAATGCCTCTTCTCACCCTCCTGCCACCCGCCCCACCCCACTCAGGTGGAGCACACCTTTGCTCCACTGGCACCGGGGGATCAATCTGCAGTGCTGACGAACTTACTTCTAATGTGGCATGATCATGCCTTATGGCACATTTGTGACACCCACCATTGGGCACTGGAGCTGAAGCACCAGCAGTAGAGGCCTGTAGGATCAGGTTGTGAGGCACTTATCAATCTCAAAAATTTGGACACAAGAACCAAAGAATAGCTCCCAGTTCTCAGATTTGCAGAGCGACACAAGGGCCCGAACTGTCACTCACACTAAAGAGCCTCCCCTCAATATCCCCCCTTTGCTGTCTTTCCACAGCATGGAAACTTCTGGATGTCAAGACAGAATGGGGATTGTGCCTGTCAGTGCATCCGTCAGTGACTACTGATGTACCTCCCCACGCTTGGGGAAGTGTCTGTCACATATTTGTTGAACAGTACCAGTATCCTCTGTGTCTTACTTTGCAGTCTTCGTTTTGAAAGAAGCAGTTTCTTAGGAGCTGGATGACAAGCTTTAATTCTTTGCCAAGGTTATCATCCTAGTGGAACAAAAAGTGATCTAGTGTCACTATCCAAGCAGAGACTACTTTGCATGACTTATATAACACTTCCTGCTTTTGGACCCATTTTACCACAGGGGCATTCCAATAGGGCCTGACTATCTTGCCTTTCAAGATGCTGACATTCTAACTGTCTGTGAAAAAGGATTATTGAATTTCAATAAGTCCCTCCAACACGGAGACATATTTCAGTTCTAATACGTGTAAAAGAACAGAGATACAATACAGGATCCATAAGGGATGTGAGGTTTTCAATCACAAGTCCATTGGCTGACAATAAAAGGCTTTGCTCCTTTTGAAGCAATGAGGAGGTAGAAGCAAGATGATGAAATGGCAGGGGAAGAAACAGACAAGCATCATCTGAGCAGATGGTTCAATAGGCGTCTGCCCTTGCTTTTAGAACAAATATGCAAGAACGTGTTCGTTTAAAGTCCTTTGTAGCTACTTTAAGCATTAAAAGGTAAAAGAAAAAACTTTATTCTCTAAAAGAGGAATTGTGCAATTTAAAAGACTTTTCCTAATAGAAGCCATTTGCATGTTCCTGTAATATAACTGGGTTTCACCACTCCATGTGGGGAGGTCTGATCTGGACTGATTACAGTGGAGGGAGGGTGTGATGATTTTAGAAGATTGTGTATAAGGTTTGAGGAAGAATAATGCAATTTTAATGCTGTACAAGTTGGGTTTGTGCCAAATTACTCAAAGAAAAAAAAAAACCAGAAGATATACTTGGCCCCAAAAAGTCTCTGTTCTGAGATCCAGGAGTTCAAGTATTCTGCTAGGGAGTGGTAGAATTAAGCAGAGAAAGACATAATCAATATAAGAATTGAACCAGGGACTCTGGAACTGAGATGTGCAAGCATTGGTGCCCCAGGGCCAGAGCACTAGATCATATGTTCCATTTGTTCACAGAAACATCCTCTGCTCATTGGAACATACAGCTGTCCCATGGTAGCTGTGGTTCTTCTCGACCATTACCTTTGCTTATCTTCAGTATAATTGCGCAAAGTGTACCTTGCTTTAAGAGACAAGCAGGCAGGCTAGAAGGGAGACCAAGTGTGAACATTCACTTCCTGCTTCCTGTTCTCATTTGCTCTCTGCTGCAGCATCTGCTGGCCTGCTTGTTTGGTTAAAGACAGACATTTCACATGATGGTAGTAAAGATAAAGGTAATGGGTGCCGAGGGGAGATAGGGTTCAATTTTATCCGCAGTTTCCTATAACCACGGGGTGGAGAGGATCCCCCATAGATAATAGAGGGTACCTGTACTGGATGTTCCCTTGTAAGAATAAGATAACCAACCACAGATTTTTTTTTTTTAATTTGGGAAAAAACAAACGATGTTCCCAAATGTGGTTTGGTGAAGCAAATGGAGCAGGGAGATATTTGGGTAGGTGAAGATTGGAAGCTACCTTATAGTGAGACAGATCATTGGTCCATCTAAGTCAGTACTGTTTACACTAACAGTATGTGGCTTTCCGGGGTTTCTGACAGGGGTCCTTTCCCACCCAACCTGGAGATGCCCAGGATTGCCCTTATTTTTCTTGGTAACAAAAGCATGTGCTCTATCACTGAGCTATGGTCTCTTCCCATTTTGATTGCCACTTCTTTATATGAATACTCTCTCCAACCATTTCCCACTTAATTTCCAAGCCTAGCTTGGTTAAAAATGGCCTATTAGAGCATTTGCAGAGAAACTAGTGACCAGGACTAGCTAAGCACCTCCCACTTCCACTCACCAATTACACTCTGCAATCCTCCTTCAACCTTATGAGGCAAAATACAAGACTGAGAATCTCTAGTGTCACATGTTAGAGCTGCAAGTTCCCTCAGACGTCATCTAGTCCAACCCCTTGCTCATCCCTGACAGGGGGCCTTATAGCAAAGTGTCACTTTACATTTAGTGACACTGTTCAGAACCCAGTACAAATTAGAGGCAAGAGGAAGAGACAGAACAAATAAGCACTGAGGACATGGGATGCTAATCAAATTCACCCTCCGAGGGGATGGTGTGGAGAATTTAAATGAAACTGACTGTCCAGTGAGATTTTAAAGCAGTTCAGTAGGTGACAGCTGAATCCAAAGAAAATGAAGAATTCTGGCTAGTCAAGACAGCAGAGAAAAACAAATACGATCTGAGAAGACAAATGCAGCTCAATAGTTCCATATGTTAATGTATCTGTAGGACTTCTCTTTACCTTTCTTTTCTGGGCTACTTTTCCAGGCCTCAAGGAATCGAGGTTCAGTTGTGCATGAATGTACTTCATTTGTTCCAAGCAGCTCTCTATGAGGTTGGCTGTAAAATGGGAGCACAGTCCTTTGTTTTTCTTTTAAACAAATCAGCACACGCTCAAAAAAACATACAAAATATGCAAGCATGTACATCAGGTATTCCACTTGTAACCAATGAATCACCCTTTGAACTTACTAAAAGCTCTTTATTTTTAAATTTGAAAATGCCCCAAATCCAAAAATATTCAGGATGCTGGAATAACAGGCAAACAAAGTGACACGCTTAAGTTCCCAATCGTAATTCATGTCAAAACAAATAATGAATTTTAGTTTAACAAAACCATTTTGTGTAACTTAGGCCACAATCCTCCTGGGGCTTTGCACAGCCAGAACCAGCATTCTGGCAGCGCAAGGCTCTCTATGGCAGCATGAAAGCTGGGCCACCGTTGCAAATGGGCAGCTGTACGATTCACACAGCAGTGGCTCTCAAAGCTTAATGCTGGTTAGTTGGTGGCATGACATGGATGAGGAAAGCAGGGGGTGTTTCAGGGCAGATCAAGGGAGGGTGGTGAACAGTCAGAGGGAGGGGGTGGATCTCAGCAACACCAGCTTGCAGCAGATCTTATTCTATTCCCTCTTTTGCATTCCATCCTGCCCTTCTTCTCTCTTTGGATGTATACCAGAAAAATGGCTAGGGTAGATCCAAGGAGCCCCATAGGTAATTGGACAACCTACCAGGTGGTAAGCAAAAAATATGTTTACTTACCTCCTCCTGGCTGTCCATTTGTGTGTGTCCCCCACCACTGAATGCAGTGACATTCCACTAGCGCAGCTGCATTGGTCCCAATGGTGGGTGATAGGTCAGGCAGTCGGTTGCTTTAAGATAATGGTTTCCACACTTCGGACTGCGCAACCAGAGCTTACCATTCTGCCAGGGAAGATTGCTACCTCTGCTGCCGATCTCACCCAAACATCATGCTGGGCTGCAGCTTCCGCATCCCAGCATGCTCTGTGCCCAGATTTCCAGGCAGACGTGATTCTGAGTGCAAAGTTTGGGGGAGAGTCACAGTATAAATAGCAGGCTCCCCTGCAGAACAGGAAGCTCCATTCACTTGGGGGAGGGATTTCCACAGGGCAGCAGATCTGGCCTGTGGGCTGGAGACTGGAGAGCCCTGTTATAGTGAACTGTCTATACCCCCATCTTCCACCATTGCCAGAAGCGGTGCTTATACAAGTTCCTTTACCATCAGCCATTGTTCAGCTAGCTCTCTCTGCAGGGAAGCACTCAGAGATTGTGTAAGTAACTGCAAGATGTCATGTTCCTAATATACTGTACATTTTTTATGGACTGTAACTGTAAGTTCCGAAACCAATTTTAGCTAAAAGTGGGATATGAGTATTACCTAATATATAAGCAACTGGCCCAGTACTGAGATAGGATTTTCATGCAATCAACATTCCCAACTTTTGGAATAACATTGGTAAGTGTTTACCAATGATATTGGTAAGTAGTTCACTTCTCCCCGAGTTCTCTTTTCTGGAAGTTGGTTGACAGAAAAAAGGAAGACGAAAGAGTGTGGTTTCTATACAAAAGTATGCTTAAAGCATGAAAATACATGTACAAATACCATTTCCTGAGGAAACCAAGACCACCCCACAGCTGGTGAAGAATAATGCTACCTGCCTTGTTTTTGTGAAGTGTGAAAATGAGACAACACTTCACTTTAAAATGTATCACTGAATATGCAACTACTTGGGCATGTAAGCAAGTTCATTTATCGGACCCGAATAATGCATACAAGGGTACTTTGATTTGGTCCGTCCTCCCATCTCCAAGTCAAGAGGAAGATGCAATCGTCTTTACAAACCTATGTTATTTATCACACTATGGATTATACTACTAGAGATGTGCTCCTGGAACTTATGACCAGTGCCAAGAGTTTAAAAATTGTTCTCCCCAAGTTTCTGTAGTAATTCAGATGCTAAAAATCCATGCCAACATTGACCTTATATTTTCCCCACAAAGCCTGTCGAATGCATTAATACCTGAAAACAAGGAAAAGATTCTCCACAAGGGATTTATTCCAAGCATCACACAGGTTCAAGGGCACTCTAATGACAACACTTTCCTGGTCTTGTCACCCAAGTCCACACGTTGCAACTACAAAAAGGTGGTGTAGGACAAGGAAAAGAGAGATTGCACTTGGTTCAATACCTATATGAATCTGCAGTTTGCTGCAGAAATGTGGGTGGTTTTGCAGAATACTGAAGTGGCCCCAAATGGGCCCATTTGAGTCAGACAAGAGTCTTTTTAGTGGCATGAAGAATAAATTCACACCAAAATGATAGTCAATTGCTTAATCTGAATGCAGTTTTTCTAGCAGTGACCACCAGTTGACAATTTTACTGTCAACGTGCTCTGCATTTATGACTTTATGTGCTTATGAGCTGCCTGAAAAACTTTTTTTAGGTGGAAAAGCACAATCTAGCACCACAACTAGGAACACTTGTTTCAAGTTTGGCTTCTGCCTGTTGCCCATGGATAGCCAACCATTTTGTGTTGCACAAATAAGGACCATTCAATTTAATATAGGTTGAAACATCACAGCTCCTCACCTTCCAAAGCACATTTCTGGGCACTTTTACTGACAGCTAAAAGGGGAAGCAAAGCACTTGCAACAACTCTCTTCTGCACATCTTTGAAAGATTTCTCTTCATAGCTCTACAAATAAAAACAAACATTTATTAACATTGAAGACACATCCTGACGAACAGTCTACATTTAATGACTGCCGCTTTCACTTAAAAGTCTTGCTAAGAGATCCAGTTCTGACTATATTTAAGATGGAAAATTTAGAGACAATCTAGTTCCTAGAGGCACAACCTACATGTCAGAATGTGAGTTGTGCCCAGCGTGCTATGAAAGTGCCAGATGACACACAGGAAAGAGTTGCCAAACCCTTCGCCATATGGTGTAGCTCCCCCTCCCCCGCAACACTGGTCCACTCTCAAAGCACTACCAGGAGAAACTTGCTGTACAGAAATTGTGCAGCATCTCCCCTGCCCATTCTCTCCCTTATTGTGCACTTGTCCCTCCTTCCCTTGGTTAATAGGAACTCAGCAGTGACTGGATTTCAAGACATGGAACTGTAGCTGTTGCAACTTATTTGCTCCTCAGAATGCCTGCAGGTGCCCCCACACACTTCCGCAGAACAGCTCTTTCATTTTAACTGACCTTTTTAGTCCTGTTGATAACTCATCATCAATTCTTCAACTTCAGAGCTTTCAAACTACTTTTTTCCTCTCTACATCTAAACCTCAGACCTTCATCTCTCCTCCTCCGACACCTGGCTATGGTACCTGTAGCCACTTTGATTTTACTATTTTAAGTCGTTTCCCTGTAATTATGTTCCTTTTTATAAAGAGGTTAATTCAGCTTCTCCCGTACGTTTCTTGCCCTTTTCCGAGTCTTCTTTCACAAAGCTATGGTTATTATCAAACCATCAAAGAGGCTGTCAGTATGACACGCTATATTTTCATCCCTTCCCAAAAGCTCTATCTTGATCTCTGCCTATTCTGTTGATCAGTGCCTATGCTTGTCCAGCTCAGATGCCACTGTGGACAGACCATTTCTAGTACTAAGCGGAACTCTTAACAACAGATTTAAATTATTAAAAGGTTGCAATACCAGGGAGCATAATTATGTGAGGTAAGAAGCATAATCAGACTTAAAGAGATCTTTAAAACTTCTAGCACTTGGCAGTCAGCTGCCAGGGATGATTCTTGGGGACAATGACTCTATAGTAAAACAAAAAGGCAAGGCCAAACATTTTTCTCAACATTTCTGTGCCTAGTCTTGTCTCCAGTTTTTACTACTTGATCTTCTCTCATCTTTATTCCAGCTATTTCTTGCCATCTTCCTCTAAATGTCTAGAGAAATTTATTCTCTAACCTGTTATTTCTTCCTCTCCTCTAGAAGGAAAGAATATGCACAAACCTGGGTCATTTACCCTATACAGACTCCAACCCATACATCCAAGAGCAGGTTAGAATCATGCCACGCTATCCCTACTAAACATTTATGTGCGTGGCCTGGCATTTGCATAGCGTAGATGCTTGGGGACAGGATGGCATGAACCCCATACCCAATTGTTCATCTGATTCAACAACTACACAAGGCTTGGCTCCCTCTTCCTCCAGTTACTCCATTGGCTTCTACCTCCCGTTGAGCTTCCTGTTTTTCCTTGTGATCCTCTTAATTGCTTTGCAGCAGTAAATGAATCCATCATCTGCTTTCTACTGATAAATTTGTTCTTTAAAATTCGACACCACGTGGATGTCCTCTTATTGTCCAATCTATTCTATTTGATGGATTTGTTCCTCTTTTCCTGCCCGAGTATCAGTTACAACACTGCCTTTTTCTTCTACCTCTTTTGAACTGCATGCTATCCCATCTACCAGCCTCACCCTTAAAAATTTGCTGAAAAAATTATTGATCCTCCTTTGCTTAATTTCACCTTCCCCCTTGGAATACAAATGTTTAAATGTTTATCACATCGTTCTCAAAGGGTTAGGATGAATGAACATATCTCCTCTGTAAAAATCCTCAACACTGGCACTCCTCAAGGCTGCGTACTGAGCCCACTTCTATTTACTATTTATACGTCTGATTGCACCTCTATCCATCTGAGCAACAAGATCATCAAGTTTGCAGATGATACAACGCTGGTAGGGCTCATTTCTGATAATGATGAGTCTGCCTATAGGGATGAAGTTCATCAGTTGTCCCTCTGGTGCAAAGTAAATAACCTTATCTTCAATATAAATAAGACGAAGGAATTTATAGTGGACTACAGAAAGAATAGTTCGGACATCCAGCCGTTGTATATCGATGGTGTTATGGTAGGACAGGTGGCAGAATGTAAGTTTCTAGGTATTACCTTGAAACAAGATTTAACGTGGGGTGCAAATACTACAGCCCTAGAAAAAAAGGCCCAACAACGATTGTACTTTCTGAGACTCTTAAGATCATAACAACTGTCAGAGAGTCTGTTGGTTGCCTTCTATCGAAGCTCTATAGAGAGCATTTTATCTTATTGCCTCTGTGTGTGGTTCATGAGCTGTACAGGGGTGGAGAAGAAGGCACTCCAAAGAGTGATAAAGAGGGCACAAAAGATCATTGGTTGCCCTCTTCCCTCATTGGAGGATTTGTATAACATGGGATGTAGTAGGAAGATACAAAAGATCTTGAGAGATTCTTCACATCCGGGACACTCGATGTTTGAAATCTTACCGTCGGGAAGAAGATATAGAGTGTTGAAAGCTAGGACAAGCAGATTTAAATATAGTTTTTACCCAAGTGCTGTGATCAGGCTAAATGCAGAGCTCTGAATCTGGTGGTCTTAACAAATGTATACCTCATGGTTTTTAGTGTTGTTTTAATTGTTATTTGTATATGTTTTTTTGGTGTTGTCCAGTTGTATGATGTGAAGAGCACCTCATTTCGTTGTTCTCATACCTTGAGGACAATGACAATAAATTTCTATGTATCTAAAACACAGTGGGTTAATATTCTTGCACCAAGTATCTTTGCATTTTCTTCATTTTTCTGTTACATGCCTTTTTCTGTGGATGTCTGTTCGTGCATTTCAGGAGGCAGTACATCAAATGACAGCAGGTGAGGCAGTTTTAAATGTACATTTCAAATAATAAGGGAGTACAGTACAGATCAAGTAATTTCTAGATCCAGTAATGGTAAAACTGATGCTAACCTGGAGCTAGTATACCAATTTCACTAGAATACTCCAGACTGCTCCACCCCAATATAATTAAGACCACTATTAGACTGAAGTTGACACATATTAAATGGGTCATTAGAAGGAGGCTATGGCTCCATTTACACTGAAATGGAGAAAAGCATTAGCACTCATATTAATGGAAAGACATCTAAAAGGAACAGGCTTGAGGCCATAGCTAGTTGATGAATGCAGCATCTAAAATGAGACTCACATATCTTTTGACTTATATTTGGTCCTAGACAGTAGCTGTCTGGTATATTTTTCAATCCCATCATTTTGCAGTAAAAGTAATACTTTTGCTGCAGTCATCATCTACAGAAAAACTCAAGGCAAGAATAAAAGGCTGAAAAGAGATTAGCAGAAACTCAATATATTTGGGCACAGAGGAAAAAACCTACAGGATGATGGGCGATTGACCCGGTAAAAGAAGATTAGAACACCAAGGCATGAAGGGCTTCAGTATTTATGACTAGTCCAAATCTTAAGATAAAGATTTAGATGGCAGGAGATCAAGTAAAACATTTTTTACAAGAAAATATAAAAAAAAATACTTCTAAAACTGAGATTCTGTAGACATTGATCAGCAGTGAGGTGGGAGTTCTGGGCAAGATTACAAGAATGCTTATGAACAGATGTAATATTGTTAAACTGTTTGAACACTGCTATGGGTAAAATAGGGCCATATTTTACAGAATGCCGGAAGTATCCTTTTAACCCTCTCTCCTCCAAAAAGTCAGGTTAGGAGATGTAGACTCCTAACTATAATGCAGATAAAGGGAATTAAAGATAACAAGCAGCCCATGCACCAAGGTAGCCATGTGAATGGGATGAAAGCTGCATCCCATGGGGAGTTAGGTACTGGAGGCCTTCTTGAGGTAATAAAGCATTTATTCTCTAATGCCAGGGCAAGCTTGCATTCCTCAATGGGTGTACTCGAACCTGCACTTGCTACTTTTCTTACACAAGACCAAGTAGACCTGGGTCAGTGGACTGAGGCCCTTCCTGGCCTTGATCCACCCTATTCTCCTCCCCATTCTGTCCACCTCACATCTCCAGTGCCAATTTACTGGCACTTGGGCTCTTTGGTGGACTGCTGGCTACCACATGCAGTAGTGGCCAAGCCATGCTGCATGGTATGTCACACCTTTTGCAACAGCCATAAAGGAATCACCGGAATGATTCATCACCGGAATGAGAGTTTCAACAGCGCAGCAAGCCAATAGGATTGGATCCAAAAAATTAAAAAAAATCATTTGTAATAACAAAATCTAACACAAGCAAAATTCCTTTGTATAATAACAGCAACAACAATAATAACAAGGACAAAAAATATATATTTAAGGTAGACAGTGGCAAGACCGTTGAGAGATAGTGGCAACACCATTGAGTCCTGGACGAGTGTGTTCTGGAATTGGAAATCTGTATCCATACTTTTTGCATCTCTCCTCCCTTTGCCAAAGGACCTGTTGTCTTATCTTTCGCTGGCAGAGGTTGGAGAATTTCGCTGGCAGAGGTTGGAGACTATGGCCAAAGAGTGCAAAAGCCAGCATCCTACCCTGTATGAAGTAGGGTCAGACAGGTTAACTCTGTGCCCCTGCACAGAGGAGAGGCTGTATAACAGCTGTCTCTACTCCGTACTGATACACGGGCATTCCCACACAATCAGGAATGCCCTCCTCTACCAGGGAAAAACCAGATGTGGATGTCCAGGGACACCACGGTACATTTGACCAGGACAAAAATATCCTAGTTCCTTGAGAAATCAATATCCATTGAAAGCCAGAGAGTAGCAGTTAAGTCTGGTATTCCCTCCCTAAAAACAGAAGTTATTTTGATGGCACTACTCCCACTTCACCTTCCAGAGAAGTCTGCACTGAAAACATTTGAATGCAACAGCTGAGCATACAAGAAAGGGCACAGCCAGAGAGAGACAAAGCTATCTAGGTCAAGTCTCCCGCTTTCATATGTAATGTTAGGAGGATGCTGAGCAGCATGTTCAAGAAAAAAAGATATGCAGTCCATGGCTAGAAGGTATACAAAGACCTGACGTGTATGTCTTGAAGAAACATACATTATTCTACAAAACACGCAATCCATTTTTTCTTCCTCAACAATCCTCCTCAAAAACCTATCACGGCTACCTTTCTATCATGCACTCAAAGTACCTCGTGACACCAATTGTGACCATTTATATGAATTTTTAATCAGTTATCAAAATTAATCTCATCTCTTCAGTTACAACACTTCATTTCTCCATTTACCAGTACTATACATGAACACTGTGGAAACAAGGTGAATAATCTATTCATTTTCTACTGCCAATCTCATTGAATACAGTGGGTCTTACTTCCCAACAAGCAGGCCTAGGATTAGGCTGCAACTTTCTGAAATAATCCTTGGTGAGACATACGGTCATCCGTTTCGCCACCACTTTCACAGAATATGGTTGTTCCCCCACAACATTTGTTAAATCATTCGTTTAAAAACGGTCTCCTCAAACTAAGCAAGTTTTATTGTAGACATGACAGTATAACTGAAACACAGGAAAAACATCAGATGAAAAAAAATTTGTACCTGAATGATTGTTTCAAAGAGTTTGGCTACAGACACTTTACTCCCCTCATCTTCATCAAGAAGAAACTCCACTGTTGGATGGTAAGAAGCACCTTCTTTATTGTGCAGCTGTCTCTTCCCTTCTTCAGAAAAAAGAATGGCCAAGAACTGTAAGCAAGCCATGTGCAAGTCGGGGTGTGAGCTGGACAGGTGCACACATTCACAGACTGTATCTAAATATGAACAGTATTTACATGAATGAATCAAGGTGCAATTAAGAGGTTACCCAAAACTATGCAAGGCAATAGAAGTGCACGCTTGTCTGTCTGTCATTCACATACTGAATTAAACTTTTGAGAAGGTCTTTCATGAGCTTTAATTTTTTTCCCATTCAGGTCAATTCAATGACATGTGTCAGATCTCTGAAAGAAGAGTGGCCATTTGTGAAGCATTTTAGACTTCTGCCACAAAAGATAAAGGTGGTGATAAAGATCTCTTTTCCTGGTTTCCATTTTTGTCCTGGATTATTGCTTAGTTGTATAGCACCATTATTATAAATTGCACTTTCCCCCGAAAAAAGCAGGGGAAGAATATGTAGTTGTCTCCAACTGCACTTACCAAGGCTTTCTGCAAGAAAGCACACAGTAGGGAACTGAGGACTAAGACATTGTGCCACAGGATTCATGAAAAAGGTTTTAAGAAGGGATTTCAAGAAAGAAATGAGGCATCATGCAGGTGTTTCATGAGGCCATTCCAATCATAAGGTATAGCAAGTGTGGAAAAACAAAACTGTTTGAAGGAGCAGATCGTTTCTGATAGTTGAGGTTCAGATAATGATCCTGGATTGACTTGTGTTGAAGCAGAGGAAAAGCTTTTATTTAGATACTGGGACAAAATGCCCAGCAAGAATATGTCCACTCTAGCTCTCCCACGGCACTGCTCCTGTTGCATGTCTCAATAAAGCAAATAGCTCCTGCAATAACTCTTTGTTGCACAGAATGGGAGGCGCAATCTAGCAAAGGTGCAAGTACTTTCATCTTCAATACCACTGGGCATGCGGGGAGGCCAATGTTTGCATATTGTGCAAAAGGGTCTCTGACCACTTGGAGCCACAAAATATGGCTCAGCAGCCTATGGATTGCCCACCCCTGTACTAGGCAACATGCCGATGGGAAAAGGTGATGGGAAAAGGATCCTATATCTTTAAACAGCTGCAGAGAACAAGCTTCTGAAGGTGTGTATATTTTTCACATTTTTATACCACCCTTCCTCCAAGGAGTCTGCCTTTTGTCCTCTCAACAGCCCTGTGAGATAGGTGAGGCTGATAGCAACTGGCCCAAGATCACCCAGGGCACTGGGAAACTTCTTACACTCTTGCATGCCAAGCTGAACCTGCCAAAATTTCTTCCTCTGTGCAACTACTGAGAGATAACAGGAGCTTTTGTTTCTCCTGTGCCACTAAAGGAAAAATACAGATGGAAACTGTCTATTTCATCTCTTTATCACCGAAAACCTGAAGTTCAGATCACTGCAAATTAAGATTTGATCATCTGTTTAACAGCTAAGAATTAATTTTGCTATTAAGTAGATAAACAAAAAAAGGAGTAGCAAACACTGCCCACTGTATATAACTGAATAGCAGATATTGGTGCTAACTGCTATGTATATACAGTATTTATTTGAATACTATTAGGTGAAGTGGCCCTTCCTTCTGCAGATCTTGCAGCTATTAAAGCATTTGAAAACAAGTGTTACCTATTACTGCAGTCCAGTGCTTAGCAAGAACTGTGGTCACAGATGGTAGAAAGGTATGGCCACATTTTCTTAATAGGGTAGCCAGAAGGTTGAACAGATCTTTCCAAGCTTGGTGAACTGCAGCTATTAATTCAGGTTCTGCCAATTAAATATAATAAATAAAAATTTAAAAAGTAAATTTTAATATATGCACATCTACTACAGTATATGAAATAACAGCATCCATACAGCAAGCAAGAACATTTTTAATGTCACACCTTATAATCCTGATTCAAGATAAAGACCAATGACTATTATGCATAATGTAAATTTAAAATGCTAATTTATATCACTATGGGAACATCAGAGTTGGAAGGTATCCAACTTCTAAACTCCATTTTATTCCATACCTTTTACAACATTGTTAGTTCTCATAGCCTAGCAGTATGAAATACGAACAGGCACAATATCAGCAACAGCAGAAGTCATGTAATTTGCGAAATTACTCTCTCACAAATGGTAGAACAGGATACATGGAAGAAAGACTGATTGATATGGCAAAGACATGAAAGGAGCTTGAAAGAGATTAGTTCAAACCTTCAGCTCTTTCGGCTGCAAATGGGGTTCCCCACTCCACTGCTCCCAGCACCTAATCTAGTTTGCTCATTAGAGGAGATGGGAACAGTTCTGTTTGCAGTCTGAAAGCCTTAGGAGACTCTTGGGATTTAGACAATTCTGCAGATGCACAGTAGGGAACCATGCAGGTATCCAGAGCCAAAGATCTTGTTGTGACTGCCAGGCTCCAAATGGAGTAAATAGCCCAAAGAATAGGGAGGCAAGGAAATAGGGTTTTTTTTGGCCTTCTGAGGATCATGGTAGGATTCCTACTTTCAGACCCTGGATTACATCACCTTTAGGCCTGAGGCCTGATGAGCTTGACACAGCAATGAGTGACAACCATTACACATTTGTCCTCATTTAAGTCTTCAACTTTTTGAGGAAAAAGGACATAAAACATTCCCCACTCTTAAGCCTTTCAGGCTTGCCTGCATATTTTCTTACTATTTGAGCTAAAGACATCCCTCGTATTTAGATTTTGCCATTGCTGGGCTGGCAAGCTCTTCTTTCTCCCCCTCCCCAGCTCTTAAAAGGGACACTATTATTGTCAATTTTGGCATTATTGTTGTTGGTGTCATTCACTGGAATAACCAGTGAATTCACTTCACTTACCTCTCACTCTCTTGGCACTTCTTGCTGCTGCTGTTTCCTGCAATGGCTGCAGAGGGAATTTCCCAGCATTTCTCCCACTGGCCATTTGAGGAGGCAAAGCTGCTGGAAAGTGTCCTGTCACCAACCCCAACTAATGAACCCCCATAACAGTTCTGCTATCCAGAGTCTTTTAAGGAACCCACCCTTTATCATACAACATTACCTAAGCCATCCTTTGAACGAATGGAAAGAACCATGAAGGTATTTGCCAAGACAGGTGTCAGTAAATCGTCTTGCATCACAAGACGAGTGTCCACCAACAGGCATGATTGCAGGAGTTGAGCCAACGATGAAACAAACTGAAGTAGAAACAAAACCTGTTTAAATAGAAAAGTGAGCTGGTTCAGATGTGTGCAGCACTCTTTTGCAATAACTGGCTATTTTAGACTGTAACAAGCTTTCAAACAAAAATAAACTGCCAATCTAAAACAAGTGTGAATATTGGGGAGAGGGTTGTAATAGCCTATAAATCAGGTGCTCAACACTCAATGATTTTCACTACTGAAGATAGGAGTTTCTTATTCCATAAGCACTTGTGAGAAATCCGAATTGGGCACTGTCAATGAAGACAAGAACATTCACAATTACCCATGCAACCCTGAATAAAAGACACCAGACAAAGTCTTGGGAGAAATGGTCACTTTATTTGAATTACTAACCTGTAGCAGGGGAAAATAACCTAAACCCCAGTACATGCGGGCTACTCTTTTGGGGGAAACGGCCCTAGCCGTCTACCTCCCCCATGCTAAAAGGGCATGACAGCCAGGCTCAAAACCCTCTCGGTCTAAAGCCCAAGTAGGTTTTTCACTGCCAACCCTGACGGTTCAAGACAGCTAGCCAAGCAGGTACCGAGGCCAGGCCAGCGGGAGCTCACGGATTAGCCAACCCTGGGAGCTCGCCAAACCGTCTCAACAACCCAGACAGGAATCGTCTGATCTGAATGGCTCCGCCCCCCAATGCTTTGCTGACCTTGGAACTGTATGCCAGATACCCTAACACCGTATCTACCCAAGCCTGCACATCACCTGCCACTGGGAGAGGTTAGCCTAGCGCTTGACACCCCCCCCCCGCCCCACAAAAACCAAAAAGGCTCAACAAGCCCTGCAAATTTAAGTTTCATTCTGCACCATCATTGTTATTATACACTAAGAAATTATGAAAAAAAAAACTTGTTTTAATTACCTAGTGTATAGGGTATAGAATTCAATTGTTCTGATTTCCTGTAAGTTTTGTGAGTCCTGCACCAAATTTTTGTGGCACTTGATTTTGAAGAGGAAGCTTAGAAAGGAATAAAGAGCCTTAGTGTTTTCTGCACAAGTTCACAGCTCACTAGGTTGTTGCACGTGTACCAGGGGTCTCAGGGCTTTCAGTACATTGTCTCAGGCAATCAGTGATCACACAGAAAACATTCCAAGTTTCCCTGCCTGCCAGTACTACAGAGCCTTTCCCTAATCCAATTCTAGCCACAAAGAGATACATATGACCAGTTTGGTGAAGAACAACTGAATGAGGCAGTACAGTTGGACATCACCCACTTGTATAGCATTCCTTTCAACTGGATGTGCATTCAGATGCATGTCTCCAGCCATATCCCACCCCAATGACTCACAACAACTAACTATACTGGAGGAAAAAGATTTTCTAGGCAATGGGGACACCTGCCAACACTTGGCCCTTGCAAACATTTTGAGCCCTTTTACAAGGGGATGCAAACAATTGCCAAAAGAGATGGAATACAGTATATCCCCAAGAGAAATATTCATGAATGTACCTCCTTATTGTTTGTGCAGAACTATAGTACTTTTCTTGAATCCATTACTTATTTACTCACTAGGTGTTTCTCAGCTGGTTAACCGACTAAAAATAATTTCACATTACAAATTCCTATTTTTGAAAAGTCAAAAACATTGCTTATCCTTGGTAAATTCAGCTGATAACGGCAGTTGAAATGACATTTTATTGATCTTGCTCACACTTTATCTTTCTCTTCGTTCGCAAAAAGATTCACATTGAGAAATAAGATCAAAAGAACTTTGATGCCACTGCTCTGTATTCAGTTTCACGGAGTAAGTCAATTACAGTTTTACAACTATGTAGCATTCAAGGAAGCCTCAAAAGTCAGTAAATTTGTTTCCGAATAACTGATGCTGATATTTAATAGTTCAACATGTATGCCAAATCTGTCCTACCTATCGAGATCTGACACCCCTTGAAGATTTTTTCGCTTCCATTTTCTCATTGAACAAGCAAGAAAGCATCTAATGTGAGGGAAAATATAATTTCTTGCCACAAATTCCTGTTCTTCAAGACTCCTAGAGAGCATTCCAAAATAATCAAGGTAGTTCCTCCCCCTACCATCCTAGACCAGTTCTATCCCAGCATGCATAGTACTGTGATTCTGAAGCACTCCAAAGCTTTTGTGCAACTTTCTCTTCCCCCATCCTTGAGACTGTACCTCAGAAAAGACCAGCGAGAGCCACATGAGGAGATTATTTTGCCGGTCACTCACAAAATAATAAAGGTTAGATCAATTAACACAAACTGCAAGAAAATCTTTTTTTTTTTATTGTCCACCATGTGCTAAGGTTCCAAAATAAACTAGAAAAAATACTAAAAATTATTGCAGTATTCTAAAACAGTGTTCAAACTGTGGGTCAGGATCCACTTGGTGGATTGCAACATGTCAGGTGAGTCGCGGAAAGCTGGGAGCAGCCATCTTGTAAACTGCAGACCTTACTCTTGTTATATTCCTTTTGTGAATGTTCACAGTTTGAATTTTCAAGTGAGGGTTTTCTTTTAAAAAAATTGTTTTTAGTTCAGTGCTTTTACATCATATTTTATTCTAGTCTTGCTTTCTGTCAGGGATGCTTCATGGTTGCACGATTGCTGCAGTCCAAAAATGCCGATTTGCATTTCAGGTGTGTCATTTTATTATGTTACAATGACAGAGCACTTTCTGCTTGATGATATCATTCTGCCACAGCATCACTTCTAGCTAAATGACATCACTTCTGGTGGGCCCAGACATGAGTGCCATTCTAAAAAGTGGGTCCTGGTCTAAAAAGTGTGAATACCACTGTTTTAAAACATACACACAAACCCATGCACTTCATACATTGATATTTTAACCACAGAAAATTCAGAACAAAAATCAATAAAATGCCAGGTCATTAAAATTTATCTTTTCTCCAAGGGATTAGAAGTCTTACATGAGACATTTTTTTTATCTCAAAAAAACATGAACCACTAACCTGAATTTTTGTATACTCCATATGAGATGGCCGGGACAGGGATGCTTTCATTTCCAAGATACATCCTTCTATCAAGCCAGAATTTACAAGACTAAAAACAAATCATACAAAAGAAAACTCTTTCAAGGGCAACAAATAACGTGTCAAATAGATGTCTGGGGTCCTCACTCAGCATGGACCACCAGCACAACCCCTCCCGATCAACCTATGACTGCCCGTGTGAGTGGGCCCTACATGTGAAGAACACACATGCCCTAGCAATGAAACAGAACACTTGTGCAATTTCTCTCTCTAAAAATATGGTACAAATCCCAGAATCAGACTTCCATATTGACACTTTTTACATTTATATACCATCCTTCCTTCAAGGAATTCCATGCAAGCGAAGTGATTCCTTCCCATTTAACCTCACAACCATGTAAAACAGGTTAGAGATTGTGATTGGCCAGACTGGTCCAAGTAGGGGGTGGGTCGGGCTGGACTGGTCTGGCCAACATAGGCCACATCCTAAACCTCATCCCTGGCCCGGTCGGCCTTACACGGGCCACTCAGAGTTGCATCAGCAATTTTGCTGGCGCAGTTCCAAATAGCACTATTAGGATGGCTGCAGCGTGACATGGGGTAAGGGGAATAAATTCCCCTTACTCCAAGTTGTGCTGCATGCATCCCAACCCACACTGGATACGGGGCAGGCAAGCTGGCCTCCCTGACCCAGCAGGGGTTAGGATTGGGCTGCCATTTCCACGGGTCTCTGCCCTTCACTCAAAGGAAATTAACACTAGAACGGCTCTGAAACTTCTTACCATTCAGTGTTGGGGGGAGTGCAAACTACTGTGGTAAGAGGTGGGCTCCTGTTTCCATGAAGGCAAGAGGAAACTGTGACAAACAAATAAACTAGCAGCGTGTCTAGTCATCTCAGGTATCTGTGGTTAATGGGACATTTGAACCAGAAATCTATTGGTTCACACTTTTTAACTACTATACCAGTTTTACTAAGCATCCAATAAGGTGTCTTTTTGGTGGGCAGACTCATCTAACCTAGCAAGGAAGATTCCGCATTGCTCTCTTTTATTCAGAGGCCAATGGCGGTGTGTGCTTAAAAATATAATTAAAAAACCCTCCAATTTTACTTTTTTGGCTATAGCAGTAGGTATTCCAGATCTGTTCAGCTAGCTAGATAAAAAAACAAGGAAAGAGTCCTGAATTCTCCATGCTTAAAAGTTGATCAATAGCTACAAAAAGCTTTGGGCAATGCTCGTCCTGATCAGTTTCTTGCCCGTTGGTAACCTCCATAGCTACTGACCCCTTACCTGCTAAGAGCAGTCAGTGTACGTGCTCGATGAAGAGCAATCCCTGTGTCTTTTGGAGCAACAATCAGCAGATTCTCTAGCAAGCTGCACATGGCTGACAGGAGAGGAGCGGTGACCACCGCACACTGCTTAGATCTAAGGGCAGACTGTGGGGAATCATGTGAACTTGAAGATGTTGTGGTGGTTGTATCACTCTGACCTAACAAACAAAATTCAGAAACAAGAACATTATATGATTACTTGGAGATGAAGTGTGAACTTGAGAGATGCAGGTGAACTTCTTCACCTGGATTTGAAAGCTATATAATATTTGGAGGTTATCACACTTGTCAACTTTACAAAAAAAAAGTCAGGTAGGTGACATTTTGTCAATAGCATTTTTCCTTTGGTACAAGTAGTACACAGGAGCCCAGATAAACGGAAGTAGGAATGGGAGTAGAGCCCTAGACAGGGCCTTTGGAGAGCAGGCATGCCCAGAACACGGCAATGTACTATAGTTCAGACCCCCTCACAAAAATGTAGGAACTGAAATGCTTGCAGTTTGCAGCAAACTGAAACCCATGAATAGCAGGATATTTTTATCCTCTCTTATTTGAACACTGCAGGAATTTCAGAAGTGGGCTACAGTGTGATTCTGCGACAGAGATATGGGAGTACCATTAAAAAAGAGATGGGTGTGAAACTGAACCCCAGAAGACTGCGTACATGGATCACGGCCATTATTGCCCCATTAGTTTCCTCCCCCCCCCCATTACTGAAAAGCCTTCAAGATAAGGTTACCTTGAGCCATGAGCCGATTGGCTGGCACTTCCCGGATAATACTAATAGGTGGAGAGGTGGATGTTGGCAGTTCTGTAGGACTCCCCAGAGATGGTGATTCAGAACTGATCTAAGAAGGAGAACCAAAGAAAGCAATTATTTTGCTCTTTTAACAGATCAGGTATTTATCAGCAGTTTTTCAGAATTCATTCAGTTCTGCATATGAAAGAAGAATACTTCCATGGGCTTATGGGTGTGTCATTTACCAATTCCCCCATCCCCGGCTGCATTCTCATCCTTTCCAAAGCTTTAATGAGCCACAGTGTTCAGATACAGTGATATTCTAGGTCAGGTGTTTCAAACATAAGGCCCAGGGGCTGGATGCAGCCCATGGAAGCTCTTTATCTGGCCTCTGGGCTCTCCCAGCACCACCATCAGCTGCTCTCAGAGTCGCTGCTGAAAGGACAGCCCACATAATTGGACTCTCATATCTTGAAAATAAGATTTAAATTTTTGTATTTTTTTATATGCAGCTAATGAGTTCCTAAGTAAGAAAGTGCTTATTTATGTTCATGTCTGAATTAATGACATCACTTCCTGCTTAATTACGTAACTTCCAGCCCTCAGCAGGCACCATAAATGCTATTTGGCCTGAAATGAGTTTGGCATCTATTCTAGGTAGTTGTTCTGTGACAAACAACTGCAAACATTATTTCTACAGACTTATACAGCTGTTTGGAAAAAAGATGATGCAATAACAGTCTTTGGGCAGAACTGAGGGTTGGAAAGCAAACAAGGAGGGAAAACAACCACAAGAATTGGAAAGAATTACACATAAAAGTAATTTTTAATTTCAAAACACTACAGTTATAGTATTTAGAAAGCCTTTTGAATAAATGTGTTTACACTGAGCAACTAAAGTTTGTAGTATTAATTTACGTAATTAAGATAAGAACAGGTAGGATATAACTAAGTTTCTAAGAAACTGTTAGCAGAAGAGACCCAATATAAGAAAAAATCCAAGCTGTGCTGCTCAGCTCCTACAGGTTTTAGTGTTCAAGAAAATCAAGGTCTCATGTAAGTAGAAAAAAATCAATAACAATTTTAACTATTTATAAAATATAGTTTGTTAGCTTCTCAAGTATCAGTCTCCCAGTGGGAAAGGAGCTGAAGGCATACATTTTGATATCAAAATAAGGGCATATACACACAGTTGTAAATGGGAGCTTGTCTACATCCCATTGGCCTGCAAAAATTACTTCTCTTGTTCTTTTGTTCAAATGGCTGATGTACCCAAACTGCGGTACACTTATTCAAAGCGGTTACTAATTCACCTGGACTTTTTGGCAGACTAACTCCAGGCTCACTAACTGGCAGGCTCACCTCCAATGTCATAAGAAAGCCGATTAATCGTGGTTCTGTGCAATGTCCCAGAGAGAGAGAGAGAGAGCTGCACTGTCCCTTGTCATCCCCTTTGTGCATGAAGCGAGGAAGGGTTGCAAATATGATCCTGGTTTAGAAGAAGCCAGGATTTGCCATGACCTCCAAAACTGGAAAACCCTAACTTGTTCTAAACAGAATTTGTCCAAGAATAGGGGATATCATAAAGAATCAGGATTAACACCAAGGCTTGGTATGTTGTCTGAACCAGGTCACAAGACGTGTGACAGAGAGCAGAGTATAAAGTACTCAATAATATAATGATTTTTAAAATCTTTTTTCAGAGACAAAGCACTTTCATTAACCCCTCAAAGCAAGTTCGATGGCTTGACAATTGTCTGTCTCCCAGTTTTTGAAAGACTGAAGGATCAGAAGCTTAATAAAAGAAAGTGACAAGGGGTTATGGGACAGAAAAAGTACAACATGATTACCGATCTTTGGAGCACCAAAGTCATTTTCACCTCAGATTACTCTAGTAATTTGCTCTACCTTTGAACTCACCAGAGTATCAGATGTTGATTGAGAACATGGAGACCGAGTTTCAATAGATGGGACTCTCCAAAGAGAAAGAGATTCATCCAAGTCTGGAAAAAGAGGTGTAATGCAGTTTAGAAACACTTTTATCATTCGCAAATATCCTCTTCTCCATTTTCTTCTTGGAAGCTTGGTGTGTCAAAGAAGCAAAGCACAACCAGTATGCTACACACACATTATTTTTATAAGCTCTTTTCTTATTTGTGCTTAATTTTGAACATTAAAGGATGCATCAAAAATATATATAGATGTATGTATGAAGAAAACATGTATGTATGAAGTGGCCACCATTCCCTGCAAAGTGTAGCCAATGAATTACAGAGGGTTGAAAAAAAGAATATTTCATACTCCCAGTGCATCGCCAAGACAACCTCTTTCAACACAGAACTGAAATACTTGCATAATCATAACAGCCCACATACTGCCTTTCTTTGCATAGATTCAACCATCTCGGAGGTCTAATTAGTTTTCTTTACATTTCTCCTACATCCCATTATTATCCTTCACAAAGAAGGAATTACTTCTTAACTATGCTTCTTCCACCTCTGACTATGAACACATGAAAAACCTCATAATTGTTTCCTGGAAGCTGAACCAGATGAAGTGATATTTTTATTCAAGGGAGTAACTATTTTAACTTCACGCACAGGTAATATTTTAAAAACAGCCTCAGTTTGAAATAGCAATTGTAAGTAGGGACTGCACTGCAAATCCTAAAAACAGCCACTGAAATCCAAGCTATAGTATACAAACACTTAAAATGTTGCTTACCAGTTATACTAGTCTTTTCCGCTGTCAGGCTGTCTCCCAAGGAACAATTCAAATCAAACGTATACCGACCAAGATAGCACTGTTTTACCATCTCATTCAAATGTTCATAGAAGTGGCAATGACATAATAGGGCCTGCAGGGCAGGCTTTCCAATCAGAGAAAGGCCAGATTCTTCATCATGCACACCAGGGCCCTATAAATAAAGCATATCAAAATTATTTCTAACTACCTACCCCATTCTCCCTTCAAAGAGAATCTCCCCGACCACGCCTAGAAAGAACCATGGTATTAAGCACAAAAGAGATGGGGTGTGCATATGTAATTCATGAAAACGTAGCAAGCCACAAAATGCAGTATCAGCCACAGAATTCCCCTTGCTGAGGGTCTCAGCTTTCATGTTTAAGAAACAACTTTCTAGTCCTTGTGGTTACCCACAACAGGCTCACAGTCATGCGAGTGCAATCCCTAGTGAATTTTGGAAGAGAAAGAGTAGTTGGGTAGGACTTGTAGCGATCAGTAGTATGGCTTTGCCTGCAAAGCTCATTATTCCTTCTCACGAGCAAGATTTATTACATTCCTCCCCCATTTTTCTTCCATTACAGAACGCTCCCAGGTGGTCACTCATCGAGGCACTGACAAGACCTAGACCGTTTAATTTCAGCAAAGGTAGCTGCATTATGAACCCTCATACTGGGACCATTATGCAAAATAGGAAAGTTTAAAGAATAAAATTAGACATAATAAGAAAAATCAAGCAAATCTCGATAATTTATGGGAGCTGCAGAGTTCACCTCAACACCTTTTTTCCTTTTTACACACATACATGCACAGAGAAAGACCCCTGAGGTATGATATACTTATAAAAGTATATGTGAAAATGTGTTGAATAAAATCTGCTTAATGAACTCCAATGACATGCACCAAATTTTTTTTGGCACTTTTCAGAACGGGTCTCAGATGCATGTTCCCTGAGGTGCCACCTGTTATTTTCCATTCTTGCCAATATAAAGCATCTCCAATTTCCACGACTTTCATTTCAGATGAAGAATGGTCAGAATACGAGTTAGCTTCATAATTCCATGCAATTATTTTCAAGTTGTATCTTACAGGACAGCAATCCATGCACAGAAGATGTCAGCAATGTGCACTGATGGAATCAAGCACAACAACTGCCTACTCTGGGAATTTTGCAGACATTAAGTGCAATGACATTGAGTCCAAGTTTTGATATTCTGCATCATCTATGTCAATTTAGGATTCCTATGCCTAGCACTTCAGCCACAGGGGTGTGCTAAAAAGCACTGGAGTCTGTCACAAGTTATAGACTGTGAACGCAGTGACTTCAACCACCTTGAAACTACATAACATCTTGTGATCTGATGCCTTGGAATTACACATATGCTGCTTTTATTGATAGAAAAAACGGACTCCATCTAATGAACTGGGATAAAGAAAATTGCTCTGAGGGTGAAGGCACTGTATATTAATTGCCAACAGCTACTTTTTCTACTAGTTAGTTTACCATTTCTCAACCCAAAGAATACAGTACAAAGAATACTTTGTTTTTGCAGCATCCAACAGGAGTGGCCAAAACCAAAGATCATCAGCCACATGCAACTCTTTGGCATAGTGTGCAGCTTGCCAAAATATGTTGGTCTAGTTCCTTTTTGCTTCACAATTAATATAAAAGGTAAATTAAAAAAATTAAAGCCCTATAATTTTTTACCAAGTATAAATAGAGAGCCCACTAGATTAAAGCATATGCTGAATGTTCAAGGCAAGTTGATAAGTGGCCTACACTGTATCCAACACAAGGTAGGTGCTGGCTGCAGGGCAATTTGGGGTAAGTGGATATTTTTCCTGTTACCCCATGTAGCGCCCAAGCCACCCCTAAGGGGGCTACTCAGATCTGCACCAGTGATTTAGCTGACGCAAATCCAAGAAGCCCATGTGAGGCTGCAGGGTCCGGGAGTGGATGAGGTGAGGCTGCAGGGCCTAGGAGTATAGGGTTAGGATTTGGCCTATGCTGCCATGGCTGGTCCCACCCATCCCTAGCCTGATATACTTTCTCTTCCAGTCTCCCCTCCCCAGCCCAGAAAAGCCCTCATTCTGCCCTCCTGCCTCCCTTTCCCACCCCCACACTGGATTGCCTTGGCTGACGTGAACCTACCCAGTCTGGGTGCGGATCTTGAGGAGGAGCAAGCATGCTTTATGGCACATTCATGATATTCCTGGGCTCATGAAGAGGTCTGCACCTGCCTCTCTCTCAGTTAGGATTGTGCCCTTAAGAATTTAAATCGGCAGTCTCCAAACTGGAGGTCGCTCTGTTCAGAAAAGCTGTCCCTGTCGTGACCTGCGATTACCGTTCCGCCACACTGCAGCACTTCTTCCAAGTTGCCCTGTGCATAAACTTGGAAGAAGTATGGCAACGTGGCAGAACCATAATCCCCATGCATGGGGGGGGGGAAGAAGGGGAAGGCCTTCATGTCTGTGAGTTGTCTGTGAGTTGGGCTCTGGAGATCCATGATTTAAATGCGCCTTAAATATTGCCATTCTCAAATATCTGAAATGTATCACATATGGCTCTTATGTTAAGTATGTTTAGCCTCCTCTGCTCTATGCGACTACTTTGTCCCAACTAATTTCAGACAATGAGAGCTAAGCTCTTTTTGAAGTCAAAGTTGTCAAACTCTGCCCACTTCAAGAAACCTTGGATTCTCTCAATACTGCAATGCCAAGAGAAGTACTAACATGATTAAATCAGATGCTCCCAGTCACCCTGCCCACACAAAGGTTCTTGCAAAATCATTTTGCCCTAATAAATCATTTATTTACACACAATTTGTTTACAACAATGGTGACTGTACCTACACTTTTCCAGATGAATGACTCTAATTTAGAAGCGTATGCTTTCAAGCAGCAATAAGTAGATTTAATACACTGATAAATCTATTATTGCTTTGAAACTCTACTCTGAGAAAGAATCCTTGAACAAAGTTATTGATGTGTAGCTTAGAAGAAGGGGATGGAGGAAGTGAGGGGTCTGTTGCTAAGTTGATAAGTGAAAAACAAAGTGGGAACTTTGATCAACAGTATCCTGAAATTTTGTAATCATTTTCTAACTTAGTATTTGGTACAGTCTACAAATAGTACTTCAATTGAAATAGTTCCTTGTGGGCATGTTCCAATGTATGTCTAGTAAACCCTAGTGTTCGGTGGGGCTTATTCTAAGGAAAAATGTGGATAGGATTGGAGGCTAAATGAGATTAGTTGGATCCCAACGTTCTTTTCTTCTGGAGGAAGGGAACCTTTGGATCCAGCCCACTGTTCCAAATATCACTACTGATAAACCCTAAAAGCTAGTCTGTGATCTCATCATGATGGGGTCAAAATATAATATACAATATACTTTAAACCTCTTAAAAAATTCCTTTTCTAGAAAAATGATGTGACCCTGAAAACATTTTGCTAATATATTGAAAAGATCAGTGGGCTGGCAGTAAGCATTTTTGTTACCTCTTCTAAGATAATAATCCTACACAGACTTACCCAGGAATAAGTCCCACTGACCTCCATGGATCTTACTTTTGAGAAGATATGCAGTGAGTTGTACAGGCAGATTTGACAATCATGGGAGATGCAGGAGTTGCTATTCAGAGAACATAAAGGTACTGTGATCCAGAAGTTCAGTGTGAGAGGCAAGGCTCCAATGGTATACACTAAACTTTGCATGAACCAGTACTGCTCTCTCCCTTCAGCTGTTAGGAAATGCTTCTTGAGTGTACCAAGGCAGTACGGAAGTATTCCCAAACTGAAAGCAGGGTGAAAGAATGGCTACAACAGAGCACCTTCAATACTATCAGTCATGGCAATAGGTTTTAATAGTACCACAGTGGTTCCCAAACTTTTTACCACTGGGACCCATTTTTTAAAAACACTATCAGGGCCCACCTAGCCTTACCCCTCCCCCCCAAAGTGCTTCACTTTAGCAGTTGCTCAACCCTCTGTTTTTATTCTTTTCACTATGAGGGAGGAGGAAAATTGCCTCCTGGAATGTTTGTTGAACTCCCTGTTCATCAGATCAGGACCATTCTGGTGGTCACCTTGCTTTGATAAGAAGAATGTTTGCCTATTCATTCCTACTTGTAAGCAAATGTACATGTAAATGGCTACTGCCTAATTTATGAATTCTTGTTTAACCCTAATGGCTACTGCAGCCTAATGAATACCAAGGGATGTGCCTAGCATGGTGACTGGGCAGTGGTTCTCTCCGCCGCCCCCGGTGCAGTAGTAGCAGCTTGTCCAACTCTGAATGCACACGGTCTAGCCTGCTTTGTTAGTTTCACGACTGACCAAAAAGTGGGCCCCGACCCACAGTTTGGGAACCCATTGCTCTACAACTTGAAATAATTTACAGGTGGGGTTTTCCCCCATGAAATTAATACATTAACTGGTGAAAAGCTTTATAATGAATCAATTGTTTATATGATTGTAACATTTTGTAAGATTCTAAGACTTTCAGTACTACCCAGTTCTCTTTCAAGTTCAAATAAAGTAGGTTCTAAAGATACGATTCATCTAATTATTGAACCACCCACAGCAGATTCTCCACAAAGCTTGCTTGCTGTATCAGCTGCTTGAGGGCATCAGTTCCAATTACTCCCATCAAGTTCACTACTCTGCCAACATCAACATGCTAAACTACTGGCAAATGGTTCAAAAGGCCATTGTTAACTAATGCGCCGGAGACAACGGTAGTGCTCCTGTAGAAAGCACCTTCTTGTTTGCAGAACCAGCATTTGTCATCCTGTTATTCTTAAGATGGATACACTGCTCTTCTACAACAAAAATCACAAAGCAGTTTATAGTCTTCACAAAAAAAATGATACAGATGGTTTCTGTCTCCAAATGGCTCACATGATAAATTAAAAAAAATAACTCAGCTGGAATATAGTTCCCCTCCTAAAAACATGGGCCCACAGTATCCATAGGCATGGAATCCATAGATTACACCATCCAGAGATACACCACCCAAATTAGAGAGCCTCCAAGACATGACTGGAAGCCACTTTTGTTTCTGCAACTTCCAGTCATGTCCAGAAGGTGTTCTGAGGTGTAGAGAGGCCTGCAGTCCACTCCACAGGTCTCCCTGCGCCTCAGAACATCTTCCAGACATGATTGGATTTTGAGGACATGAACCAGAAATGGCTTCTGGTTGTGTCCTGAAGGCCTTCTGCGGAGGCTGCTGGCCTAGCATGGCCACTGGAGAGCTGGCATGGCTCTAAGTGAACACCTGTACTGTGGCACCACAACTCTGCAACACACCCCACGGACTCCAACATCCATGGATTTCTGTACCTAAGGAGGGTCCTGGAATGGATCCCCATAGATGCCAAGGGACAATGTATAAGACAGCAGCACGTAAAAGGGTGTCCTTTTGCCCAATTGCTAGAATGTCAAGAGAAAAAAGCGAAGCCAAAGTCAGGAATGTTTTTCTTCCACTTCTACAAGCGTTTGTGTGAACAGAAACAAGAGAATTGCTACAGAAACTACCTATTACAGCCCTGGGAAACACTGCCTGCCTAAGAATTTGCACAACGCAGCTATTTTCCTTCTGCTCATGGTTCTTTGGACCCAAACTATTACAATTTAAAAGCACTGATTTACTAAAGGAGCTCTCTGCTCAACAAAATATATATTTTGGAAAAAAAAATATTTCACAGGCAATTAAAACTGCATTTTAAAAAGCATTAAGATGCCGCTTCAAAACGGATGGCTTAAAAAGGTACTTTATAGAAAATGTGGTAATCTGTTTTGGCATTGCTTTTCCCTAAAATAGAATTTCATTTTTCAAACTCTCTCGCCTCTGGAAACAACCGTATTATGCTTTCAAACTGGTGAGTAAAACAGCTTTTTAGAACACTTAGTATCTGTAAATTGCTACCCCCTTCCTCCCACATAGCTTTCTCCATCTCCGCTGCCTTTGAAGGAGACAGAACCAGGAATTATATTGCCTGATTTATTGCTTCTTGTTCTATCACTGCCTATTTATTGTGTTTCAATTTCAATTGATATGATTAATTTTATTGTGTGCTACCTTGCTCAGTTTTTAACTGGAAAGGTGAAGTATATATTCATAAAAAAAAGCACAGCATCAGGACATCAGCCCATTAAGATGGACAACATCTGATTGATGGGTACATGGTTTATTGTTTATATTATGTAAGCTGCCTTGAATGTTCTTAGAGTGGAGAAACAGGATAAAAAGCTACTGAATTAGTGCTAAAAATGCTAGTTAAATATGGTAAAAATATAGTGCGCCTCATTCTGTTCCCAGAATTCCCGCGGATACCGAATTCTGTGGCTACTCAAACCGGTGGATTCAGGGCCCACTGAATTTTTTTTTGCTCAAGAGATCATTCTGAGGTCCACAGAGGCCGCTAGCGGTTGTGCACCGCCTTTGTGGATCTCAGAAAAACCTCCAGACTGGAGCTCAGCTCCGGTTGGGTTCAGACAGTCTAGGTTAGCTCTGGTTCGGCATCCACAAATTTTTCAGAACAGCAGGTGTCAAAATCCGTGTATAATGCAGGTCCACCAGTAAATGAAAATACACCAATCACCCAACATTTAGCATGCAAGTTCCATTGATTTCAACTGGGGAATTACTGAAATGAATTTGATAACATGCATCAGTGAATGGAACAACTGAACATACCCTAGGATAGCATACAAGGATTTTGTCTCCAGAATTCAGATAACACAAGTTACAAAGGTTTTGTTTTGTTCAAAATACATTCAAAACACATCCAAAACACATCAAAGTCAGCTTGCATCCTCACTTCCCTTTCTGGTGGAAAGCACTGGACATAATCACAGTGAGAACTGTGCCAAATAGTCACCTGCCAGATGGGGTCTTTAACTTCTTCAGTGGGCAACGGTATTACCAAAAGATTCTGAAGAATAAATGCAGCCTACAAAGAGAAATCAAAACATCAACAGTGCCACCTGGCTGCAGTTAACAATCAAAGCCAGCTTCAAATATATGGGTACATGGTTTATTGTTTATATTATGTAAGCTGCCTTGAATGTTCTTAGAGTGGAGAAACAGGATAAAAAGCTAAATCATTATCAGCACAAATGAATGTGGTAAAAGCCAATGTTATCCTATTGACAGCCCCACCTCCATGCAAAAAAAAAAAATAGCAGTTGCTTGATTACTCAGTGGACCATTATTAAAATGGAAAAAAGAAATCAAATGCTATATTGGATGGAAAAAGTGAGGCAACCCCCCCCCCCAGTTCTCATTTTGAGAAGTTTCTACTCAGAAACATGGCAGGTGAAATATTCATTGCATTGATAATAGACAGGTGTCCATATGGAACTTATTTTTAATAGTAGGTTCTTTAAACTGCCAACTCTTCAAAATGCAGCCTTGTGACATGCTACAGTTCATCAGGTCTTATTTTGTTTATGCAGTGTAAAAACAGGATGCTTCCTTTAGGTTTCTATTATAACAAATACAAATCCTCAGGGAAGACAAAATTAAGGATTTCAATTGCATTATATTGGTTCAAACCACAAGAGGAGACTAACCAGCAGCTGGAAATTTCTACTCTGTTGCCTTTTAAAAAGAACTCTCCACAACCCTTAACATGCCAAATCAAACCGGCCAGATCTGCACACGCCAGAGTAAAAATAGGAGAAAAATCTAGCGAAAAGCAGACGCTCATTAATTTAAGCAGCTAACTGACTGGGCATGTCAGAAGTCTCCAGGAGGGCGATTCCGGCAGATTCCATAGCAGTCAAGGAATGCATTCGTTCCAGTCAACGCTTCCAGAGCCAGCAGGCTTTCTACTTGGCTGCACTGACACAACCAGATGTAACCCACTTAAGTGCAAGACTATTTGGCAAAACAAAATCGGGCCAACAGTACCACAAACCAAACAGCAACAACAGAATCCACAGGTGCAGGAGAAAAATTCACTGCAGATGTCAACTGGGACTGTAATTTCTTCAATAAGTTAGTCTCTGCATCTTTGCATTCTGGTTTTGCTTTCTAGGTTAGTGCTCCTCAAACTGGTGGGTTGCGACCCACCAGCCTGAGGGGCATCGCCTGATTTCCCTTTTGGGGGTGGAGAGAAAGCAGCAACGCAATGCCTGGGATTGTGCCACTGTTTTGGTGGTGGTGGTGGGGGTGTCCTACACATATCTTACAATTGCACCGGCCCATGGGTTGTGTGTGCAGGGAGCCCCAGGAAAGCCTCCGCAGGGCTCCCCAAGCCTCTGTTAGTAAAGATTGTGACCACAAACCACTTCCGGAAGTTAAGCAACGCACACCTGTACATACCTCTCTTCGGACCATGCTGCACTCAGACTGGTCCAAAAGGATGTTAATCACTGTTCCCCATAAGCCTCCTGAGATATTCTGGCAGCTTTCAGCTAAAGCAAAACAACCGGCTTCAAGTGATGTCAGTGCTGATCCTATCGCTAGTGACGTGAACTTCACCTAGTAAAATTCACATCAAATACAAGTTATTAAAATTTAATATTCCACAGCCTACTTGTTGAACTTTATATAACATTTTCCACCTTCTAAGGTGCCTTAAAAATGAAACAATTTTTATTATATAATCTAGTATTAGTATTACTGTACAGGTGGGCCCTAGTTATCAGCAGGGGTTCCATTCCTAGAATCCCCATGGATGCCAAAATTGGTGGATGTTGAAATTCATGGATTCCCCCCCCCCAATGCAACTGGAGCTATGCTACTGTCACACCTGGGAGGGTGTTTTGAGGGCAGTTTCGGGCAAATAACTTCCAGTTTCTCAGTTGCTTGTTTCTGCCCTAAATGGACTCTCAGAACACCCTCCGGGTGTGACTGAAGCACAATGCCAGTCATGTTTGGGCTGGGGTGGGCACAAACCCATGGGTCCTGAATCTATGGCCTCACCTGTATAATAGTAATATTACTAAAATTATTAAGGCCAATAACATGGCTTTAAATATTTTGCCTCAAGCCAGTTGCAGACTAAGTAGAAAAGTATTTTTATGAAGATCTAACAAACTTGAATTCAGACATAAAATTCTTGAGGAAGAATGTTTAGTTTTAAGAAGGCAAACTAGAATTACTAATAATAGCACATGTAAAGTTAGCACAAAGCCACTCACTCAGGACACAAAAGAACCAACAAGAATTAATGTTTCTGCCTGTCTGTCTTCTCCTCCCCTGCCCACTACCTGGCCCCTGTTAAAGGAGCTCGTCAGTGCAATTATCTTGTTATAATTATCACTGCAGGTATTTTACACACTGGTCCTTGCCTTGGGACATCAAGATAGAAAGAAAGAGCACCTTTCTATGTAGAAATTATTCTTCCAGAGTTGCTTTTGCCAGGTTGCATTTAAGGGACTTGTTCTAGCACAAAACTCAGTTGCTTGTTTTCTGCAATGGTGTCAAGTGCAACCATGCACCCCCCCTACACAGAGCCAATTAAAAGAAGAACAGAACTGTTCAAACTCACTCACAGGTGTTTTAACAAGTCAATATCCATTTCATTTAAGTTCAGGGGTGATGGGTAGAACTGCACTGCAGATACACGAAACTGCATAAAAACAAGCAGAGGTCTTTTCTTCCTATTTCTCAGGAGCTGAGCAACTGAGTATTCCTGAATATAGTCGGCCTTTTCTGTGTTTGAATGAACAAAGACTTAGGAAGAGAACAATGACACTGATAGTGACTAGAGAGGGCTGGATTGTACTATAATGAAATATGCAAGACTCTTTTTCCAGGAACAGGTAACGTATTATAGTGGAAAAGGTGAAAGGGGCTTTGTTCTGTGGTTCATACTTCTCAGATTCATCCTTGCAATAAGACAGGAATGAAGTCAAAACAGTAAGCTATTCTCCTGACTGCCACTTCAGCTTTCCAGCAGGCAAAATACTGTTAAATGAAGAGATTATTTTGATCCATAGCTCCCTCTATGTTCCCTCTTTCTGAACAAAGGAAAACGACGTTTGCAATTGTAATGGCTATTTCTCCTGGCTGCTCATCTCTCTTTTCTCCCATGCTCAGCTTACCCGAGGACAAATATTTGCAAGAGCCAAACGGAGTAGCCTTTTGCTATCCACTGTTGTTCTACTTCACCAGCACACAATTTGTTCAGTATTGAAGGCCACATCAAAAACACATTATGAGCCAGAAGGCTACAGCAAATTTATACAATTTAACCCTCAGCAGCATGTAATTAACACGTTTGCACAATTTTCATGAATATCCACAGATGCCAAACTACAGCTGGTGAACATGCGGCACTTAATTCAACAGTGTATTTAGTCATTTCCCACTGGCATTTTTACAACTTGGCCTAGAGACCAGGGTTAATACAGTTTAATGCCCAACTGGGTTCTGAGTGTGTTGATGTCACCTTCTTACTGAAGGTTATCTTACTGCTACTGCAAGTTCAACCACTTCACACTATCTGTGTAGGAAGAGAGCTAGATAAGGTATGCAGAATGTACTCCAGCAGAAGTTAAGGCATGACCTCCCCTTTTGGTTTTAGCGCAATGTTCAGATGAAGCACCATCTATGTTCATCCTTCTGCACAATGTGAAAGACTCTTTCAGAAGAGTTCTTTTAAAAAAAAATGTATGGAAAAAATTGGGAAAAGGGACGTGACCATACCTCCTCTGCTTCAGCAGCTGCGAATGGCTCTGAAAGCAAGGGGGAGGAGCTGTTTTACATTGGTGTTTAGGAGCCTGAATGACTTAGTGTTCCCACACACACACACACTGGAATACCACTGCCTTCACCCTTGGATTTGAAGGCTGGCTTCTCAGTCAACTTCATGATTATATGGAACTCTTGGGAATGGCTCATGGGGCTACTGAAGGAGGCAATTTGGATACTGCAAGGCAGAAGTCTCTCAACTGGAGGCAAAGAAGGGAGTCATCATGCATGTTCCCTGGATAGATGGGGAAATCATGGCAACTTAACCTTGGCTGTGGCCAGTGTCCTGCCTCGTGAATGGGAGAGGGTCAATGTTTGCCCCCCCCACTCTCTCTCCAGTCCTTTTTGGGTTTCATCTCTTCTCCATCATCCCACATTATCTGCTTTCCCAATCTTTTTTCCTGGCTTACCAATTTGCTCTTGCCGCCGCCGCCTCCTCTTGGCTGGCACTCTCTCACCTTCCCTGCCTCTTTCTCCATCCTCACTCCCATTTTTGCTTCTGCTTCCACCTCTCCAGCTTTCTTGCTTCTCCTACTGCCTCTCTCCACGGGACTGGCCTCTTTTAAGGGCTAATACCACTTGAAGAAAGCGATGTCCAGCAGCTGGGGCTTCCTATGTGCACATCATAACTGAGTGCCATGGCATGAGGCCAGTAGCTCTGTATTCTCCACTCAGCAGGTAGACATAGCAGGGTTCACAGGAGGATCTTTCATTTTGTGCTAAGGGCAAGTGGTTCACCAAATGATTTGTGGTCACTACAGATAACTGCATTTTTAGGATCTGCTTTTGCGTCTTGTTTAGCAGGGTCAATGAGATATAGAGCCCATACAGGTCTATAATGAAGCGGATATTCTTATTCAGACCAAATTAAGATATTATTCAGAGCAAATTAAAAGCAACCGCTCCTCAGCGTAAACCAAACCAAGAGGAATATGGTGTTGGCGTAGGGAGTAGAGACAAGTATAAAGAAAACAAGTGAGGAAATTTTTTGAAGACAGGGTTAGGTGGAATCCATATAGATATTTTGACATATGATAAATACCACTCTCCATTTTGTACCAGGTTTCCCAAAATACACAAGGCCAAATAAATGAGTCATATTTGAAGACACAGATCACACTGGGTAACATTTTTTTACAAAAGTCATGCTCTGAGGATTAGTCATTTCTTACAGATTTTGAGCTACTGAATACAAATATGACAATGAAAATGCAAAATTGGCTACAGTTTGTGAGAGATCCACAATAGACAGTTGTGCACAATAGACATTATCTGCAGGTTTGTTACTCGCAGATTTGGGTCATCCCCAAACTCTTCAAATCTGACCAGAGCACAAAACCAAACGTTTTCTGAGGGCTAGCCTCCCCAGCCTTTAAGATGCCTTCTGGCGCTCCAGAAGGCTTAAAAACATGACTTGTAGGTTTTTTGGGGAAGTGGCATTTAAGACATTCTGTGACCCGGGGAAGCCCCTTAGAGAATGGAATTCCTGCGGATAACAAGGACCAACCTGTACAATGTTCACCTCTTTCCCACCATCCATGTACACAATGTGTTCAGGTTTTGATAAACTTGAACTAATTGATAGATTTCATTCTCATTTGCATGTTCAGTACATTGAAATTAGTAAAGATCAGCAATTTTCATTTTAGAGGCAAATTGTGCATTAACCAGTGATTAGCAATTTTAATTTATACTCAAGTGTGCACCAAATCCCATTAACGTACCAGAACAGAACCCCTTGACTATTCATTTAAAACAACTATCACAAGGTTAGATATGAAGCACAGCAAGACTGGGCAAGATTGTTTTCTACAACTACAGGTTAAGATTATTGAAAATACAGGTAGAATCTTACTGACCTCTGGATCTCTGTCAACCCATAAAGGAATTAGCCATGCCAAACCTTGCCGAGATTGAACTTGTTCTTCACTGTTATCATATGGTAAGAACCAGAGAGATACCCAATCCTAAAGAAAGAATTTTTTTTCTAAAAGGCCATCTCCAATCAAATATCAGCCTTCAAGCAATGCAAACTACTTTACATTTTTTCTTCAAGCATTAGTGAATTTTGTGCATCTGTGAAGTACAACTTCTAGGCTACCACTCTGCTACAATATAAATAAGACACAAGTCTACCCACAGTTATATAAAAGACTACCACATGGGTCATCAGGTCACTTGTAATCTTGTAGTGAGAGGAGGTAAATAACACATATCCCTCAAAGCAGAATTTATTTGAATGTTGCCTCCTAATTCAACCAATTTTAAACCCACCAAAGTGACATAAATTCCCCAATGCTCAGTTGACAAGCTCCAGCTGAAAGTGACTGTTGATCAGATGACACTGGATACAAGATTTAACTCCAAGGTTGCATGTAGCCCATGCTAAGAAAAATAAAAACACTGCACAGTCAGAAAGGCCTGAAAAGCATAGCTGCTCCAGCCCATAGGTTGGATTGGTATAGTCTAACTTGGGTAATTCACAGCCATTTGCAGGGAAGAGTTCTGGTACTGGACTGAGTTTTATGGGCAGGGGAGGCTGACAACCTTTTCTGATGAATGGGGCACCACTACCCTTAGCAGAAGTTAGCCTCAAACGCCATCAATGCCTCTCTTCCCCTGTCGCATAATGCCACAGGGAACAGATAATCCCAAAGAGGATTATCTTCAGATAAGAGGTGTAGCTTCAGAGGATTCACTCCAGGCCCTAATTAAGACACAGTCTCTCTCTCCCAAAGGATTTGTAGTCCAGACTGTCCAACAGATCCAGAACTGCACTAGTCTCTTCCAAGTTATGCTCTTTCCCACTCCCAACATACTATAGTCTTATGTACAAGTAATGTATAAAAAAAAACTTGCTGTGCCACACGCACTGCAAGCAAGAAAAAAGGATGCTGAAAGTTACCGGATGACTGGTCCTGAAAAGAAAACTACTTTTTTAAAACTTGAAGCAAAATCTGTCCTGGAGAAACGCCATTCCTCTTCACACTAATTCTTCATAACATCAAGATACTGTTGTATCACACTGAAACCTATCAATAACTAAAAATGTTCCAGTGCTGTTTGTGTTCCCTGGACATACTTGTTCTCTTACACGAACCTCAAGTAAAGAAAACATCAACAAAAACATCAATTTTAAATGCAATACAATTTTCAGTTTTAGGATTACACACCAAGGAACACAGCATGTCAAAACAGAGCTGCCAAAATGTAATCTGCTTTCAAGGAATAGAGTAGTCATGGTGCAATACTTTGATCGGTAATTGGATGTTGTCAAAAAGCATATGCTTGTTGCTGTATGCTAACTTAAGCCATTCTAACTACAAGGGCAGTGTTTAGTTCTCTTACCGCACTTGAGGCCTGAATCATCATTTCATGGGACAAATGAAGCAAACAGAGAATGGTGCTCTTTGTAACACCTTTCCCCATGAAAGACATGGCATTTCCTCCCCACTCAACGTAAAAGGATGAGATGACCTGGAATATGGGGGGAAAAAAAAAACCATGACATGAAGCAGCTTTATTCCAAGTCATCCTTTGATGCAATATTGAAACTGAACTGCAGATCTGAGTTACTGATGACCACAGAGACTACAAGCTCTCAGCTACACCAGTTGTATTCTTCCCCTATGCGGTTTTCATAGGATGGCCTATAAAATTCTCAACACTGATCCAGGTAGCTTAACAAAAAATGTACTAAAAATGGCAAAACAATAAAAGCTGCACTTAATATAATTTTAATGTATCATGCCAGTCAATGAACATACCTATAAAAAACGTAGAACAGTACAAAATGCCACAAACTGATGTTTTTAAAAAAAGTTTTGTTATGACCAAGAGAATAAGTCATACTTTGTCTGGCCATCAGAAAGATAGTAATGATGGTGGCCGGGTGAAGCTGCCTTGCAAGGGAGTTTCATAATCCATTTCCCTAGGAACCTGCCATGGTCTCCTCCTCAGTGAGGCAGCAGTTATAAGATATCGCTCTACAATACCCATCCCAGCAGTTGGAAACTGGCGGGAAGGGGAGACAACGCTGATGAGGAATGGACAGGTGTCTCAGACATAGTGCACAGCAGCACAGACCCTGTCCGATTCAATTATACTAGCCGGGGTGGATTCAGTTAAGTCAAGGCAGGCTTGCCTGTTTCCGATTTCACTGCTGTGGAGGTGGTGGGAACAGAGAAACCTGGTCCACTTGGGTCACGGTTCATTCCATTCCTAACCAGGCAAGAGTCAGTGCAATTGTTATGGGCCGCACTTGCCTGCGACGCGGAGGCAGAGAGGCCAGCAACTACTTCACACTGTAGCATGGAATAGGACTCCCGAAACTAGCTTCCTTCCATCCCCTGAAGTGATCCTTGCCTTAAAATACTGGCAAGAATGAGGCAGAGTGAAGACAAAAATGATGAGATGATGAGACAAAAGCTGAGGTAAGGAGCTCATCTTGCTGATGATAGGTTTCTTCTTACAGAGGCCAGTCTGGGGATAGAATGCCTGCTACATCATGTGACCATGTGATTTGCTGACCCTGCTTCCTGATAGTTGGAGGGGCATTCCCATGTGTCAGGAATGCCCCTCTACCAGAAAATTTCCCTGTTCCCTCATCCCCACTATAGCTCCCTGAAGGTTGTGGGGACCCCAATTCCAACAGATTCACTCTCCCACTGCACTGTATTCCATGCAACTCCCAAAGAGCCTTCAAATCTCAAGAATGGCTTGGGGAGACCCACAGTTGGAAAGAGGTGCAAGTATCTGTCTGGATGCAACCATTCTCTTTTAGTGAATAAAACAAACAGTGAGTAGCATTTGACTTTTCACTACAACCAATATTTGTAAGTCACTTACCTCAAGCAGTCCTGCTAAATATTTCTTACAAATTATGAATGGTTCCATTGTAACAGAGAAGGAACTCCAGCCTGGGAGTGCTGTGACATGGACCATTCCTCTTAATGTTCTTTCCAAAGAGGGCAATCCATAGAAGTGAGGGGCATCCGTTACTCGTAAATACTGCACAAGTTTCAAGGCTAGCTCTGTTCGAAAATAGCCGGTGAGTTCTAGATCTTTCCTATGGCAAACACAGAAAACTGATGGCTCAACAATTAGATTAGCAGAAATTGACTGGTTCACAGAATAGTTACTACTTATTTTCACATATAATTCATAAGAATTCAACTGGGCGTTATGGAACAGCAACAACCAATCCATAGTACAATAACATTGTAAATTAGGACATGATAAACTTCACAGAAACTGAATGAAATAAAACATTCAACAGGAATCCATCCTTATCTTCTCCACAAACCAGTGATGGGATTTTCCTGGTACGCACCACTACGATAGTTCCAGTGCCTAAAATGTGGGCTGGCTCCTAGAAACGTTCCCCTTCAGACTTCCCTCCCCCCCTTGCAGGATCGTCCCCAGCGCCTCTGTTAAGTGCTCCTAGAAACGCGTTCCCTTTCAAACTTCCCTCCCCCCCTTGCAGGATTGTTCCTATGAATACACCTTATTGAACACAATGAGATTTACTTCAGAGAAGACATGAATAGGATTGCCTCCAAGTCTCTTATTAATACTTGTGTTTTCTGATGATCAGATTGTAGGTTAATATTAAATGTTTTAATGTGAATTCTTTCTCCTTATCTGCATCATAACATAAGCAACCAGTCCCTAAAACACATACACAGCCTGCTCTGTCCGTGTTGGCTTCCCCAGGCAGCCATGGACAATCAACTGTTTAATGCCTTGTTTGGATTCCCCCCCCCCCCAAAGTATTGTGCTGCATTGTACATTTATTGTGGGGCTTGTAAGCCACCTTAGGCTTTTGCTTGTAAAAAATTTTTTCAAATAAAACAACGACACTTCCTGCTTGATGACATCACTTCTGGCTGTGACATCACTTCCGGTGGGCGGATCCCAAACCAAGTGCCAATCAAAAGTGAGTCCCGGTCATAGTACCTGTTGCTAAATCATTTAGATCCCACTACTGCCACAAACTTCCAAACATCCAAGCCTATGTAATATTAATAGGGGTAGTCTAAAATGGTATTTGCGAAATAACACAAAATGCCACGAAATTGGCCATTAAAAACCACAAAACACAATATCCCCTTTAATTAACAAAATAAGTCTAAATTCAGCTTTTTAACTGCCTGCTGATCATTTGCAAGTGAATGCAGACTGTCTTTAGCACTTGCAGATAGTTTGCAAGGCTTTAATTGCTATCAGAGCAGTCTGGAGCAGTCCTTTGTTCTCCTATTTGTTTAAATTTGTCCCAGCTCCTGCTAGCTTCTCCACCCAGCAGAGTAATTAACATATTGCAATTAACTCTGTAAGAGCTGGTGTTCCTGCAATGGTTGCAGGCTCTCTTGAGGTAAAGTCCTTCACATTATTATAAAGTTTCTAAACTTGCTAATGATTACTGCTTCCTGCTATGCTTTTTTATGCATTGCAAAATCTGTACTTTAGTACAGTAAAAAAAATACTTATGCAATACTTTTTCTGCAGTTTGAACCTGTGTGTTGCCTCTGCTTTTTTTACATCATGCTATGTTGTGCACACCAAAAATGATCCCTGTTCTGCATTCTAGGTGCGAAGAATAGAGAATATAAAATAATATTGATCCGTGATGTTGGACATTGAAGCTGACCCATAAAGTCTGTAAATTGGGGGAAGCAGCTTGTATTTTCAGGCCAAGGCCTAGCTAGCCAGATAAGCTGCAGGAGAAAGTTAAAAACAGTGAACAAAGGAAAATTACAAGTAGGAATGGGGGCTGTGCCCATTCCTAAGCTGAAACAAAACCTAACAAGCCAGATAACAGTAACATTTCACAGCAAGCAGCTGCAACCTTGGGGGAGACTAGACTGAGTCTGCGTAAATAGCTCTCATAAATATTAGGCCATACCCCTAACTAATTAATTCTAGATTTGCATTAACATTCGTCGTATGAAGAAATATGTTCCAAGGATGGGGCACATATCAAAAAGCTAGGGAGGGGAATGTCTAAAATATCCAGTTTAGATATTGTTGATTGGTTAAGCTGAGACCAATAGGTGCAAAGTAAAAGGCCACACCTCAGTGGTATAAATTATTAAACCAAAGGCACCAGAGTGTGGCTTGGGCTTTGATGTTTGGCTTTTCCCTTGTCACCCGTGTTTGCAAATACGTGAATAAACCTTTGTTCTTGAACAGTAAATTTGGAGCCAGAGTTTATGACTAACATACGGAATCTCTGCAATTCTCTGTATTTTGCTATGTACCTGTACTAACCCCACTGCAATAATGACATAGGCAGATTTGAAGTGGGGAGAGGGAGAAATAGAACCTGAGGAAGAACCAGCCAAGAGCCAAGGCATTTTTTTGGTATGCAGAATTGCCAGCTTGGGATGTGACCTGTGGGGGGAGGGATGAAAATTAGGTTGCTTTTGGCTGCTGAGCTTCCCCAGCTTCTGTGTGCAGTTTCAGGTCCTTAACTGCTTGCTACTTCGGAGGGCGGGGGGCGTGTATGTGTGTGTGATACCTGTCTTATTCCTGTGGCTATGTCTGCTGACAGCCACAGGCGTATATGCCATCTATACGACCATGATTACATTTGATAAAGATGCTTTAAGACTGATTAAAATATTGGTTTGGAATAAAAACACATAACACCGCTTTCAGCCCATTTTTTAGGATACCACCACCATCCATGAAAAAATAAATCCATTTTAGACTGCCTCTAAATATTAATGATTAAGGTATTGATTTATAAACAATAAGATAACCAGTGCACTGCTTTTAAAGAGGCAGCAGGAGAGGATGAGATGCATGTTAACTTTTTATCACAAAACAGAGTTCTAGAGTTAGCATTTGCCTTCTGAGAGTGGTAGGCATGGATTCCATTACCCTGTCTTCCATGTAGGAAGGATAATGTCCTGATAATGTCCTTAAGGATAATGTCCTTAAAGTATGTATTTCACCACAAATATATTGGTGTATTGGAATAATACGTTCAGGGATTCCTGATTGTGATTAGCTATTTCAGGTATATTCTACAGCACACAATTTGAGTTGCCCTGCATGAAGGTCCCAGCACACTGGAGTAGGCTATGGAAACTACTGTAATATACAGGTATTTTGGCAGATAAGTCAAGGTGGAAAGAGGTTTCCCCAAAGTTAAAATTGTGAAAGACACCAATTCAGGCTAACAGTGCAATTCTATGCATGACACTCAGAAGAAAGACTGCTCTTACTTCTCATTTCAACGGGACTCAGTCCAAGGCAAGCGTGTTTTGGATTGTAGCCAAAGATACTTAAAATGACTCAATGAGATTATTCTGCATACTTCACAGAGATAGTGGTCTTTGTCACAGAAACCTCATCTTCTATATCCTGCCCACAAGTTACAAACCCTCCTAGACAAATAAGGCTCACAACTTTCCAAACAGCAATATGAAAATTCATGGTTCTCAAATTCACAAAGCCAAATGTGTTGAAAATTGCATGCCAAGTATCATATTTACTTTTTCTAGTCTACATTCATTTACCAATGACTTAAATAACATGTTGCATTACTACAAGAAGACTTTAAGAGAACTCTTTTATGCCATACCTGTCGGTAACCGACATGAAGCTGAGCAGAAGGGTATTAAAAAAAGCAATCAATTCTTTTTGCAGTTGTTGTCTGACAGCAGTCTTTATGTCATCCATTTCATCTTGTAACTGAGATTCTGGCTGAACCACAAGATCTAGTAGAGACTTTGGACTCTGCGTGGAAGATTAGAGAAATCATCAAAACAGTTTAAACTTTATTACTATGAAGCTGGAAATCAAATTGTCACATATTGGAACCTCTACAAACTGTAAAGCAACAGTTCATTGATGATCATAGATAGAGGTATGATTTTTCTGCAATAATGAAGTAAGAACACAGAACACCACTGTCATTTTTCTTTCTTGAGAAAAAATGAAGACAATAAAAATGTTTCACACCTCTATCAATAGAGCAGGAGCCTATTAAAAAATTATACTTCTAACCTATCAGCTGCATATTGCCAGTGGAAGTTGTACACTGGATCCCCGAGTTACCAACATCTTAGTTACAGACAGCTGTATTGGCAGGACTGACCACAGCTATTTGTTTCGACCTACATACATTCCGACTTCTGGACAAACCTCTAGAATTAAACAAGTATGTATTTTGGCAACTTTGCATATACAAATAGTAGCTTGCGAACCATCTGGTTTAAGTCTGGAAGTGACTCGCTCAGATGGCGTATAGAAGTCCCACTTGTCAATATGATCACTCATAAGTAAACTTGCCTGGGAAAAGACTACTCAACATTGGGATATTCATGAAGCATTCCTTTCCAAAGTATATTTGCAACTCAGGCTAGATAAAGCTATTGTAGATGCTATCACAATGACAGGTATTTTCACAAACATCACTTATGACACTGTAGGCATCACCTCCAAATGTAAAGCTTTCAGTCAACTGCATCTGTGTGAATGCCTGGGATTAAGACAACGTTGACTGAGATTATATTTGAAGATTTCTACAATGCCAAATGTGACACGTGCAAAAATAAAGTCATTGGTGACGGGCTCTAACCAAACTTTTCAGCCAGTAGCATAGCTACCTATGGGGCGAGGCACCCAAGGAGCCACTTTCAAAGGGGTGTTTGTCACTGCTAGGGACCAAAATTGCTAAAAATTGCTGTTTTAAGGAATAATACCATCATTGTCTATACCTTGTGATGTGGAATTTCATGAGGAATTCACTAAAAAAAACACCACAGAGTGTAATATCTTCATTCTATCAAATATTATGGCCAAAACACAAAAATACCACTGTCTTATGTAACATTATGTACGATAGCTACATTGAATACAGGAGTACTATGTCACTGAGTACTATGTGCAGGGGAGCAATAGCAGGGGAAGGCACTGATGTTCATTGCTGGTGGGGAAATAGTCACTGCATTTATTTACAAAGCTACTTTACGGACTATTGGTCCACCTAGTTTGGCACAGCCAGCAGAATGCAGCAGGAAGCGCGAAAGATCTCTGAATGTTAGAGACTTTCCATAAGCTTCAGGGATCTTCAGAATGGCACCTGTAATCAGCATGGACACTTAAAACATGGCTAGTGGATGCTTCCATCAGCCATTTTAAAGGCGTCAGTGCTGGTCGCAGGTGTCATTTTGAAGGTTCGTGCAACCTTTGGAAAGTCTCTGCATAGTGGATAATGGAACAGAGGCACAGACAATGAGGAGAATAGAAATTCTGCCCCTTGCAGTTAAGTGAGGTCGCAGATAAAGAGGGCTGACTGTATTTATTGTAAAGAAGTACACCCCTCACCTATATCTAGGGTTGGGATAGCGAACAATAGTTAAAGACAGTGCCAGCTGAAGCCTGTTGCTGTTCACATGGGGTGGGTGGGTGAAAAAAGCCCTTGGCTCACGACTTTGGCCAGTAAGAAGCCATCATTCTAACTCTTCAACAATAGGGCTCCTGCTACAAATTATTTGCTGATGAGGGCCTTACATGCTTCAACACAACATCCAGAATCCATCTGAGGTGCTCCATCTCCGAATGTCTCTTTTGTTCCTTCAGCAACTTGTTTAGAAAGCATATGACATCAGCCAGGAGTTTTTCGTCTTCTGGAGATGCTGGAAGTACCTGAAGAAACCTTCAGTATAAACAAACGTTACAATACTTTCAGTGGTGTATCTTGAGTCCATTACTTGTCTGACATTTCTCATTCTACTCTGCGAGTGTTAAAAAAACCAAAACTGATCAATAGACGTGATTTAGAGAGATGAAGAAAGCCAACAGAGAGAGAGATTAGCATTTTCGGAGAGGTTAGCATTTTCGCTTGCAAGAATCACCAAGTGCCCAATTGCAAAAGTTCAACACCGAATAATAGGCTAAAGTCATAAATGTCAGGAGATTAATGTAACCTTTAGCAGACACATGGGTGCTTATGAAGCCACACAGTGGGTGCAGATGACTATCTATTCCCATTGCCCCTTTTGCTTCTCATCCCCTGTGCTTTTCTCCCAGGTCTCTTTATGAATCATCTCTATACATGCTCACACACTGTCAGGGAGCTGTTTTCACCGCAAACCATCCAACAAGCACAGGGAGTGCGCACATCAAGCAAGCTAATGAGGAGAAGGAGGGGGAAGATCCCACAACCTGAAAAGGGACAGAAGCCAAGAGCAGGCCAGCCATCCCCCTCACTCAACACATGAGAGACTATGCAAGATCTCTTATCCAAGGATAAGCCAGATCAGTGGCACCATCTAGTGAGACTGACCTGAGCCCAAGACACAACCCTTTTCAACAGGTCTGGAGCAGGCTCTGACTGCAACTGGGGCAGGGCGGTGATGAAACACGTAATCGCGCCCTCTGCACAGCCTTGCCACACCCCCTGCTTCTGGAATTGCGCCATTTTGGAGCATCACAGAGGCAGGGTGGGCGGTAAGGTCTACCTTCACGCCATTTTCTTCCCCAGTGCGCCCAGCTCCCTCAGCAGCACCTGTGACAGGTGTAACACCGCACGGCACCTGTTTTGCAATGACTTTATGTGGTCTGCAATAGAAGGCATTGGGGGGAGCGAAGAGGAGAAACACAGCCAAGCATATTCTGCAATTTTTTGCTCCCGTCTCAGACTGTGAACTTGAAGAATCTCATTCTGTGCCTACTGAACACAGATGGGCCTGCCACTTTAAAAGGTATTTATTCCATTGGCAAATGCTTAGGATAACTCCAAGGGGACTGGGTATCTTTGAACATTTCAGAGCCAAATCTACTGTGACAGGCTGCTTTGTAGCCAGTTACGTATGTTGCACTTACACACTGACCTGCTTAATGCCGTTTGCCAAGCTGAGCACTTCAAAGTGGCCCCACAAGGGCCACTGCTGCACATTAATGCCAGCCTGTCATTCAGAACATAAAAATTCATTCTGGTGATTGCAGCCCTAACTTCCCTGTGGGACACAGCTTGAATGATTGAATTAAGACAATCCTGCAGTCCACCAGTTGCATGTGTTATCTTCAGTGTAACAACATCCTCCGAGGACAGCTTTAATGTGTCTAAAAAACTGAAATGAAAAAGCCAAATTATACTTGAAGACAAATTTATTTTTAAAGAGACCAACTAATGAAGCAATTAATGAGTTTGTTTTATACCTTAAGAAAATAAGAACATAAGAAGAGCCCTGCTGGATCAGGCCAAAGGCCCATCTAGTCCAGCTTCCTGTATCTCACAGCGGCCCACCAGGTTCCCCAGGGAGGCATGAGACAACAAGATGCTTGCATCCTGTTGCCACTCCCTTGCACCTGGTACTCTGAAGTAGCCCACCACCAATGTAAAGAGGTTGCACAATCCATCATTGCCTATAGCCCACGATGGACCTTTCCTCCAGAAATCCGTCCAATCCCCTCTTAAAGGCATCAAGACCAGACGCCATCACCACCTCCTGTGGCAAAGAGTTCCACAGACTAACCACCCGCTGGGTAAAAAAGTACTTCCTTTTATCTGTTTTAACTCTCCCAACCCTCAGTTTTAGCGGATGCCCCCTGGTCCTGGTGTTTTGAGAGAGGGAAAAGAACATCCCTTTATTGACTCTATCCCTTCCATGCATAATTTTGTATGTCTCAATCATGTCCCCCCTCAGGCGCCTTTTTTCTAGGCTGAAGAGCCCTTTACTTCACTAAATGAATCTGGAACCTTCTCTATTTGCTTTTTACATGAACACCGTGAGAGTCATGTGCCTTCAATTTCAAAAGACTGGCCTCCCAAGCATTATTAAAGTTACAACGCTACCGTCAATCATATAGTCATATCGCTTTTCATTTGGTATGCATGAACAAACATTTCATTTAAGCTCAGTCATCTAAGCTCAGACTGGAGCTTGGGAATTGGGTCCGAGGGAGCTCACCCATCACTAGGGGTGATTTTCCCCTACCACCAAACATCTTGGGGAGCTGAGCTGAGGACATTTCAAAATTAAGGCAAAGAGTCCCCAACCAGCACAGGCAGAAATGCCCTACAATACCGCAAAGCACTAGAAACTGAAAATCTTCACAATTTCCATAGGCATTTCTGTATGACACCTAGGCCTTAAGTACAAAACTCCTGCTGCCAGGCAGCATGCCTGCCCATCAGTATGGTCTCAACGGATTAGGTTTGCAAAAAGAGAGATATAGGAGGACTGGGGAGAAGACTTGAGAATACTGATCAGATTCTTTCCAAATCTGGTCTGAGCTTTGGGATTCAAAATGGGATAAACCTTTCTAAAGTCCCACCTACTCCCTTCTGAGATTTGGCACAGTAATGAACCCAGTTACAGGATTCTCTTATTTTTAAAAATGTTAGACGTTTATTGCCATGATACTCAAAGTAAGAGGGATGCTTCTTTTATAAAGGAAAAAAATCAAGCAGCTGCTGGAAAGCCACAATCTGCGCTCTTGTGGCAGGCACAGAATCCAATGTTCAATTATTATTCTCGATGGCTACCAACCTCACAAGGAAAGGCTAAAGCTACCTCCCTTCCATTCAAAACCAAGGTACAATGTTTCAGGTGATGATGCAGGTTTTCTCCTTCCATCTGGCAGGGACAGAAGCCTAGATTAACAATTTTAGCACTTGGAGAAGTTAAATTTCTCTTCACTCAAGGTGGCTGACCATGACACTGTCCGAGGACAGCTTTGAAGAATTAACGGACTAAAAAGTATTCATATGTCCCAAAATAAATGGACCAAAAGCACCCAGCACTAACCCACTTTTATTACTTAAAAATTCAAAAACTTGACTACTAGTTATACAAAAGGGACTCCAATCTTGGGGAGGAATTTTAATTGTACAACAATGCAATTGCTTACTCTTGGGATCTTGTCTCATAATTTGTGATTTGTAGTAAGTTATCAATCCCATGGAACCAAGACAAGTTCCAAGCCATTCTAAGCATGTCCGACACAGATTTCGAGGACCAGAGTTCACAAGAAAACGGTAACACTACTGAATTAGGGCTGACTGCGTGGTGTGCTGAGACTCTGACCGGTAGGTGATACCTTTTGGAGGTAAAAAAAAAAGGGCAACATTAAGACTTACAATACTTTATCTTTTGAAAACATCCAAATTTGTGGTGAGGATATCACAGGTGACATGCAAGACAACACCTTTATTCACAGAAGTGCACTCAGTGAATTGAAACACTCTGGATGCCATCCAATGTTGGCCAACAAGACATTGAAGCACTTTTTGATTATACCATTTCTCACTCTTATATGGCATTTGCTATGATCACCTATTAAGCACTAATAAAATCCATGCCTGCTTAACCTTTGCGGTACCACAATACCAAATACTCTTAAATCAGTCACTGGGCCTTAAGCTTAGAAACAGCTTAGAATGGAATACAAAAAAAAAAAACATTTTTGAAGATAAATTGGGATAACAAAATGGTAGCACTCACCCATTAGGGGAGGAGCATATGCCTCTGAATGCAGAAGACCCAGTTTCAATCCCAGATCTTCCAAGTAGGAAAGGGAAAGCACAGATGGAGATTTTGCTCTCGGATAAGACAAACACTGCACAGACCCCAGCTTCAAGGCTTCCCCCAACTAGTAGAGGAAGATGACTGAGGCTAAGAGACCATGTGAGTGCAATGAGCTTGTGAAAACATGAGAAACTGTAGAACACATTTACTGCTTACATAACAGGGAAGTTCATGTGGGTGCCTTAACTTACAATTTTCCTGCTTCTGGTGCATTTGTAATGCACAGAATGCATACGCACATTTGAATTTGTAAATATCTTCATCCTTTAACTGAAGATTTTTTGAACCGGAAATTTATTCTATGCAGTTTTTAAAAACCTAGTTGCATACTTACCACGAAGAGCTATGTTCCAATGTTACACACTACCACAGCAATTGTGATACATTATTGTTCTAGATATAAAGCAGCGAGACTCACCTTCTGACAACAGCAACAGGCAAGCTAAAGGGAAGAACGCCAGAAGAATCACTGGAAACACCATCACTCCTATGAAAAAAAATACCGGTAACAAAAGAGTACTAACTGAATACATATTCACTTTACCTTCTCATGCAAATACGAGGTGTTCTGAAGGAAAATTGCTGTCTTAGCTGCATAAAAGTTTGTACTATAGGATGGAGCCAGAGATGCACAAGCAGAGCACCACTTAAGCAACCAACCTTTCCTGCCCTCTACTAATTGCAAGTCCTGCCCCCACCACTCAAGGGTTGGAGGTCCTCAAGAATAGTGTCCAATACAATGCAAGAGGATATAGCAGAAAAGTAGAATCAACAGAAATGGGGGGGGCGCTTATTCTAGTGCAACAGTCTCCAAATAGCGGACTGTTGCTCAACAGAAAAATCTGTTCTTGGAATTTATTTTATTTATTTGAAGAACTTATACCATGCCTTTCCCATGCCGAAGCAAATGCCCAAGGTGGCTTACAGAGAACATCAAACTACAATGTAACCATAAGTAAAAACAAAAAACATTAAACAGGAACACAACGATAGTTCAAGAACGAAGCAAGGCCCAATTCTCCTCATCAGATCCTTTGGAGGGTGGGAGAAAAAGAAACCTATACACACAGAGACACACTCAATTGACCAGGGGAGTAAAACTATGGCAGGATTCCAGAGGGACATCAGAAGGACAGAAGGCAGACAGCCCACCATCATCCAAAGGCCAGACGAGATAGGTATGATTTGAGCCCTCTCTGAAAGGCCATGAGAGAGTGTGGAAGGGAATTCCATATTTGTGGAGCCGCTACAGAGAAGGCTCGTTCCCGAGCTGCCATCCCTTTGACTTGGGACAGAGGGGGCACTTGAAGGAGAGCCCCTTTAGATTATCTAAGAGGGCGAACTGGTATATATGGAAGAAGGCGGTCCTTTAGATAGGCTGGGCATAAGTCATGAAGGGCCTTACAGGTCAATACCATCATCTTAAGTTGAGATTAGAAGTGAATGGGTAGCCACTGCAGCTGCTGAAGGAGTGGACCTACTGAGTCAAACCGTCTAGCCCCTGTAACCACCCAGGCTGCTGCATATTGTGCTAACTGTATCTTTCAAACTGTTCTCGAGGGAAGCCCTACATACAGCGCATTACAGTAGTCCAGCCTTGAGATCACCAATGCATGGACCACCATGGAGCTTACCGTTCCATGAGGGAGCCTGCTATTTTTGTCTCCAGTCTCTCCCAAAGTTTACTCTGTCCATCCACGCCTGACCAGAAATTCAGGCACAGAAAGCAGCTGGCCAGGGCAGATATTGGGAGACTAAGATAGCAGGTACCCCCATGGAGAAGTAACCGCCATTCATGCAGCGGAGCAGTTTTACTGACTGCTGGATCTTGATTTATCACTTGCTGGCCTAGAAGAAGTGCCTTTCTGCGGAAGTAATACTAAGTAATAGTCAAGCCTTTGTCAATAATATGAATGACATTAGTACAAAAATATTCAGTAGATCCGTGGCATCTAAGCAAATATACAAAGCCCATAAGTAAGCAAACAAAAAGAGCAACAGAGAAGGGACGTGGAATGATACAAAATATTTTTCTTTCATTAAAAAGGATCTAACTTGGGCATGGAAAATTTTTAAAATACTTCAGGTCAATGTGATTTCAACAGGTTTTTCCACAATTATTTATTTATTTATTTATTATTAGATTTGTACCCCGCCTTATTGTGCCCGAAGGCACCCAAGGCGGCATTACAATATAGATATAAAAACAATATAACAATTCACAATTAAAAACAATTAAAACAGAATTAAACAATACAATCAAAAATTAAGAACACAATTAAAAACAAATTTAAAAACAATATAAAAACAACAAGCCCCGTGGGTTATAATAACCAGCCAGCCTGTCAACAATTAAAAGCTTTTTGGAATAAAAAGGTCTTCAGCCCCCGCCGAAATATAAACAAAGAGGGAGCAGTTCTCAATTCTAAGGGGAGGGTGTTCCAGAGTTGGGGGGCCACCACCGAAAAGGCCCTCTTCCTGGCCGCCACCCCTCTCACTTCTCCTGGTGGCGGCACAGTCAGGAGGGCCCCCCCCAGATGATCTAAGAGTACGGGTTGGATTATATGGAAGAAGGCGGTCCCTCAAATACCCCGGACCCGAGCCGTAAAGGGCTTTAAAAGTCAAAACTAGCACTTTGAATTGGGCCCGGAACAGAACCGGCAGCCAGTGTAGTCGCCGAAGCAGCGGCTCGACAGAGTCAAACCGACGTGCTCCAGCAACCACCCGAGCCGCCGCGTTCTGTACTAGTTGTAATTTCCGGACCGTCTTCAAAGGCAGCCCCACGTAGAGCGCATTGCAATAATCTAATCTAGATGTCACTAGGGCATGGGTCACTGTGGCCAGGTCCGTGCAGCTCAGGTACGGTCACAGCTGGCGAATCAGCCGAAGTTGAGCAAAGGCTCCCCTGGCCACTGCCGCCACCTGGGAATCCAGGTGCAGCTGTGAATCCAGGAGAACCCCCAGACTGCGGACCTGCTCCTTCAGAGGGAGTGCAACCCCATTCAGAGCAGGACAATAGTCCAAAACCTGAGCTGTGGATTTCCGAACCAAGAGCACCCTGAAGCCAGATTGGAATGGGTCCAGGTAATCCGTTTCCTCCAGTACCCTCTGAAGCTGGGACACCACCACCCACTCAATCACCTTTCCCAGAAGTGGGATATTCGAGCCTGGCCAGAAGTTGTTTAAATTAGTGGGATCCAGGGAGGGTTTCTTCAGGAGGGGGCGAAACATCGCCTGCTTCAAATTTGATGGATGCTGAAATTTTGAAGCTGTGGCTTATGAGCAAAGGAATGTTTCCTCAAACAATTCCTTACCTATTGTTGCAAACCTTTATTTTGGACAATTCAATATGATACAAACTTCATATTAAGCACAGGCTAGCCACATTGGGTGCTGACCAAGGGCCATGCTCATCAGAGGGTCCACCAGACTTGACTAACCCCTGAACACCAGACTCAGTAGTAGCTCCCAATTCACTGTCAGAGGGTGGGCGTGTGGTGCTATGAGCTGCCCAGTGCAGGACTTTGCCTCAGGGCTGTTTGCATCCCAGAGCCTTCACTGAATTTGATTGTGTAACCTGGCCAAGGTGTCGAACATAGGGTTTTAGATACCAACTTTTTGTCCTTGGACAGAATAGACAATGGAATGGGCTTTCTGGCTTATTGCCCTTATTCTGTAGCCTTCTGTCCCCTCCGAAAATCTGTTCTTGGGATTGGAAGACTGGTATAGGATGACCAGCAGCAAAAACCACCTTCCCATGTGAGAATGGAACTGTTTTCCAATTGTGCAAGAGAAATTTAGAATACAAGCCAGTATCTTTGATTAGTGGTTTTTGACAGAGGTGTGCACTGCCTGTTGTACATTTAGGGTTAGCATGTCTAAAATGCTATTTTAGACCAAATGCTTGGTGGCTCATTGTATTTTTAGAGCAGATCATCCCTAGTCATCTTGCCATTGTTTTTCTTAGAGTTACTGGTTTAAGTTAGTAGCATTATAGCATTTTATTAACACGATCTGTACTTCCTTGGAGAACGTATTTTGTTTTGCTTTGTCTTAGTTTCCTTGCTGTTCCAAGATCGTAGTGCTGTTGTAAGTGAAGTAGCAGCATTGCTTTGCCTCCTGTTGTTTCATGAAGCAGCAAGAAAAGAGATGTGGTAGGTTTACTTTTTCTTTCTTCTTCCTGCCAGCTTAGTTAAGTTATAAAAGCAACTGAAGTTCGTGTTTTGATTTTTTTTACTTGCTCCTTGTTATATTTATTACAATAAGAAGCTTTAGCAATTGTCTTGATCTTTCTCTTCACTACAGCATTATTGACCTCATTTTTTTAAGGAGATGTGAATCTGTAAATGGGATAGTGACTCCACCAAGTCACTGAGCTAAAATCCATATTAGGGAACCTCTTGGGATTACATTTCAAGTATTTAATTCAAGACCTGCTAAGTCTTTTGCCCACATTGACCAAAGTTTGCAATAGAAGTTTATTGCAACTTTAGATGAAGTTGCCTTTTGCATGTTGCAGTATTGCTGCTTCAGAAGGCCAACATAATGACTTGAAACCTAATCCTGCGTGTCTTGAGCCTGTATTAGCCACTGATGCGCTAACAGAACTTCATTATAGTAATTTGGTAGGCATTCCAATTGATTCTTCAAATCAAATATTTAACCCTATCAGGGAAGGGAATGCCATGCATTTTTAGTGATGGCCTCAGTGTGAGGGGGGTGAGGGCTGCTGCACTGGTTTGTTGGTGGGGAGTGTGTGTGTGTGCGTGTCTGTGTTTTTTAGTCTTTGTATCTGCGCTGGTGGTTGGCTTGCAGGTCGCTCCCGCCGGAATTATGTGCTTGACACCTCGAGGGAGCTCAGGGGAGGGCAGGGAGGCCACCATCAGCAGAGTTACGGGTTACGGAAGATATGGCGGTGGGGGCAGGGCCGGACAGTACAGGAGAAGGAGGGTCAGTCGTAGACAGACTGTCCCTCTTTCTGGCCCTTCCCTCATCCCTCTGACCCCTGGTTCTTCTGGCAACAGTCCCCTGAGTCTGAAGCTGCTGCTTCTGAATGCCAGGTCGGTGAATAATAAGACCTCTCTTATCCATGATTTAATCTTGGAGGAGAAAGCCGACCTGGTATGTATCACGGAGACCTGGCTGGATGAGCTGGGAGGGGTTAATCTTTCCCAGATTTGTCCGCCGGGTTTCCGGGTACTTCAGCAGCCACGACTACAGGGGCGGGGAGGTGGGGTTGCGATGGTCTATCGGGATTCCATCTGTCTCACCAGATACCCTGTTCAGCAGTCCACCGGGTTTGAGTGCCTTCGCGTTGTGTTGGAGGGGCGAGACAGAACAGGGATTCTGTTGGTGTACCGCCCGCCTTGCTGCCCAGCAGTCTCCCTGCCTGAGCTGACGGAGCTGGTCTCGAGCGTGGTGTTGGAGTCCCCCCGCCTTCTGGTGTTGGGGGACTTTAATGTCCATGCCGAGGCCCCGGGAACACCTGCAGCTCAGGATTTCATGGCCTCCATGGCAACCATGGGTCTGTCTCAAAGAATATCTTCCCCGACGCATGAGGCGGGACACACGCTGGACCTGGTGTTTACTGCGGGGCAGGTTGATGGTGATCTGGAGGTGGAGGAGATTAAGATCACTCCTTTGTCATGGACAGATCACTGTCTGGTGGGATTTAGGCTCGTTGCGGCTTCTCACCTCTGCAATGGCGGGGGATCACATTCTATGATCCGCCCTCGGAGACTGATGGATCCGAATGGATTCCTGAGAGCTCTGGGGGATTTTCCTGTTGCCAGAGTTGGAGACCCACCCGGTGCCCTGGTCGACCTCTGGAATACGGAGATGGCCAGGGCCCTGGATGAGATCGCTCCTGAGCGTCCTTTGCCCAGTCGCAGAATCGGAGCGGCTCCTTGGTTTTCTGAGGAGCTGCGAACGATGAAGCGGCAGAGCAGACGACTAGAGCGTCGGTGGCGAAAGACTCGTGCCGAATCTGACCGGACACGGGCTAGGGCCCAATTAAAAGCTTATTCCAGAGCAGTGGTGGCAGCTAAGAGGGCACACCTCTCTGCCACCATTGCATCTGCAGAGAACCGTCCGGCTGAGCTCTTCCGTGTGGTCCGCAGGTTTTTACATCTTGCCCCTCTTACTGGTAGGGAGGAGCACACGGAGGCTCGCTGTGACGAGTTCGCAAAACACTTTGCAGATAAGGTCGATCAGATCCGGCATGACTTGGACGCCGCTGTGGGCATATCTAGTGATGTCCCTGGGGAACCTGTCTATCCTACCATTTGGGATTCTTTTCAGCTTGTAGAGCCTGAGGATGTGGACAGGATTCTCTGGAGTGTGAGACCTGCTGCTTGCCCGCTTGACCCTTGCCCGGCATGGCTAATTAGAGCTGCCCGGGGAGGGCTGGCCGAGTGGACGGGGAGGGTGGTGAATTCATCTCTGAGGGAGGGGGTGCTCCCGCCTGCTTTGAAGCAGGCGATGGTTCGCCCCCTCCTGAAGAAGCCCTCCCTGGATCCCACAAATTTAAACAACTTTCGGCCAGTCTCCAATATCCCATTTCTGGGTAAGGTGATTGAGCGGGTGGTGGCGTCCCAGCTTCAGAGGGTTCTGGAGGAAACGGATTATCTGGACCCATTCCAATCTGGCTTCAGGCCGGGGTTCGGGACGGAGACTGCCTTGGTCGCCTTGGTGGATGACCTGCGCCGGGGGATGGACGGGGGAAGTGCGACCCTGTTAGTCCTACTGGACCTCTCGGCGGCTTTCGACACCATCGACCATGGTGTCCTTCTGGGTCGGCTGGCCGGGTTGGGGCTTGGAGGCACTGTTTTGAAGTGGTTCCGCTCCTTCCTGGCTGACAGATCCCAGAAGGTGGTGCTGGGGGATGCTTGTTCGGCACCCCGACCTCTTAGGTTTGGGGTGCCGCAAGGTTCCATCTTATCCCCCATGCTGTTTAACATCTACATGAAACCGCTGGGAGAGGTCATCCGGGGGTTTGGAGTGGGGTGCCATCAATATGCTGATGACACCCAACTTTATCTCTCCTTTCCCCCTGATTCTGAGGAGGCGGTTGAGGTCCTGGATCGCTGTCTGGAGGCAGTTGGGGGCTGGATGCGGGCGAACAAGCTGAAATTAAATCCGGATAAGACAGAGGTGCTTTTGGTTCGGAAATCCACGGCTCGGGTATTGGACTATCGTCTATCGGCTCTGGGATGCAAACAGCCCTGAGGCAAAGTCCTGCACTGGGCAGCTCATAGCACCACACGCCCACCCTCTGACAGTGAATTGGGAGCTACTACTGAGTCTGGTGTTCAGGGGTTAGTCAAGTCTGGTGGACCCTCTGATGAGCATGGCCCTTGGTCAGCACCCAATGTGGCTAGCCTGTGCTTAATATGAAGTTTGTATCATATTGAATTGTCCAAAATAAAGGTTTGCAACAATAGGTAAGGAATTGTTTGAGGAAACATTCCTTTGCTCATAAGCCACAGCTTCAAAATTTCAGCATCCATCAAATTTGAAGCAGGCGATGTTTCGCCCCCTCCTGAAGAAACCCTCCCTGGATCCCACTAATTTAAACAACTTCTGGCCAGGCTCGAATATCCCACTTCTGGGAAAGGTGATTGAGTGGGTGGTGGTGTCCCAGCTTCAGAGGGTACTGGAGGAAACGGATTACCTGGACCCATTCCAATCTGGCTTCAGGGTGCTCTTGGTTCGGAAATCCACAGCTCAGGTTTTGGACTATTGTCCTGCTCTGAATGGGGTTGCACTCCCTCTGAAGGAGCAGGTCCGCAGTCTGGGGGTTCTCCTGGATTCACAGCTGCACCTGGATTCCCAGGTGGCGGCAGTGGCCAGGGGAGCCTTTGCTCAACTTCGGCTGATTCGCCAGCTGTGACCGTACCTGAGCTGCACGGACCTGGCCACAGTGACCCATGCCCTAGTGACATCTAGATTAGATTATTGCAATGCGCTCTACGTGGGGCTGCCTTTGAAGATGGTCCAGAAATTACAACTAGTACAGAACGCGGTGGCTTGGGTGGTTGCTGGGGCATATCGGTTTGACTCTGTCGGGCCGTTGCTTCAGTGACTACACTTGCTACCGGTTCTGTTCCAGGCCCAATTCAAGGTACTAGTTTTGACGTTTAAAGCCCTTTACGGCTCGGGGGTATTTGAGAGACCGCCTCCTCCCATATAATCCTGCCCGTGCTCTCAGATCATCTGAGGGGGCCCTTTTGACTGTGCCGCCACTAGGAGAGGTGAGAAGGATGGCGGCCAGGAAGAGGGCCTTCTCGGTGGTGGCCCCCCAACTTTGGAATACCCTCCCCTTAGAATTGAGAACTGTTCCCTCTTTGGCAACATTCCGGGGACGGACGGACTGAAGATCATTTTATTTTGAAAAGCTTTTATAATTGTTGACAGGCTGGCTGGTTTTTATACTCTTGCTTATATGTTATGATCGATGGGGCTTGTTGTTTTAAATTCTGTTTTAAATTTTAACTGTTTTAATATTGTTTTCAAATTACTGCTTTTTAATGTAAATTTTATTGTATTACTGTTTTTTGTTGTAAGCCGCCTTGCGCGCCTATGGGCAGAAAGGCGAGGTATAAATTAAATAAGTAATAAATAAATAAATAAATAGCCTGCCTGCTTAGGATTGGCCAGTTATTATGAATATTTATAACCCACATAATTGGCCAGCTATCTGTTTCTATGATGTCAAAACTAAACCACACCTATGTCTGCTCAAGAAACATTGTTTCTGTACACTAGCTTCAGCTAGGAGGAAGAGCAGTATAGAAAGGTGAAAAATAAATAAACAACATGAACGAGCAAAATCAGTAAATAAATCTACAGCTCTCCAGTTCAAAACACATGCACACATATTCTATGACATTACCTCTAAATAATACAAGCAAGACAGAGGGCTGGCATGCCAACGACAGCTGCTTAACTGGATCTGCATACACAAGCTTCCGTAAGAGTGTAAGTGATGGCAACATCATACAGTCCGTGATCTGTCCAGAGAAAAAGGTTTGCTCACAGATGCGTTCATGCAGTTGTGCACCATTAGTTCCTTGGCAACTAAACAGAGCTTGGCTTGCAGAGCTCTCCCTTTAAGCCACCTGCGCAAAAGTCCAGGGCAAGAAGAACCACTGCCAATTTATAAAGCACATGTTGAATACTTGCTACACAATTTCGGGTGGCGTTTAAAGACTTACTTGCTTTGCTTGGCCTTTGAAGAGGGAGGAACCTCCCTAACCCCTTTTTAAAACTCCTGTTGCTGCTTTTATATTTTAATCTGCTCTTGTATCTGTTTTAATTGTTTTTAATTGTTTTTATTATAATGTTTTTACTCATTTTTTAATCTTTGTTTTACTTTTATGTTGTACACTGCTTTGAGTACCAAAAAAGTGGTGCACAGATGTGCCCTGTTATCCACCAATTCGGTATCCACGGATATTTGGACTCCTAGGTAAGGGAACATTAAAGAAATCTTTTTACTTCATTGTAGCAAAACCATTGATGTTTCCATATCTTTTAAAAGGTGTCCCCAGTACCAGGTTTCCACGGTGGGGTCCGGAATGGAACCCTAGCAGATACCGGGGCATACCTGTTTATCAATAGTTACAAAAGCATAAAAGGGAAGACTGCACAAGCAAATTTTTAAAGCACATTCCTTAAAACATTTATTATGCTAAACACTCCAGAGCTAATGCAAATGGAAAATTTTAAAGACAATATGCTGTTTCCCACCTAAGCCCCCCCCCCCAAAAAAACCCTGCTGCTGAAGTTGACCGAGGCTACTGCAGAGGAAAGGGAGGAAGCAGAACCAGTGAGGGAAACAAAAGCAGGTGTGATCTGCTAGCTGTTCCCTAGCAATCTTCCAGTTATTCTCTCCTCCGTCTGCAGTCCCCTTTATCATTTCTGCGCTGCTGGTGAAGTTCTCCCAACCATCAGCAGCAACCTTTGGGAGACTTGGGGCTTGGACAGACATGAGGGTATTAGGAAGGTGCTCTATGATGGCACAAATTGGGCCAGCAAAACATTCAAAGGATTTCTCTAAAGTCAGATATATTTTGTAGAATGCACTGTCCCTTCCTGTTGCAGTCCCTGGGATATGTTGCATCTTCAAGGCGGAAGACAGGATGGTGAAATGGTCCCATCTCTGCATACAGAGAGAACCAAATCTGGCCTACTTGAAAGGAGGAAGGTGGTTTTTGGAAGTCCTTTATTTGTAATGTAGAGAGCAAACAATGAACATTCTCTCTTAGCTGGTATTTTGTATGTCTCACATCACATGCCTACTCAGAAGTAAGTTCATGGTATTCTATGGGGCTTCCTCGCAGGAAACTCTGTATAGGATAGCACCCTGAATTAATAAATGCCTCTACATATCACTGGTACATAGAGTTGTAGAACGATCTACAGTGCAACTGAATAAGCCGATTTCCCAAACTAGCCACCCTCCTCCTCAGGATGCTCATGGGGGAGGTCTCAGGTCAGTCAGGACCAGAGGAAAATATACAGGTGTGGACATAGCTATAAACAGCTGAAGCCTCAGAGCTATTACTCAGAACTGAATCAGAACTGCAAAGTCTGGTGCAGGTAGCAATCTTGCAACAGTGTTGAGTTCAAAACCAGCGTTAACACACATGAAGAAAAAAAAGAAAGAAACTTACCGAAGTTTAGAGCAGTGGTTCCCAATCTTTACACAAAGGTTAGGAACACTAAGTGTTTACCCAGGAGGGGCGGGTGGGGGGGGGGAGAATGACAGCACCTCTGCTGTTGTGCTGCTGCATCAAAAAAGGGATGGTTTAAAGTACCTGAGGGTGGCGCCAGCTACTGGAGGTTGAGGGGGTCCCGCAGCCCTTCTGCAGGCCTTTCCACTACACAGAAATGCTCCCTGATGAGATTGCAACTCGCTTCTGATTTTGCGATGAAAACCAGAAGCGTGTCACAACCACGGCAAAGAGGTACGCAGGGCCCCCGCACGCTCCAAATGGCCAGCGCTAGCTACCCCAGGAACTTTAAACAAACCCTCTTTGAAGCACAAGCACAATGATAGAGATGTAGTCACTGCTGCAGGCATTCCCCTTAACAGGGAATGGAGTGTTTTTTCCCCAGTCACAATGCCCAGGTTGGGAATCCCTGCCCTAGAGACTGCTGCCAAGGGGTGTGGTTATAATGCGGATTGTGGAACATTCTCCCGCCCCCGTAGTAGCTTGTTTTAACTCTTGATGCAGATTGCCTAATCTGCCCTCACATTTTTGCAGACCGCCAAGAAACGAGTCATGACCCATTGGTGGGTTCCAGAGCCACAGTTCGGGAACTACAGGGTTAGAACAACACAGTAATCAAGTTAACCTTCACTACTTTTGCACCAATCACAATGTTGAGGTCACAGCATAATACTCCCCCCCCCCAATTAAGTGAAAGAAAAAAGTGAAGGTCAGCTGAATATCAGGCGTTGCATTTCTTTTTCAACTAATTATACTAAATGAAAGAGTGAAAGTCAGGGTAGAAAGAGTGAGTGCAATTGTATCCCACTGCCAACAAAATACCTTCCCATGAACGCATTCAGTAAAGTAACTGAGGATTCTTTCGATAATGCCCTTCTTTTTGATGATGTCATGCAGTTTAGAATCTGAAAGAGGAAATAAGAATTAGCAAGCATCAGAAGCTCTGTATGCATGTTAGTACACTCACTTGTACTGACAGTTACAGCAATACAATCTGTTCAATTTTGTCTACAGGATAGGTCTATAATCTCTTCAGCACAGTCCAACCTTCCCTCTCTTCTTTGTTCTATCGCCCTGTAATCCAAAATGCAGGATGCCATTTCAACATGCTCAGTTTTCTCCATACCACTTCACCAGTGCTTTAAGTAGTTAAGAAAGTCAAGAGTACAGTGAACTCGTCACACATTCTGAATTACAGTCAGTTCTCATTATCCGCTATGATTAGGATCTTGGAAATCCTCAAGGATAGCAAATTCCCAAATAATCATTGATCCTATCGAATCAACAGGGTTAGGTGCAAAGGATAGCTTATCTGCCATCAGAAGAATCCAGCAGAGACCCTCAAGAAGGCAGAAGAGTGCAGCAAGAAATGCCAAAAGATTCCTGAATCCTGCAGACACCCTCCAGAGGCTACAGGGATCTTCAGAAAGGGACCTGCGATCAGCATGGCCCCCGTAAACATGGTCAGCAGATGCTTTGTCAGCCATATTAAAGGGGTCAGTGCTGGTCACAGGTGCAATTCTGAAGGTCCTTGCAGGCTTCGAAAGGTCTCTACATAGGGGATAACCTAGACTGAGGTGCAGATAATGAGGTAAGTAGCAGATCTGTCCCTCACAGATAAGTGAATTCGCAGATAGCGAGTTTGTATATAAAGAAGACTGACTGTACTAGATGTCCTGGAGAAGTGAAGACACTAGGTAGTAACAAAAAAACTTCTTAACATTTAGTCCCTGATCCTGAGTTACTCTGATTTGCACCAGTTAAATAGCTGGTGCAGATCTGAGAAGCCCCATAGGGTGGGTGAGCCTTGACATAGCATAAGGGGAAAAATATTCCCTTCCCCCAAGGCGGTTTCCAGCCACTTCCAAACCTGCCCTGGATACAGCATAGGCCACTGTGGCCTGCCTGTTTCAGAGCAGGTTAGGATTGGGCCATTACTCTTGTTGTAGCCCGTGTAGGCTGCAATCCTAGACACATTTATCTCACAGTAAGCCTAACTGAATTTAATGGAGCAATCTTCTGAGTAGACATTCCTAGGATTGTGCTGTTAGAGTTATAAGTTATAGAGCTTTACATAGCTCTTATAGCTATAAGAACAGTTTACAGCAGGGGTCCTCAAACTACGGCCCGCGGGCCGGATCCGGCCCCCCCAAGGTCATTTACCTGGCCCGCGTGAGGCCCTAGACCAGTGGTCGGGGAACAGGCTGTATCTCGGTAGCGCGACCGCCCATTACAGTGATGTTTTTTCCCCTTCGTTCCGCCCACTCGGCTCTGGTTGTTTTTTTTTTGAACTGGGGCCTGCCTGGGCTCTGCCGCGCCTGCGCATTGCAGCTGTTGCCTGCACGTTCTAAGAGCCAGGCAGGCAGGCAGCGACGACAACGAGGGAGAGCGGCAGTGGCAGCAGCAGCAAACAGCCATTGCCTGCACGAGCCAGGCAGGCAGGCAGGCAGGCGTTTTGCGGAGCAGAGCAGCAGCCGCAGCCGCCACCAAGTGCATGAGAGATGATGGTGAGAGAGAGGTGCGTGGCTGGCTGTATGGTGGGGATGACTGCAGGGAGGGAGGGCGCCCCGTCGTGCAGGCTGGCGGGCTGGCAGGCAAAAGACGGGGGGGGTGGGCTGAGCCGGGCAACGGCTGCCTCAGCGGACCCAGTGCCCCTCCAGCCAGGCTGCTCTGAAGGCACCCGGGAGATCGAGCCTGAGGCTCAGCCACTCACCCCTTTCTCACCGTCTCTCACACACGTGGTGGCTGCTGCTTCCCAGTGTCTCCTTTAAAAATCCAGGAAACCCGTTCAGACTTCCCTCCCTCCCTAAAATCGCCTTTAAAAATCCAGCATCTCCTTTAAAAATCCAGGAAACCCGTTCAGACCTCCTCCCTCCCTAAACTCTTTAGCGTCCCGCGGCTGTGTAAGTCAGAAGAAAATGCTGTGGAAAGTTGTTTTTATCCTCCTTCTCCCCTTCTCTCCACCCCACTCTCAAAGCCCCTCCCCCGGTGGAAGCCCCCTCACCCCCCCACCCCTTCCCTCACCCCGCACACCTTCTTTGCTGGCTTCCCTCCTCCAGTGAGTGCCTTCTCTCCTCCCCCTCTTCTCTGCCCTTCCCCAAGTGTTGTTTTCTCCCCATGGTTTGCTCCACTGTTGCCCTCTCCCCAGTTTTGTTCCCTTACCACTGATCTCTGTATTTTTAAAAACTTCTGGGGCAGCTTGGACAAGCTAGTGGTGGAGCAGGGTGAAATGATGTCTGTGGTCCCACGGCTGCTGTTCATGGTGAGAACTTGTGGGCAGCTATGAAGGAGGCATAGTGATGTGGCCCAGAAAGCAGACTCCATAGCGGGGTTGTTGTTTTTTTGTACTAGAAATGAGATATGTGCAGTGTGCATAGGAATTTGTTCATATTTTTTTCAAACAATAGTCCGGCCCCCCCAACAGTCTGAGGGACAGTGAACTGGCCCGCTGTTTAAAAAGTTTGAGGACCCCTGGTTTACAGCATTTTCCCCATCGGTACCACAATCTAGAAATATAAACCAGTACAGAAATGTAGAACTGCCAACTTCGTTTCTCACTATTTCCACATCTGTCTATACAGGCATGCCCTGGTACCCAACAATTCGGTATCCACCAATACCATGAAAACTGGGGTTAGAAAGACAGGGGAATACTGAACAAAAAATTTTTTACCTTGTTGCAGCAAAACCACAGATATTCTCTTGTCTTTAAAAAGGCATTCTCAGTATCCATAGTTTCAGTTATCCATGTTTGGGGTGGGGGGTCTAGAACAGAACCCCAGTGGATACCGGGGCCTGTCTAGATTTAATGGTATGTATTTCTCTGAATACATTTCTAGGCACCATTCATTCTAGCAAAATATTACGTAGGTATCCCAACTAGTGCTTCTGCTGCCAGGAGTTCCTTCATGGAACTCAATTCCTCCGTTAGCAGAAGGGGTTCTTGCACGTGCTTAATGTCAAGGTTATCCCAGGTAGGAAGCAACTCAGGGATCAGTTGGTAAATATATGCAAATGGACTTTACCTTGAACAATTACAGCTAGCTGCTCAGCTGCAGATTTCCTCAAAGCAACATCAATAGTGTCAGAGATAAAGATATCATGCAACTTCTCAATTGTATCAGGCTAAAAATAAAATGAACACTGTTATTTATCTGGTGGGAGAAAGTTGCCTCACAAAATAAGATTGTCTTAAAAATTAATATATAGACTTGTTGTTGTTCAGTCGCTAAGTCGTGTCCGACTCTTCGCGACCCCATGGACCACAGCACGCCAGGCCTCCCTGTCCTCCACTAGCTTCCGGAGTTCGCCCAATTTCATGTTCATTGCTTCAGTGACACTATCTAACCATCTCATCCTCTGCCGCCCCCTTCTCCTTTTGCCTTCAATCTTTCCCAGCATGAGGGTCTTTTCTAAAGAGTCCTCTCTTCTCATGAGGTGGCCAAAGTATTAGAGCTTCAGCTTCAGGATTTGTCCTTCCAGGGAGCAATCAGGCTTGACTTCCTGGAGGATTGACCAATTGGATCTCCTTGCAGTCCACGGGACTCTCAAGCGTCTTCTTATAGACTACCTATTCTGTATTTCCCCAAACAAATTAGCCAATGTACGAACCTAATTTTGGACAACGGCTTGGAAAATTATTCAATGACAAAGAACTACCGGAGTTGCGTGTACCCAACAGTTCTTCCTGTCTTAATACTAGGACACTACCAACTATGCAAGAATTTATCTCAATTTTTTTTTTAAATTGATGACAGTAAGAAATACCAATGCAAATCAGCTTAGAACATATTGTGCATCACAATTTAAATTACACACAGATAAATTGTTCTATTTACAGAGGAAAGTCTTTTGAAGGTAGACAGAAGTGTTGCCCAATATTATTTTGATCCAGTAGTTTTACCTAAAACAGTTTGCTCCTGAAGGGGCAGCTCTGAGATCTTTTCAGATTGTTTAATTGATTCCTTAAACCAGAGGTTCCCAATGTGTGTGTCACGGCACCCTGGAGTGCTGTGGTGCACTCCTAGGTGCATCAGGGGATGCCCCCAGTGGCCTCTTCTACCACCTCTCCTGTGTGCCACCTTCTTGGATCACACAAGATTTCAAGCAATTTTGGATGGTGGCCTTGGATGAACTGGGAAGGAGAGGCTGCACAGGTGCCATGACCACAGTGAGTTTAGGAACCACTGCCTTACACAATTAAAAACTAAGGGACTCATTGTTAAACATTAATTTACTCAAGGCCACTCATGCAAATTCCTGCCCAAGGCAGGATCTGAATGTAATATCCTAAGGCCAAGTTCCTTAGTTAATCTACAGTCCCACACCAGACATTAAAAATATTTTACTAAGGAAAATTTCCACTCAAATCTATACCTCAAATCATTTCTTACATTTGTTGTTGAGAAAAATCCCAACATATTCACCAACCCATAACTGATACATGAAGGCTTGGATCCAAAAGACTTTTCTGCTCACAGAAGAACTGTTTCCAAGTTACGGTGAAACCCTGGGCACTGCCCCCTTAAGCCTTGTCACTGCCCCCTTAAGGGGAGGGGAGACAGCAGTGACAGCACCTCTAGGATCACATCACTGTGGAAAAAAAGGTTATTTTTTTTAAAACTTACTGGGATAGTGCTTGTTCTCCAGAAGGTAAGGGGGCATGTGGTTTCTTCTGTGGGCCTCCCACACCTCAAAATAGCTCCCTGCAGTGATTGCTACTTATATTAGTTGCAGTTTCCGGATGGAATCGCTGCAGGGAGCTGTTTTGAGGCAAGTCCCCCTTCATCCTCCAGAGAACCAGCACTGCCCCCGATAAAAAAGCCTTTTTTGTGGCAGTGGCATTATCATAGAGGTGCCACCATCACCCTGTCCCTATGGCCTGTATTTTCCTTATAATGTAACACAACACCAATACCATTAGCACTTGTACAAGGGTTCATAGTATTGATACAGTTTCTCCTTCTGTTATGGTTCTTTGGATCCTAGCCAATATTTTAACAGCACTGCCATCTATTTTACACCCCTCAGATACTACATATCTCCATATAACATTATCTTAACATTGTCAACCCTATTAACAGCACATGGTGAGAAAAGCCCATGGGACTTACCTTAAAAACAGACTCCCTTGTATCATCCAGCTTCAGTTCAATAGGCTTTTTCACAATTAGTAAGTTAGGAACACTGGGAATGACACCACCATGCAGTAGTGGGCGCTTCTGGCTGGCCCCGTCTTCAACAGTAAGATGAAACACTAAGTGTTTGAGTGCCATGGAACGGACTCTGAGGAAATAAAGTATATGCTTTAATTGTTTCCTGGAAGATGCCTCCTGCTTGTTAATGCAGCTTCAATTAAAAAAAACAAAACACATTTGCATGAAATCTAGAAACTACTTTATCTTCCAAATTACCTCTAATACTTAGGCCAAAATATTGTTCAAGACTATTAATCTCTGCCACAAAGAGATATATCGGGAGGCTTACTCACAATGGCTTTTTTGAGAACAGAAGGCGGAGGGCAGCCCTAAGTCTAGTAGTCCTTGGGAGAATCCCCTCATTCTCAGCTGTAGTTTCACTCAGTGCAAGAATGCAATTACCCAGGGAACCTTCGGTGTCTGCATAACCCTAAGTACATAAGATTAGAAAGTTTACGTAGAACATTAAATGAAACTGAATATGGCAAGCACTGAAATAGTTTTCTGGATAATAGTAAATGAAATTAAACTCCCCCTTAATAACAGGCAACTCTTAAGTCAAAAATCTGGGAAATGGGCAATTTCCAGAACTGACATACATATGCACCTGCATCACCACAAGTATGACCTAATCAGCACTGAATTTTGGGGATGTTCAATTTCTCTACAGAAATTCTGCTTCAGGGAACACAAGAGTTTTATCAAAAATGTGTACTGTCTGCTTGTTTACAACAATTGTTTTGCTAGTGCGCCGCACGGATAGGGGAGCAGGTGGCTCTGCCTTGCCATGCTGAGCCAAGCAGTATCAACGCCAACTAGTGTTGTGAGACAAGACTTGTGCCCTTATCTAGCTCTAGTGGTGCATAGTTAGGACAGTCTTTTGGAGTGCAGTGTGAAAGAGGCTGCAATCCTAACCAACGTTCCAGCACCAGAGTAAGGGCAATGCAACTCCAAGGTAAGGGAACGAACAATCCCTTACATTGAGGAGGTCTCCGCGATTACTACTCCGCTGCACAATGCATGTCCCATTGAAACAGCTAAGTCAGTGCTGGAAAGTTGGTTAGGATTATGATCAGTCTACAATACTTTTTTCAGTAAAATATGTACAGGTACCTTGTCCTTATCAACAGATTTGGGATCCGCAGATTTGATGGGCCCTAACACAAATCCATTGGTCCTAACCGGCATCAGGAGGGCTGACCTATAGGTGCTCTGCTGCCCAAAGCACAGAACGCATCTGAAGGCTCCCAGAAGGACTTACAAAAAATGGAAGTTGGTTTCTATCTACCCCTAGAAAACCAGAAGTTCATTTCTAAGGCCTTCCAGGGGCCTCAGGCCACCCTCCTGGGGGCGGATGCTGACCACCACCACGGACTTGCTCATCCACAGGGGTTCCAGGAACAGAATCCCTGTGGATGCTGAGGTCAGACTGTAACTGCATGTGTTTCCCTGTCTACATCCTGCTGCAATGAAACCAACTGGATCAGGACAATGGATTGTCAACTTGGTTGACTTAAAAGTAGGAACATGTTCCTCCAGCTTTTCTGCCATTGCACATTGTCAGTGCAGCTTCTATTGGCAAAACAATTAAGCTCAGCTCAAGACAAACTGTGCTTCAAAAAGCTAAGATTACCTGAAGAATTGGAAGAACAGGATAGAGAGCCTCCATAAACTTGTGCCAGGTCACTGCTGCCATCATCAATCGGCCCTGAAGAAAATACATCAGCACAGAGGTAGCAGCTGAGCATACCTGTTTTAAGAAAAGAAGGGAAGTGAATGTACTAAAGAGTAGCCAAACTGATATGTTGATGTCAGATTGGGAAATTAGGCTGTGCCTCGGGACTTTAAAGTGCAGAACACTATTTGGAGTAAAAACAATGACTATGCTGACAAATTATACTGTCTGCTTCCTGTTAGCTTCAAGCAGACTGCAAGATGCAGCAATAATTTCCCTACACGGTAAGGAACAGAAAAAAATACCTGTACTGTCTCTAAAGCAGATTTAGAAAACATTGCATCCAGCGAAGCAAGGGACATACGATGGGGTATAAAGTTGGCTTCGCTTACTCCTTACAGAGAAGGCTAACTGCATCAGAAGGGCAAACCTCAACACAATGCTAACTTCAATCTTTGCTTTTATGTGCACAGCAAAAAACCTGGAGAATTCGACCGGTTTTCAATTGGGAGTACGAAACATTTCAAAGCCGAGATTTCTTATGATCTCAGCTTATTTGGCAAACCTCTGCTGAAGGCTCAGAACCAAATGGTACGTGGATGATATAGTCAGTGATTATGCCCTCTCGGTCCACGGCTCAGTGAGCATTTATTTCTAGACTAGTACAAATAGCAAACATGTAAAGGACTGTAGCCAGATGACAAGTACTTGTTTCTACCCTCCTTCATACCCTACCATCAAGCCACCTTGTCCTTTTACAATCACTACTGCCTCATAGTGTGCTGCTATATGTGGCCACATGCTAAGTTAAACAGGCAAGTGACCTTGAATTCAAAATGCCCTTTGGAAAAACTTTTGGCAAGGCAAAGACACATATCAGTTCCAGGGATTCACTCCCTCTCTCCCCTACCAGAAAAAAAATATACCATTGCTTTACAGCACTAAGTGATTCTAAAGAAAGGACACCTGGATAGACCTTTTCCTTGGGGTACTTTGGATCAGGCTGGCTGCCCCCAAGACTTAACCTGGGGCAAGACCATTGGTTAAAAAAACAAAAAGGGGGGATGATCTGGAGTATAAAACATTAGACGCCCTGTACGCAAGTCCTTCCAACACTAGACTGATTAACATTCAAAATGTAATACCTCATGGTGGGAGTCCTGAAGGCCAAAACTACAGATTTCATAAAGAACCTTAGGATGAAGCAGGAAATGTACTCCATGACTAACTGAAGGAACAGGTTTTGTGATATTATGGATGCCTAAACATTCCTAGAAAGAAATCAGTTTAAAAAATAGTTAAATATAATTTTGGCAATGATATTACATTAATTAATGCATCAAAGGAATTGCTCTGTGTTCCCTGGACCATGCACAATCAAGCAGTTTCTAACAAGCTAATGACACTGTTCACTAAAATGGAGATCTATGGGCCAGAGAGTTTACCTAGTTTATCTAGCCTAAGCCTTTTACATACATACAGTGAACTAGTAGAACTATACCGAAAGAGGTGTACTATAAAAATGGAGGAGAGAAACAGTAAGAATATAGAAACATTTACCATATTAGGGCATAATTCACATCTGACCAGCTTAACTTCAATAGCAAACGCTGAATTTTAAGATGGCTTTTGAAACACACAACCTTATATGAACTCATACAAAATTTACTGGAAGAACACACACCATGCACAGTTAACGTATTAAAATATGTGGGAAAGGGAAGGGGGTCTGAAGAAGATACAAGGCATTTTAAATGCTTACTTTAACTATTTTGAGGCAGTAATGATATGCTTTGGTTCTCACATCCAGGAGAGGATGGGACAACAGGTGGAGGAGCATCTTCTGGCTCTCAGTCTGCAACATTGGGTTGCCTTGGGCAGACTTCCAACTTGAAATAGAAACAAATCAATAGGAAGAGAGTCATTGCTTTAAACTAAGGAAAGTCAATTCTTTAAGCCTTGGGGATGCAGATTTCCCCTAACTAAGCTGCTAAGGGGCTTATGGCCAATTTAGTTGTTTTCTACTTTTTTTTTAGTAGGCTATATAACATATTTGCTCAAGGTTGCCAGTCTGAGCCTGCTAACTAAGAAGTAAGCCCCATCAGACCTCAATGGTACACACTTCTGATGCATTTTAAGACTGATATGCATACACTTGTCTCCAATTTCATTAATCTTATTACTATTCTCTGGAAAAAAAATTAGATAATAAACTCCTTGAGGCACAAGCCTGTGCTTTGCTTATGTTACGCTGCAATCATCATGTATATCCATGGCGCTACTGAAACAACACACAGACACTGGTCAATGGCATTTACTTCTAAGTAAATATGCAAGATAAATGAATGATGCAGTGCAACTTCGATTTAATACATTACATAGATTTAATACATTACATAGATTTAATACATTAAATACGTATGTAATGTATTTAAATACAAATACATACGTAATGAAGTATCCAGATTTCCATACTTCATATCCAACATCATGGCACCAGGTTCTCTGAAATAATGCAAGTTCAAATGTCATACTTACATGTCTGAGCAGATGTTGATTAATTCCTGGATAAGAGGGAAGTACTGATGATATGGGAGACTTTTTAGAGCCTGTTCTGCCAGCTCTAGCAAGTCCACAGGATTCTTTTCTCCCTAAAAAACACACACAGAAACACACTATCAGATAAAGGACAATACTTAAAATATTTTAAGTTGGTCTTCTAGGAAAAAATCCAAGAATTTCAATTCTGAACAGATGAGTGACCAATTAATATAAAGTAATTTCTAATCACGATATACCCTCAAACCCAAATATAGCCACAACCCTAAAAAAAAAACCACACACAAGCCTGGCAGCAGATCTGCTACCACCAATATGCTCAAGCATTCAGTATGAGTAGATCTTATTGCCATTTACTGGACCCTTGTCAATAATTAATATTGCAATCAATGTCTATAAAAATATATGGAGGTAATCACAAGCTGAACAATAGGTTTAGAGGTCTTTAGCTACATAAGGCTGTCTTTTTAAATTGCTGTTTTCGTGTATATCATTCCAAGTGTTTAACTATTGAGTTCAGGCGTAGCAGTAGTCACTGGCAATGCCTAGTTTGCAGGCATTAATACATTATTAAATACATTAACAAAAATGTGCTCAATTGATTAAAAAGTGAACTATTTACTCAGGACAAAGAGCTTTTCCTTCGTACAATCACACTGGATTAGAATTTTCTTTTTACTTTTGCAAATGGGGGAATAAACATTTGGCACTGTTATATCCCCCCCCAAAGAAAGATGGTCTCCATTCTTGCTATTTCAAGAATATAAATACTCTATACCTGCCTATCCTGAATTCATAGGTTTCACTAACCACATCGCACGCATGCACACACAAATTGAACGCAAACTGAACAAATCATACCAAACCTACAGAATTACAAGTAGATAATTTTATTCAAAAAAATTGTCTCAAGGGTCTCAAGCTCAGACAATGTCTCTTACCTCTTTGCAGACATCCTGCATAAAATTGCAGGTACACTCAACTGAATAGGCAGTTTCTGAAGCATGTTTATAAATAACATAGTTTTCCCAATTAACTTGTTCCAAATAGGCGGCAGCAGATTCGTGAATACTTGGATATTCCAATGAGAAAGGCATGTCCACAGAGAGGACAAATAAAGCAGTCAGTAAACTCTCTGGTAAAACATTGCTGGCCTTAAGAAAAATAAAGCAAAAGTGAGAGGAAACCCCATTTGAAATGAGAATAATCTTAGGAGATTAAATATTAATGGTCGATAGTCTGACAACAATTTGAGCACGTACGCGTTTGCCTCAGAAAAAAGAAAATCCATGAAGTTGGCTTTCCGGAACATTTCATTCAAATTGATAAGCAGACATATTGCAGTATGTAAGCCAAGACAGGATTCAACATATATAAATCATTCAACAGAATGAAGCATTTCTGCAACAGGCTATGTAATGGTTGTTATCACTGAACCAGTTCATTTGCAACAGTTGGATTTTAAATGCCTACTTGGAAACTGCATGTGGGGTTGTCTTATGCTGTTCAGAAACTGCAGCAGCTCATCTCCTTATGAGAATAAATGTTCCTGGGGCAGTCCAACCATGAGGCAACTTGAAATGGTTGTGTACAGCATCACCCTTGGAGGGAGTGGCAGACAGAGGAGCTCTCCACCTATCTGTCTGCTAGCTTCTCCAGCCTGCCACTTCACCAGGTGCTCCAAACCTCTTCAGACTTGCATCTAGAAAGCTGGAATAAGATTACAGCCGCCGCCTCCAAGAGGGAATAAAAAACTGAGCTTTCACTGCTCCAAATCACTTCTCGCCACCTACTTAGAGTTAACAAAGCACCAAAAAGGCAGAGACAGGCAGTTAGTAGCTTGCCCTCCTTCCCTTTACTCATAAAGCCTGCTCGGTTCCCAGCATCCTGGCTCCCATCATTTCAAACGGAAAAGGAGTAGAGTGAGGAGGCTGAATGGCTCAGACTTTGTAAGTACTCAGGTGGCACAGGAGAGCGTGGAGCTGTGAAGTTCTCCTGTATGTTCTCCTATACATACAACACTTCATTACCAGTAAGCTGCCAACGAGAATTGAATATGGTAGTTGTGTTTTCCAGTCCTGTACAGGTGCTGGGCCTAGCTTACATTAAGGTCCACACCATCTCTTAGCAGTTAAGGAATGGGTTTTTCTTAGGGATGGTGTGCTAATTTTTTAACTCCTGGCTTGGTAAAAGACCCTAAAATGAAAAACTTTAATCTTTTCTGGTCAAGGAATTTGCAGATCTGATTTCTGATACCACTTTCTACCTTCTTTGGGCAAGTGCTTAATAATACTGCATTGCATCATTTGATTGAATAAGTGTTATTTTATAAAGTGGCTTATTTACAATTACATTCTTGTTAGTTGCTTCTAGCTGCAATTATAAAGAAGATACAGGTTATCATTTTACACTGAAACAACTAATGTGGTAACTATAGCCCATCCACCATACAGCCCACCCACCATCCCACATTTAGGATGGGACACAGACCATATAAACCAGCGATTTTCAACCAATGTGTCATGGCACATTGATGTACCACAAATGGTCCGCAGGTGTACCATGAGATTTTGGTCATTTATTAATACACATGGGGATGTGCATCCCTGGTCAGCAGTGTGGCATGCCCTGTCAATTGTCCAAAAGCTTAGGGTGTGCCTTGACAATTTTAGCAAGTTGAAAAAGGTTGAAAATAGCTTACCTACAAAATGCGACAGCCAGTGTTTCTGTTGTGCTGACACAGCTGCACAACAATTCTCAGAAATCCACTATCCAAGTACCTACTGTCCTTGCCTACATTAGAACTCAGGCCGTCCACCTTTCCAGTTGCACAGAACACCATGGTTGCAGTACAACCACATCTCACCCAAAACAATGCCTCTGTAGAAGAGCATGTGAAACAACCCTAAAGATCTGCTACAGCATTTTTGAAACTGTGGGTCAGGACCCACCTGGCCCGATTTCTGGCAGGTTTCCGCAGAGGAAAACAGGGTAACAGAAAGATCCAGTAACTAATTGCCCCAAGCCCTGAGGCTATTCAAAAAATCAGATCATTGGTAACTACTCTACCTGCTATTTGCAAGCTTGTGTAAATATAGCCAGATAAATGTTTGAGTGTCTTTTTTCTAGTGAATGTTTTTTCCACATCCTTCAATGACAGGTAGTGGGGAGGATGTGAAGGCAGGGTCACATAACTAAGCCCCGCTGCAGCGGGCAGGCTTTCGCCATTACGCAATGGAACGCAGCGAGCACGCTGCCGATCACCGTGGAAACCCGCCCAGCGACCGCAAAAACTCTGCCCAGCGAACCGGTAGGCTGACACCACTGCCCCCAAGCCTTGAGGCTATTTGTTAGGGCTGCCTCATTATGAGAAATGGATAAACTGAAATATAGTTTGACCGGTAACATTTTTAGCCACCAGATGGCAGTCAGCACACTAAATCTACATGTCTGTACTATACTTACTGGTCTTTTGTTGTTGCTACTGCTGCAAAAACAGACATATTGCAAAACAATGCTGGAATTACAGAAGATGCCTCATTCTCTGTGAGTGATATGATAAAAACCCCAAATCCAAGAGATTTATTCTGACAACTCATAACTGGAACTATGATAAATTATTCTACCTCTCTAATCATTTCCCTCCTTTCAGACCTCAGAAGGGAGTATCTCTGCTTTCCCACTGGAAGCATCCTCCCCTGGGGACATCCCTGGAGCAGAATTGCCTTCCTCCATGAGTTGTTTCTTCTCCCAAGCTCCAATCACATGGGGTTCTAAAACAGCAACCATAAAGCCCAACAGCAACCTCTATGTCCTAACAGGTGTTGGATATGGCAGATACTACGGTAAGTGACCTCAGGAACCATGCTTGCACACCCCAAACAGTGAAAAGAGGGGTGTACTCAGAAACACTGGGAGGCCTTTTAGATCCTGGAGCTTGCCACTGCTGCTGTATACAGGCACAGAGGAGCTCTGCCCTCCCAGGTGCAGCAAAGCCAGCGATAGGGCAGCTGAGTAAGCCTCACTGACTTAAAGCACCTCAAAGAAACAGGGTTCAGGTATTGCCGCTTCTGTACTTTAAAAAGCACAATGCGTTTCTGCTAACTGGGCAAGAGGCACTAACCCCTGCTAACTGGGCTAGAGGCACTTTTTCAAGTGGTGTCCTCTTATATTTAGCAGGGAGAGAGCAATTATCCCTCTTCACCCCAGCACAGTGTCTTTCTTGTGGCTGTTGCTGGTGGTGTTCTCCATTCTTTTAGATTGTGAGCCCTTTTGGGACAGGGAGCCATTTAGCTTTATTATTACTATTTGCTTGTAAACCACTTTGTGAATTTTGTGTTGAAAAGCGGTATATAAATACTAGTGATTGATTGATTGATTTCTCTACCTAGCAATGCCCTGAGCAGACACAGCCAAGCCTCCTGCCGATCCTATTGCACGATTCTTGCCAGGGGAGGGTAGACACTAAAATAACATTCAGAAAAACTATCTGTGCCTTGTAGAGCCAACAGCTGACATCCTATCCTGTCTGAGCTAGGTTGATATGGAAGAAGACCCATGTAACACCTTGTGCTGGCATGAAGACATTCCCAAACAGTCAGTAATGCCTTCCTCTACCAGGGAAACAGCATTCTATGCCATACACTAGATGTGGATTCAGAAAATTCATCTTAGAGACACTCTTCTGTTTAGCAGTAAGAGCTGCCTTGCCACTGGGTAGCAAACCTGCCTGAATAGGACCAAGAGTTGGGATGGAGAAGACAAATGAGTTCCACTTCTCAAATCAGGTGACTTGATAGGCACCAGCCAGGCAAGGTAATATATTCTAACATCCAGGAAGTAGTTTTCTCTGCCAGTTGCTAAGTGACCCATTCATTGGGAGATCAGATAAAAGCACTCAATTGCCTCCTGCAAGTGAATGGGCCTTCTTGAGCAGTGTACATGGGTTAAGCTAGGGACCATCTAGCCAGGACTGCATTATTTTTCTAGTTTGGCAATTTACTCCAGCCAGCTTGCAGTTTCTTTGGGTTTAAAGTAGGATGACATGGGGGACTTGTCCTTTGACTAGCATCCCAGCTCCATCTGCCAGGCATTCATTGTTACCACATCCATTTGATCAAACCTTTTCATTGTGCTTCCAAGTCAAGCTCAGGCATTTTCCATCAGCTTGCTTGTACTTTTAATAATCACTTTTTGGGGTTAATTGGATTAACAATTTTTCTTATTACTTTCTGGGGGTGTGCAAGCGTGGTTCCTGAAGTCACTTACTGTAGTATCGGCCATATCTCCATTTTGTTTAATTCCTTTTTTTTTTTTTGGATTTTAATAAACTAGTCACATTTTGCCCATTTTTCTGCCTCGTTCACATTCACAACTAATTCAGTGGATTGTCAAACATCTTTACTCTAGCACAGCTATGAAATGTGTCCCTGGCTGGAGGCCTATTATGAGGGGGCAAAGCGGTGCTGAAAATTAGTTTTGTATCTTATTTAAGCATCATATTGTATTTCCTAAAAGAAGAAAATGGCATACTACTCAAAAGCATCACTGGGAAGCATCCACAACTGATATTTTTCTTTTAATTCAGTACAAGCAGATATGACTGAAAAAAGTATTTTTAAAAAGCCTATACTTTGATGTATAAAAAATTTGGTGGCTTACTTTTTCAACAGGAAGAAGTGCTTGCAGTAGTCGAACTGTGAAAAGTGAAATACTAACAAAAGCCATTCTATGATGTATTAACATAAGCTTTGGTTGCTCTGAATTTGTGTTATTTTTGTGGTAGGAAATGGTTTCACCTAATGACTCCAAGACTCCAAGCAGCTTTTCCTTCTGCAAATAAAAAACAAACAGAATTAGTGAAGAACCTAGTGAGGTACATAATTAGTGACTATAAAACATCCTAGTGACTTGCTTCTTTATCTTATTTTCAATGAGAAAATAAATTTCCTTATGTATTTTTTAAAGCACCAAATCTCAACATATTCATGGCCTATTTCAACAATGCTTTCATGTCTTACTGAAGGTTATTCTAGATAAAGAAATAAAAATAATTTCTCCAATTCTATAGAAATTCAGAAAAAAAGCCATTTTTACTATCCCAATAATTAGAAGGTTATTCATTCATTCATTCAAATAGTATTTATATACCGCTTTTTAACACAAAGTTCAAAAAGCGGTTTACAGGCAAATAGTAATAATAAAGTTAAACAGCTCCCTGTCACAAAGGGCTCACAATCTAGAAAAATTTTAATTTTAATTAAAAATTTTAATTTTAGAATTTTATAAGGAAAAATTCCTGTGCTATATGTCTTTGGCCCAGACAGTAAGATCTTCTACAGTAGGGTTCCTCTTAGAAGAGCACCCCGGTTGTGAAAAACTTCCTTTGAAAGGAGGGAAAGCTTAATCGAGGAATACAGGAAGAGTTGTGGCAGGACTTAATCACTGGTGGGGGCAGAATTCTTTTTCTTTCACCTAACACTTCAGGGACTTTCCATTCAGACTGGAGGTTCGGTTTGGATGTGCCAAAAAAAAAAAAAAAGCATTTTCAATAGAAAACAGGATGTTGTTGCCTATACTAACTCTTTGACATGGGCTAGAAGCTTTAACGAAATAAATGCAGTGAGTGTCTGATCTACAGATGCAAAAACTAATTGTTTAGTATCATTAGCTAAAAACCCAATAAAAGAAAGAATTCTCACAAGTTCTAATCCAAAGAGACTGCTGTCTTCCCAAACATCTTGTGACACAGCATCAGCAATAAGCAACAGGTCTTCAGCAAGCAACTCAAGAACTTGTATGGTCACTCTCTTGCTACCTGGTAATTTACACAAGAATGTTAAAGCAATCATGTTCCTTATTATTAAGTAACATACAACTGGAATACAAGAGAAAAGTAGAACATGAACCCCGTATTTTAAATCAGCAGTCCTCAAACTAGAGATCGCTGCATGCCGAAAAACCCTTCGTTGGCATGAGCGGAGCTTACCATTCTGCCAGGGAGCCTGCCACCTCCATCCCTGATTTCTCCTAAAATTTGTACCACCCAGCTGCGCTTGCCCAGACATTCAGGCGCAGAACCCGCTGGGGCGTCAGACTGTGGATGTGGCTGGGTGGCGTGAACTTTAGGGGTGGTCAGGGACGGAGACAGCAAGCTCCCTGGTGGAACAGTAAACTCCATTCGGGGGGGGGGGGTGCACAGGCACTGGATCTGGCCCACAGGCCTGGATTTGGCATCTGCTTACTTAGTTAAACACCAGTAGCCCAAATTTCCTGCCACATCATCCATTTTCCAGACGACAAACTAGTAGGGCCAAGATACAAGTGACTCCTCTAAAACCGTAAAAAGCCAAGCAAGAGGGGCAAACAATCAGAGCATTAAACATTAACAAAAAATATTTTCCCACTCAGATTCCCAGCCACCCAAAAAACATTACCTTCCAAAAACAAGTACTCTTATGAAGACTAAAAAGGTGATAGAAAAAGGAAAACTGAGGTGCTTCATTTTCTACAGAAAGCCTACGAATTCATTATGAGTGAACATGCTCACCTCTTGTTGCATAACCTTTACATGCATAGCTATAGAACACTAACAGTGGTGATTTTTTAAACAAAGCGTCAAACATTCTAACGTTCATTACGAAATTGAAGCCTGCGATTTAGAACTCCCCTCATGCAAGTATCAAAATTAATTCTACACTTTGAAATTACCTGTTCTTAGAAGAGGCACTGCATATTTCAAGACAGCCACACAGAACTGAGGAAGACTAAGTTGTTGGAACTGCAGCTCTAAAGTGTCTTCATTTTCTAGTTCAGGGAGGTCAAGAAAGCCCATGTCCAAAGGTGAATGCATGGATACTCTAGAATTTGCATGGGCACGAGAACTGCTTCCGCTGCAAATAAACAAACAATATCAGTCCACAAGATTTATCTGATAACTTACACACTTCTTTCACAGCAGGCTGATTGTAATGCGGCTTGGCAAATTCTGTAGCTTTGTTCCTCTGATCTTCCTCCAATGCTCAAGTACACCTACAACTAACAGCAGTACAACTTCACAGTGCACAAGATGCAGCGAGTAAAGCTGTAATGTAACCTTCATACTGTGTATCTTACTTTTGGCAAAAAGCTTTGACCTCATGGCTTGTAATAGGTGGGAAAGATCAAGAAAATAATCTTAAGGTTACCCTATTGTGGCTCGTAACTTCTTCCAAATAGTCGGTGACAGGAAGAGCATAGAAAGCTGCTTTATTCCAAGTCAGAGTTTTGGTCCATCTAGCTCAATCAACACTGATTTGCAGTGGCTCTCCAAGGTTAGGACAGGAATATTTCTCTGCCCTACCTGGAGATGCCAGACTGAACCTACAATTTTCAGCATGGAACATTACAGATGCTCTTTCACTGACTTGTTTCAATAAAGATTATGTTTTGAATGATATAGCAACTACTGTTGCAAGATTGCTAGGGGAAAAAAGACACCACTCTGTTTCTAGGGTACTGATCACAGCATCGTTGTTGAACGTATCATGAAATCACCATGCTTTATCTTGGCCTGAAAATTGTCTCAGCAGCAGTTCATTTCTAAGGTGAAGACATAAGCAATCACTGGCATGAGACTCAGCACGCAAAATCCCCAACAATGAATGTTCCATGAAGTTTGTTATATGCATGGAAGATCTTGAGTATGTACGTTTTCTCTCTTGTATCCAAGTGGTGAAATACATACAGTGTAACTTTATATTAAGAGACTGCCAGACTAGAACAATATTTTAGAGCAATGGTTCTCAAACTTTTTAGCATCAGGACCCACTTTTTAGAATGACAATCTATCCGGACAAACCAAAAGTGGGTGGAAATGAAGTCATTGTGATGCCAGAGCCTGCTACTTTCCTGAGAATGCAGCAATGTTGGGTTATTTTTCAGCCATTTTCCAACAGTAAAATGAATCCGAAAGAAAAAAAAGCCTATTTACAACCTTGACACAAACAAAATCGCACAGCCCTCCCCCTTTCTAGCGTCCCTTCTTCCCATATTTTCAATATGACTGCTCCAAATGCTTCATGACCCATCTGAAATTGGCTCTTGACACACTAGTGCGTCCCAATCCACAGTTCAGGAACCACTGTTTTAGAGTTTCAAGCTTAGCTGTGTAACTATGAGGCCTAGTAACACAGAGACTAATCTTTTTGTTTAAAACAGTGTTCCTCAATGTTTTTCTCCTGCTGTACCACTCACTGCCAGGCTGTAGGAGTCTGTGGATCCTGCGAGTACCACCAGACACCACCTCTAGTACCACTAGTGGTATAAGTATCACTGGTTGAGAAACAATCTGTACAATATACAAGAGGACCTCCAACAATGTACAGTAACAATTATATTAACTCCCCACTGTATTAAAGAGCACTTTCTCACCTGGAAGATACTGCATCCCAATCCTGACCATCACCTCTGGGGCGCTGACCAGTACGTCCTATCACAGAAGGTCGAGGACTACTACTTCCAGGAGATGGATTCTGAGAATGAACAATTCTTCTGGCTTCTTGGCTGTATGACACTGATGAATTCTGGGAAACTGCACCTTTGACAACATTAATACTATATTTATCAAAATGCCGCTGGCCACAAACATGAAAAATACAAGAGGCTTATGGTTTATTCTGCAAACAATAAAACCATGAATAAAACCAAGTTCAGGCTGGATTGCAACATACTCATTCAGCTACCCCTTTCCTGGAAACATAGAATATTTCTTATTTTAATGTGGCCAATTTTCGTCTCATTTCTAGAATTTGAAAATGCATGAAGAATATGCTAAAGACAAGTCGAACAGTACAATCCTATACATATTTTCTCAGAAGAATGAACCACTGTTTTGGTGCTTACTTCTGGAGAGTGCATGAGTTTTGAAATTTTATTGAGATATCCAGATTTATTCTTTTTGTATCCAAGGCAAGGAGTTACAAAAGCAAGTGTGGGTGAATCTAACACTGATAAGGCACAAACAGGGAGCATAATTATACCAAAGACTTGAGCTGCAATGCTGCAAGTCAAACTCAGGGTATCAGAATCTTTTTGCAGTTTTGTTATCAAGTATAAAGCAGCCTAGCTGCCATTACCTTTGTTTCATGGCATAAAGTCCTGGAGTAGCTAGTTATGATAATGGAACTTGGCATCATCCAATGAAATTGAATGATTCCCGTGACACGCACAATGAAGTGTTTCTTCACACAATGCAAGGGATTTGTGAAATGCACTGCCACAACAGACAAGATGGCCGTTAGTTTAGAGGACTTTTAAAAGGCAATCAATGTTCTTTCCATGAACTTTGCTTACCACGAGCTATTCATCATGATGGTTATGAACCTTCATGGTCAAAGTGAGTACACCTATGAATACCTGTTGCTGGATTGGGGGGGCGGGGGGAAAGAATAGGACAGGACAGCAGAGGAGGGCTATAGCTTTTGAGAAGCCCACAGGCAGGGCATAGAGGCACATGCTGACCACTGTAAAAATCAATGCTGAAATAAATGGATCTTTAATCTGAAGTGGTAGATCTACTACTACATTCTTAGGCAAGTTGCAACTACTAGTTTCAGAATGAGGAAGCTCTGTAAGAGCAGAAGGTAAGGAGAGCGTCAATTCCAATCACCTCTGTTTCTCTGCCCAGTAAAAGTCATGAGCTGAACACTTCTTGAGAAATAAAAAACAAAGATTTGGATAACGGCAGAGAACCAGCTTCTCCCAACTTTATACAAACCTGTTTCACTTGAGACAAAACTTGGATCTCTATGGAAATTAAGCCGGTTCCTTAATAAGACGCACAACTGCTGCAGACATAAGATGGCCTGCAAAGCCAGCTGATGTTGCCCATCTCCTCCAAAAGCCAGTTTCATTAGAGACAGAAGACTCTGTAACAGACAAAATGCTCAATTACAAAACAGTCAAAAACTGTACGCATCTACACGATACATTATATTGCATGACAGAATCACACATGCATCAGAATGTAATTTTGGACAAGCGACTTAAGGATTGTTTTGAGGCATGCAGAACTGCCCCTTTATTTCATTTTGGATTGGCGTGTTAAGCTCAGTAATTTTCAAGAGTAGTATAGGTTGATCCTTCATAAGACACAATGGGCAATTTGCTTCTCCAAATGATGGGCTAGATGTGTAAAAAGCATCATAGCCACTTAATTACAAGAACTATTACATCGGCTGCAGTCCTATGCACGTATACTTGGGTAGAGCATTACTTCTTAGCTATGGAAGTAACTTGAGCCCTGCATAGATTCAGCGCTAGTGGAGATAGCCCAGAGGATCAGAAGAGCAGCAAAGGCAAGGGGCAGGTTCATGGTCTGCCCCCTCTCTTCGTGAATTATCTGCTCCTCCCTCCAGTTTGTCACTTGAAGGAGCCTCATGAACTACTGGCCCTCTTCTGCCCTAGAGTAAAATGTACGAAACCTTGTAAACAATGGAAGATACCTCAAAGACAGAAACAAGGAACCAGCCCAAACTCCTATATAATACAATGAACAGTTTGAGTTCTTAGGATCACTGACCTGTACAATCTTGGGTCTCTGAAGGAAAATCTCAGCAGGAAAGTCTTGCATGATAACATCTTGGAGGAGCTCACACGTATTCCAAATTAATCTACGATTCTTGCTTCTCAACGAACTAAAAAGGTATACGTTTAAACATGATAACTGGAACTCACTTGGCAAAGCCACACTATCAGTTGTTTGACTATTTCAGTGATGGTTTAAAACTACACACACACACTTAACCCCAAGTCTTGCATAAAAGTTTACCAGGAGCACATCAATGATAAGTGCACTTAGCACCCCCAAGCACCCCCACCTTCCCTATGATTAGCATTTGTCTGCAGAACAAACACTGAGCATGCAAAGACTTTTGTCTCATCCCTGCTCTAAGTGATCATGGAGAGAAATGATCACATTTCATTTTGGTCCAGCTCTAAAAGTCACCAGAGCCATTTACCACAACCTAGGGAGGAGTCAATACAACTCTGATGGGATTTGTACTGCAAGGGAAACAAGCACGAAGCTCTCAACTACTATTCAGAAGTACTCTCTGGGGACTGTGGCAGTCCACAGACTACTGCTGCCTAAACACTCATCCCAATCCTATTTGGCTTTTAGGACTGCACCATTGCTGCTCTCAGGGTCTGCAGCATCCTCACTCCATGACTCCTTGACACAGAAGGGAAATGCTCCTCTATGGTCATGAGTCCCCGTTCTCTGCTGCCATCAGACAGTGAGGCAAACAATGCAAGGAGTTGGGGAGGGCAGCATACCAACAGGCATGCCAGCAGGTGACAGCAATGATGCCAAAGGCAGGGGTGTGCATAGCTATGGCTAGCTGGGAGGGCACTTTGTAGTAAGTGCTTGGCATTCTGTGTCACATGCCAGCTCAATAACTGCACCATGTAATACTTACTTGGATAGGTCTTCAAGCTATGGCCTCACAGCCAGGTGTGCCCATTTGCAACGATATAAAATGTGGAACACTTCATGGGGTGCTCTTTACCTCCTGCTGTGGCAGGGTGGCTGGGGACAACCTTGGGGAATAGCTAGTATGAGTTCTAGTCTAGCCTCCCCCTCTTTTGTCCCTAGCCAATCATGCTTGCTGGTTATTACAAGTCCCTTTGCTGGGCTGAAACCCAATTTGCCTGGTTCCCAGCCCGTACCTTTGTATAGTGAGCTACAAGCATCCTGCTTTGCTTGAGTATTATTACAGCTCCCCTTGTGACTCATCCTAGTCCCTCCATGGCAAGATGGTTCCTTCTAGCTGGTGAATACCACCACAGGGATTCAAACCCTTGCCATAAAGGGCTTCAGAGTTTCTTTCAAGTGGGTGCCCATTTTCAAGGCTCCCACTGAAATTAATAGGACTTGAAAGTGCACAGATGGGTTTGGTCCAAAGCACATGGGGTTTGTACAGGATCTGAAGTAGCATGGAAAAATAAAAGATAGCTCAGCAGTTTTGACTGAGTCTGCACAGAGTTCAACCTCCTAATTGACATAGCCACTTAAAGACTGCATGATCTGCCCCAAAGCTAATGATCAACATAGCTTCAATCACCACCCCCTGGCCAAAATTACAAAATAAACTTTTGATTAACAGAACTGTGTTCATGGGGAAAAAATATGAATACACTTGATCTACCTTTCACTTGATGAAAGTACATGTCTATCTGTTGTGGTCAGAGATAACCAGGGAAATGTAGAAAACTTCAGACACTTCACATTATGTTTCACTGAGGAAAAAAGGACATCCAAGTTTTTCAATTATATCTAATTATAAGGGGGAAAACTAATGTCTACATACTGATACAATCACAGGTACATTCCTACAAGGATGACATTGAATGCAACTTGCTAATCTATGCTATCAAACAGCAGCAGTATCTATAGAAAAAACTGACTGAAAACCAAAATTATGCTGTAAATTTCCCAGTTGTCCATTCAATAGGATGACTGGGATTTAAAAAAAACAAACATTTGATTATCTAGGTTTCTGACACTGGATGTGTTCAGATGAAGCAGTGAAACAAACTGTAGTTGATCCTGGGTTTTTTAAACTGGGTATGTGAAATGTGGTATGTTGAAATATAACAGAAAACAGCTGAATTAATCTGTGCAACAATACATAGGAAATTGCTGCCAATTCTAATCTCCGCCCCGCCCCACCCTCCAGCATTCCAACTTCAATTTTTTGTCCCTTTGCTCTTTTTCTCTGGGTGCAATCCTAAACTGGCATTAGGCCGGCACAGTTAGGCCAGCAAAATTTGGCACGCACAAGGGCCACCATAAAGTGTGTTTGGACCACTCAGAGTCAGTAGGATGGCACACATCTGTGTGCTAGCTCCTCTGACTCAGAGAGTGGTCCCAACATGCTTTATGGTATCCCTTGTGCCCGACAAACTTTGCTGGCCTAACTATGCTGGCCTAACTCCAGGCTAGGATTGCGCCCTGAAGCTTCTTTCACCTACTCTTGTGATTGTGCTCCCATTTTCAGTTCATGCTTACACAGCACCGTTCATTTAGCTAGTTTGCCTTTAGATTTCAAGCCCCATAGCCTTTCCTTCCTCTTAAGATTGTTTTCAGACCGAAGTCTACCCCACAAATATATATTTGCCAAAAAGGACTGTACGAGCGTTGTCCACTCAAATGAATAACTTCTACTGTCGTTGCAAAGGCACTTTCAGAATATCTGAACATGCCTCATCTCTGGGAACAGCACTGCTGCCCCCGTCCAATCCTTGAGCCCATTCTCTCAGCCACGGAGCTCTGTGCCAGGATCACCTAGACAATTGAGTAGTGCTCTGCTACCAAACCAGTCATTTAACACTGCTGTGAGCATAGCAGCTAATGGGTGAGCCACAGTTGGGTCCTGTGACTGCTTTTGCATATCCCATAGCAGGCTTCCTGGTTGCTGAGGCAACAGGAAGCCTTGAGTTCTGGGATGGGAAAAGGGTGCAGCTCACGTGTCCATAAGGTAGGCTCCAGCATATAGCGTTCAGAAAATGACAGCAATGAGCCAACAGCAGCAGAAGGCAAGGCTTAGGGATTTGTTTCTAGTCACTGGCAGAGACAATAACCCAAGATGGTGGAAGCAGGTGCCATGTAACTTCCCTTCTCAAAGCCAAATTGAAGCAACAGGGGAAGACTTCCCAGCAACAGGATCCTTCCCAGGAAAGGAACCACCCTGAGACTCAGAAAGGTGGTACTGTGAGTACTAGGGAGCCCCCCCCCCCGGGTGACCTAACCAGGGGAGCCCCACATCATATCACAAACGCTCACACGAACTTGGCTTCTATGGCTATGCCATAAGCAGAAAACAGTTAAATTATCTTCTCTACGATACAAAAAATCCAAATGAAAATAGCAGCTTTTAGGCACTTTTGAAATTTTATTGCTTCCCAGTCCTGCTCAATCACAAAGATAGATCAGGATAAAAGTCTGCCAAGCATACAATAACTTGCATAACATATTACATTTACTTACCAGCTAATTGCTTTGGTGGGGCTTCCATCCCTTTCAAATTACTTTTTCCTTGCAGAAAGTATCCAGGATGAGACTCTCGGGACAACTCTTAAAAAATAAAAATCCAGAGCAAAATAATTATATATACAACTTAATTCTTAAGTATGGTTTGGAGCCAAAAGTGCCCTCTCTCAAACAGAAAACCTCTTCGGTTATCAAATGGTCCTTTCTGATCTAGCAGAAGAGTGTTGTATAGAAAAAGAGAGCCAAAAGGTTCTGCAATAACCACAATAGTTTTTCCCCCCAAGATAAACTATTTTTCTTGTAAACCACAAATAGCTTAAGTTAAGGAATTACATCTTTTATTAGGGCTTGCTTTGTAAATGGATAATGTACTCATTGCAAAGTCACATGCTACATTTGGCAAAACTATATTTCCTCTAGTTGCTTACAGGAGTAAACCTACTGTACTGCAGTAGTTATGAAATTTTACAATTAGAAAGTTGCTGAAAGCTGCTCAACCCTAAAGGGTCCTTACCCTGCCAACACCTGAAGTCAATCTTCCCATTAATCAAACTGAATAGGTACTAATGGTGCATGAGGAATTGCCTGATAATCAGGAATAGCAGGAATAGCACATTTAGAATCCCATCTATTATGGCCTGGAGATTTGGACAAAGATTTGTCTGTGACCTATTGCACATTTGGGTTCTTTTAAACCCAGGCTATTGGTGCTAATATTGCCCCTCTGACAGAGGAGATCAATCAATCAAAAAATACTTATATACCACTGTTCAACATAAAGTTTCCAAAGCAGTTTACAAGCAAATAATAAAGTTAAATGGCTCCCTGTCCCAAAAGGGCTCGCAATCTAAAAAATGCAGAACACCACCAGCAACAGCCACTAGAAAAGACACTGTGCTGGGGTGAAGAGGGACAGTTACTCTCCCCCCGCTAAATATAAGAGGAACACCACTTGGAAAAGTGCCTCTTGCCCAGTTAGCAGATGCCAGGTGCATGTTGAATGTAATGTAATGTAATGTAATTCTTCCATTAAGCAACAAATTTGGTGAATTATACACTATCAAATAATCCACAACTTCTTATAGTCTGCCACTAATTGTCAGAAAGACAGTGAATGGTTGTAAAGAAAGTACACTTCTGATGACAATTCCTTACTTAATTGCAAAATTCACATCCCATTCAACAACTTGTGCATCAGTATAGTAGTAGAACATGCCCCAAAACTTTGCCAGCTTGATCCTGCAACTTCTTATTTGTATTTCTACAAAGCTTGATGATGCATCAGAAGAATTCCTTATGGAATGCCATTCCTCATCAGTAGCGTTGTTGCTAATGACAATCCATAATTTCTGGACGTGCTTAGTAGGTAAGTGCAAGTACTACTACTTAGTACCTACTTAGTAGGCAAATGCTTACTTAGTAGATAAGTGCAAGAAAATGCTGTTCAAGCATTTTAATTCTAATTTGCACATGTACTATGCAGCATACAAGTTACAGTGTACACACCATTAGTGTCCTTAACAGAGGACATAAAAAATGTGTACATCATGTGTGCTACTAGATAAATATGAAGATGAGAGCAAATAGTTGTGCATTACACATAAAAGTGTATTTTGGATGTTGTGAAATGGTGCCTTGGTTTCTGATGGATCAGCATGTGGGTAAAGATCTGTCAATACAAGAGCATTCAGTATAACATTTTTTATTTTCTAGCACATTTGTTCATGAGTCATAAAGATTAATACTGTAACAAAATAACACTATCTGGCTTGGTTAAACTAGGTTAAACCTTTCTGAACTAAGTTAGCATACATAATTAAACTGTGGCATTAGTTTATACAAAAAGATTCCTAAGAGTTTATTTATTTATTTATTTATTTTAATTTAATTTAATTAATTTATACCCCGCCTTTCTGCCCATAGGCACCCAAGGCGGCTTACAACAAAAACAGTAAAATACAATAAAATTCAAAATTTAACATTAAAAAACAATAATTTAAAAACAATATTAAAACAATTAAAATTTAAAACAACAAGCTCCACGGATCATAAATAAGCAAGAGTATAAAAACCAGCCAGCCAGCCTGCCTGTCAACAAGTAAAAGCTTTTCAAAATAAAAAGGTCTTCAGCCCCGCCGAAATATTACCAAAGAGGGAGCAGTTCTCAGTTCTAAGGGGAGGGTATTCCAAAGTTGGGGGGCCACCACTGAGAAGGCCCTCTTCCTGGCCGCTGCCCCTCTCACCTCTCCTGGTGGCGGCAGTCAAAAGGGCCCCCCCAGATGATCTAAGAGTACGGGCAGGATTATATGGGAGGAGGCGGTCCCTCAAATACCCCGGACCCGAGCCATAAAGGGCTTTAAACGTCAAAACTAGCACTTTGAATCGGGCCCGGAACAGAACCGGCAGCCAGTGTAGTCACCGAAGCAACGGCTCGACAGAGTCAAACCGATGTGCCCCAGCAACCACCCGAGCCACCGCATTCTGTACTAGTTGTAATTTCCGGACCGTCTTGAGTTCATTCTCAAATCTCGGTCAAGTTGACAACTTAATCAAAGAGAGAAATAAGACACACATTTTTCCTAAAATACATGTTAGGAAGAAAAGTGCAGTTTACCAGGATTAGCCACTGGAGACAAGGAGAGAGCATGGTAAGGAATTGCCTGATGATCAGTACAGATTTCTGAAGGTAGCAGGAATAGCCCATCCAGAATCCCATCTACTATGGCCTGAAGGTTTGGTTCAACATTTTGACGAAGCTGGGAGAAGAACTCCACTGCCCCAATCCCAACAAACTGCTTCACAGCAGATGGGTGCTAAAATACAAAAATGATAGATTTCAAAGATTAGGAAAAATAAACTTCACAATTTTAAGCACAAAAGATAATAGTGGACATTTAATTCAAATGCCACCTTTCAAAATTCACACTTTTCCCACATTTGTGAATGTGGAACAGACCTCAGTTCTCTCTGCCCTCCCACCCCCCAGTTTAACCATGTTGAAATACACACAAATTCAGTGTATGCATATTGGACACATTTTTAAAGGAGTCTACCACTACAGGAAAGATAACCTGTTTTAGTGTCTTTGCACTCAAGCTTTCCATTAAGTAGGAAATACACAAGTATTTTTGAAGGTGGGTATGGGCATTGAGATTATCTGCTAGTTCTAGTTAACATACACTGTCAAGACCAAGCATCATCATAGACAGTCATACCTTTATCAAGATGCTCACTAAGTTTAGAACTTCTTCTTTCATTGGTACAACAGGAAAGTTGAACCACTCTAGAAGACTGAGGAACAGCAGCTTTTCTTGAACTAAATCATCATACGTAATCAAGCTGTGATCTAATTTACACAAAATATTCTTAAGTGCTCGTTCTCTGATCTCAGCCAGTTGATGACCTATCCAAAAACAGAAAAGAAAATCGGAAGACATTTCAAAAGAAAATTACAGAATATGCTATATTGCAGTGGTTCCCAAAGTGGTGGGTCACAACCCACTAGGAGAACTGGTAAAGGGAGATGGCCCAGAAGTCAGCAGCAACAGAACTCTACCATCATGCTGCCAGGCAGGGGAAGGGTTATTGTTGTCTTAACTTACCTGGGGGTCGCTATGGCTCTCTGGAGTGTCTGAGAAGCCTGTAACCCCCTCTGCAGCTCTCCCCGAGGCTTGAAAATGTAAAAAGCTTTTAAAACCCACTTTTTGGTTTTCAGACCGAAACAAGAAATTTTTTCCCTTTTTTTTTTTTGCGGGAGAAAGCCCCATTGAACACAACATGAATATGTTATCAGAAAAAATATAGACTTGCACAGTTTCACTCAAACAACAAATTTAGTCAGTATTTGAGCAGCAAGATGCTGCAACCAAAGGTATTGCAATTTCTTAGGTTATGCCAGATGTAAACATAAACAATTAAAACTGAAAATAGAAACCATCAACTTCATACAAAACAGAAAGGGAGGAAGTTTTTCAACTATCCAGTTGGCTCTCCATACTGGATGTCAGAATTATCTAGAAACACACATGAATACCACAGATACTGGGATGCCTATTAAAAAGATACGGGACCATTAAACCAATCTCTCTCTCTTTTTTTTTTTTTACCTTATTGCAGCAAACCCACTGATCTTTCCCCATCTTTAATAGGCACCTCCAGTATCCATGGTTTCAGGTATCCACAGGGTGTGTGTGTGTGGTCCAGGACAGATCCCCAGTGGATACCAGGGCATACCTGTAATGCAATCTGATGGCAAAAGAACTCACGTCCACTGCATCATTATTACTCTGCTCTCTGAAGGTGGCTCCGTTCTAGACAAAGCCATCTAACAAACTCCTCTAACTAGGAAATCGAGGATGGGGGGACAGAGTAGGGAAGACACAGTATTCTGTGTTCTTTATTGAAAGGAAAATATTTTGGAAGAGAAAACTTATTACCAAATTGAAAACAAAGCGAAGCGAACAAGTCAAAACACTTGTAAGAACTACAGAGCCAGCATAGCCCCCAACAGAGGGAAGCTGTCCAAAGCGGGCAAAGAAAATCTAAAAGAAAAAAAAGGTTGGCTTACTTTAATGAATCCGTTACTGGACGCTACTGAAGCAGGAATCATCTTAAGATATTTGCAAAGGGAGCTGCTTCTTGCAGCCAAAAGCCTCTCAGCACCTTGCCAGACTCAAGGAGAGCGCATTTGGCGAAGTTTGCAATGCACCCAGCTGCCTGGACTGCACTTCAAAATCCACTCCTGACACACCTGCATAGTTGACACCGGATAAATGCTTCACTTTGTTCGAGAGGCTGTGAGGTCCCGCCCGCCACTAGGACCTGCTCTGCAGGTAAAAGCGGAGACCTCTGCAAAAGTGGACAGAACTGGAAGGACATTCGGAAAGACGCCTCCATTTGCTAACTGAGGACAAATAAACACTTACGGAGCTTCCTGATGAACGGCGACAACGACGGCTCCAGCTGAGGGCCAGAGGTAGCAACAACAGCAGTCCCCGCCATGATGACCGCCTTCCCACTGCGGCCCAGATTCAACCACCGCGCCTTAAGCGGCCGCGAACGCGCTAGAGGAGGACTGGACAAAATCTCGCGAGAACGAACATCCAAAACGGATCGCTGGGAACTGTAGTCTTTCCTCCGTCCCTTTCGTTAATGAATTCATGTCAAAAAGATTATATATTTACTGGAGGTGGCATGACGTCATTTTATTGAAGCCATGGATCAACAAATATGGCTGACTCAGATCTTTCCCGCCAAGGAGGAGGATTGCCGCGAATTCACGAATAAAAATCTTCCTGCACGCATGTAAAAGTTAATATCAACCTTTTTAAGCATGCCTGCGTGTTCTGCATACGGGTGTGCGAATCGCTGTACGAAAAATGGGATTTAATTTCCACGGAAACATTCATGTATTCACATTACATCGGTTCAATAAAACAACCGTTAACTGAGACAGTGAGTGCATTATTTTTGAAGCTGTGTAATTTCTTGTTGTTCCTAGCAGTCTTATTCACCATTTTCTGACACCCACTGTTAATGGTCTAGAAGGAAAAATATATATATTTGCCCCCTCCTTTTTCCCCCCTTCCCGTTTACACTTTTTTTCCCCACCTTCCATTTTCTACTGTAATATTCTCGAAATTCTGAACATAAACAGAATTTGTTTTTTTTCTTTGGGGTGGTGGTGTAGAAGTTAAAAAAAATACTCTTAATAGTCTAGAAGTAAACAAGAATTCCTCTCATATTGACAACTACTTGTGTTATGAAGAGATTTTAATGTAATTTTCCTACTGTAATACTTATGAAATTCTGAACATTAACAGACATTTTTCTATGGGGCATGGCCGTTTTATTTTTGCTTGTGTAGATTTCAAAAAATAAGTCTGTCAAAACGGTGCAATCCGAGTTTAAATAGACAGCAAGTAGCATTTTGTCCGGTGTGTTCAGTAATATAATTATGCGGAATTAAACCTTGTAAGTGCATATTAAATCATAATAAGGTTACCAATAATGTTTCTACACTATCACATGTTTTTATTTTCGTAAGTTTTTATTTTTATTCAGTCCTAAACAGTACGAGAAAAGCAATCTGAAATGCTTGGAATCAGCATTGTTTTGAGTACGCTAACATGGCTGCTAAGCCCGCCCCCTGGCCTCATTTGGCTGCTATTTCTTCTTAAGGCATGTCCCCTCCTGTTATCTTACCTTCATGGCAAGGTCTTATGGGTGGCGGAAGCGAAGCGTTTTTTACCGTCGGCGAAAAACGTGAATTTTCGCGAGACCTGGAGCGAGATTTCCGGCCCGTAGCGTTTACGATTACCTAGGCAACAAGCCTCCGCACCCTCCTGTTGCTTTCAAAATGCCCGAGCCCCGTGCTGAGTTTTGCAGTGAGCGGACGTGTCTTTAAGCTGCGAGAGTGGTGCGCGGAAAAGAACGGATGTTTGCTTTCAAGAAATGCTGCTCCTGCAGCCAGAGGACTATTGAAGCCCATGTTTGCAAACTTCATTGGAATGTGCTTGGATGGGATATATATCCAAACAGTTACGCCACTCGCATAACCACACGAAGCGTTATTCTACACGGGGTTGCAACTTGCAACTATACTGCAATATAGTAGTGTAATAACTACACTATCCTATAATAGTGGGGGTCACAAGCGGAGGCCTATGCTCGTATCTTGCCAAAATAGCGGGGCTACTTTTTAAATGATTTTCGCTGCTGCTGATAGACAATTTGTGTAACGCAATTTGATTCTGATGCATGCGCTGGAAGAGTACAAATGTCAGATATTAAGGTAATTGCAGAAAAGCGTATTTGTTACATTTTTAATTGGTTTAAAAAAAAATCTGGTGGCTCCCTTTTTTTCCCTTCGTGTCCCATAGCATGCTCTTTTCCCCCCTCTGTCTGCGCAGTCACTCTCTTAAAAAAACTAAACTAACTGCACACCTTTTATCCACACTGACTACTATAGTATACCGTCTATCTTGTCTCTTGATTCCACAGTACTTTTGCTGTAGTCCCACAGTGCAGTCCAAACTAGAAGATCTGATACTGCAGTGGTTTCTGTGCCGGCGGAGGGAGTCACAAACGTGCTTTACGCATCCAGAGAGTAATATAAGTAAAGCAGAATCAGCGGGGTAGCGGGGCCTGAATCGCCCCAACAATGCTGCATTCATATCAGGAGTTTGGCTGCCGCGGGCAGCAGGAGGGTGGAGCAGAAGTAGGGAGGTGGAGTTTCTGGGCGAGGGGGGGGGGACGGGATTGGCATAGCAGTCTCCACCATTTCCTAACCCTCTTCCAGGTCTAGCGACTACACATGGCACTGCTCCGACTACTCGCTGCTATTCAGAAACTGTCCTCCTTCCAGTTAACAGATAGTTTCCTCCGTAGCGTGCAGGCTGCTTCAATTAAGCAAGAACGTTAAACAAGAAGCACCCACACCGCAAGTAAAGTGCTTTTATAGTAAAACCAAGGTACTATGATGGGCGTGCGGGAGGACTGCTATTTATTTACGGTTCCCCCCCCCCATCTATGGTCCCCCATCCATATGTATGGGGGAACCGGATCGGAACCCCCACGTATATGGAGGGACGATGGCTGAATTAGTCTTCTATTATTTTAAAATTAATTTACGTTTGTGTTGAACAATACTAACACAGGTTAGATCCTTTTCTCTCTGCTAATTTGTGTGAGCAAAAGGACGTTTCAAGATGACTAAGAGTGCAGTCCTAACCAACTTTCCAGCACTGACATAGCTGTTCCAATGGGGCATGTGCTGCATCCTGCAGTATAGTAGTCACAGAGGCCACCTTGAGAGAAGGGAATGTTTGTTCCCTTACTTCAGAGCTTCATTGCCCTTACCCAAGTGCTGGAAAGAGTGGGTTAGGATCAGTGGTGGGATTCAGGGGGTTCACCCAGGTTCTATAGAACCAGTTGTTAAATGGCCGGACCCCGCCCACACACTTACCTCAGCTGACTTCGGGTTTTTGTTTTTGCTCCAGCTATGATGTCATAGAACCGGTTGTTAATTTATTTGAATCCCACCACTGGTTAGGATTGTGCATAAATCCTATAAATTATGTGTAATATACATAACATTATCTTGTTGAGATACGCATTTTCTCTTTTTTAAAAATTATTTTTTTTCCTTATGAGAAAAGTACAGAATTCCATTTTCTAGGCATTCCCTGTACAACAGATTCTTCTTTGTCATCTTTCATTTTTCCCACAAAGGCAATTCATTTGTAATAATATGTAACTGTACATCATTCCTTCCTAGCTCATTTTCATTTTGCCACTCTGTCTCTGAAGAAGCATCTAAGGCTAAGCATCTTAAACACACTTTAGAGGACATAAGTCCTATTGAACACAGTAAGACTGATTTTTGATGCTATCAGGCATGCTTTCTAGACAAATGCAACATGAGGGAAATCTATTTGGTGCATCAGAAAGAAGTGCAGTGATTCATGGCATGGCATGAATGAATGAAGGAGGCAAGGTTCTAGATGCAACAATAGATAGCATTTATTGTGTGGCTAAAAATACAGTGATTAAGAAGGGGAGTAAAAAGATAATGCATTGCAGTGATCAGAATTATCCCACTCAGTCCTAAACATCAAAAGTGTCTAGATGGGAAGAAAGCGAAAGAGGAAATCATTTTAAGGAGAAGAGGGTGTCATATTGGTGCACAGTTGAAGAAACAAAGGAGAGGAAGCTGAATATAGGGAAATAGAGGATGAGGAACCAGGGATTATGAGGTAGCAGAAAGAGAGGGAGAGAAGAAGAAAAAACAGGGACAAAAAAAAGAGCAAGAAATCACCAAAAAATGGCATGAGACCAGAGGCGTTTCTACAGGGATGGCAAAGCTCTAAGTTTTGCAAGGAGCCTTACCCTGTCATGTAAATCCCTCCTCTCCCTTGCTGCTGTAGCCAGTAAGCAACGCCAAGATGTTGCTGTTCCCTGTGAGGATTGGCTAAAACGGTGCAGGAGAGGAGTGATTTCCACTGCAAAGTAAGGCTTCTTGCAAAACGTTGCCATCCCTGTAGAAACGCCACTGCATGAGACCCTAACTGAGGGTTTTTCTGTGTTATTGTTTGAGCCAGGGCTATAAGCAAGGAACAAGCCTCTTGGCAGGTCATGAAAGCACTGCATGGAGTAATAAACCCCCAAGAGTCCCTGGCATGCTTACTGGGTAATGGTTGGCAGGAGCACCAAATGTTCTTCACACACACAATTTTGTGTGCCAGATGTCCCACCTCCAAGCCAAAATGGCAGCATGTACTAAAAGAGGACGCCACCTAATGCTGCTGCTAACCACCACCTGGAAAGCATGTCACGGGACAGGATCTAATGGAGATGTTTACCAGATGATGCCAGGCAGAAGTAGACACCCAGTCAGTGGTTCTCCACTATTTGCCCCTAGTACTTGGTGACCTGGGAAAGTACTTAGTACCTGGGAAAAAGGGAGAGGGGGACAGGCTGAGGGTGGGCAAAAGATGATAATATCAGCTGCATAGAGTTCTATTGTCCTTGAAAAACAATTGTTATAGAACCTGGGCAAGTGGCTCTGCAGCAAACTGTATGAAGACAAACCTAAAGATCAGAAGATTATTTTGGAAGATTTGTTCACTCAAATCACTGAGCACCGGATAAAAGAGTGCACAGCTCAGCTGGTGCTCAGAACTGCAAGATTAAAGGAACTGCATGACAACAGAGTCAGCTTACTTGATGCCACAGCTCTAGAATCAGTTTTCTGAGAATTTGGATTTAACCTGTGAGGAAAAGCAGATCACCTTTTCCACTAATGCTGGAGAGACAGATTAATAACCTATTAGGGAGATCCAATTTCTGCCTTGAATTATTAATAGGAGAAGAGTTTCTCCTCCCAGATCATTGCATTTAAAAAGACTTTCTGCAACTGGAATAAAATGAAATCAGTGTACAAATGTTGGGTCTGAAAATAACTACCAAAAGGAAATTTAGAGGATTATATCAGTGTATATTTGGCTAGGTGATGTGCTGTGTTGGACCTCAAGTATTCATCTTGCAGGATTAAGGGCACTGCAGATTGAAAAAATCTGGTTTTTGCTAGAAACAGATGTTACCAACCCACAGGAAACAGGTTGCTGAACTGTAACAACACTGCGGTTTGGTTTAATACCACATGACCAAACTTATAAGAAAGCAAATAATATTTGCTTGTAATATTTTTTTATTATTGTTCTCCTCAAGTGCAAGAGGGTTCTGTACAGTTTCAAAGTTTTACCAAACGCCCTTAGTAAACTGGTCTTGAAACAGGACTATTGTGTTGGTAATCTCTGATTCACGTCAGAAAAAAGGAGGCCCAGCAGTTCTAGGCATTTTCACACAGAAGACTTAAATTGCTTTCAATTCTTTCTCCTTATATAGGATGGGGAAAATAAATAAAGAAAAGCTCCTTCTGAAAATAAAGAAAAGCAACCTTCCAGGGAAACCAGAAGCAGTCCATTCCCTCTTAAGGGGAGTGGCTCCAGCAGTGATGGTGGTAGCAGTGCCACCTGAGCAATCGCACTGCTGCTGGGACAAAAGTGTTGTGTAGTTTACCTGGGGATACTGCAGGCTATGCAAAGGGGAGTCTGGGAGGCTCTGATCCCCTTTGCAGGCCTCGATGTCATTCCTAGCAACTCCTCCCCATGATTGCAACCTGCATAAAAGCACCTTTTGGTCATCCCAATGATTCAGGGCTGGAAAAAAAAAAGTATTCTTCAGGCAAGTATTTCTTAATTGTTTTGTGAATCTGGTCATGGGCGCTAGATCAGATGTCAAAAGATTATTAGGAAAATTCATGGAGGATGTCTACTCAGGATCAGTGGCAGTATATAAGCCATTGGATTAGAAAGGGGAAAAGAAAGGGCTATTGCCTTAATGTATTCTTGTGTGATCTCCTCAGGGGCCTCTGGTTGGCTGTGGTGGGAAACAGTGCTGGAACTGATGACCTTCAGGTTAGTTCTTATGGAGAGCTAGTAGAAGAGAGGCATTTGTCATGTGAATAGGCATTCAAGCTAATAAAAGTCTTACATTATTGACACTACAAGCTCAAGGTGTTTCAACCCTCAAATGAAAATTCTTTAATAGAGCTTTCTTTGTTTAAGGAAGTTTCTCAGAATGTCAAAAACAGACATTGATCTAGTAGTTAAACTAATACATACCATTTAGCAAAGCAATAGATAATGTCAAAACTACTCCCTAACAGTGCAATATAGGTCAAATGAATCTGTACCTTTGGCTTCCTTTTTCTTTTGTTCTGCTAACTTGCTCCCACCCCAAACACACTTTTTTATGCTCTCATTTTTATGCTTGTCTATTTTTTGATGGGCAAAGTAAGGTCTGGCTCCAATTTGTTAGACAGAGGGCACAATCGTAACCGGGAGTTAGGCCAGCACAAGAGACTTGTGCCAACCCAGGAGTGTTGCAAACGGGCCATAAAGCACATTTGCAGCACTCTTGGAGACAGGGAGGCCAGCATATGGACATGCGCCATTTGCCCTGACTCCGAGAATGGTCCAAATGTGCTTTACGGCACATTTGCAACACTCCTGGGCACAGAAGTCCCTTGTACTGGCCTAACTCCAGGTTAGGATTGCGCCCTGAGGACCCAATCCTATCCTATTTTCCAGCTGTGTCCTATGGTGGGGGGGGGCAGTCACGGACTTCCTTAAGGTAAGGTAGTGCCGGTTTTCCCATCACAGTGATACAGCGACTTAACCACTGTCTGCCCCAGTTTTTTTTTTTGGGGGGGGGGAATTGGGAAGCCCTGTGGACCCATTTGCAGAGCTCCCTGTGTGTTAGAAATGTAAAAAATAAGATCACAACCCACTTCTGGTTTTGCAATCCCGACCAGAAAATGGGTTGCGATTGAGCTCCCCAACCCTCCGTCACTGGGGCAGGCAGTGGTTAATTCCCCCCAGCCCCAATATATGGCTAGAAGTGATGCAATAGTAGCGATCATGTCACTGTGATTCTACTACCCCCGCAAGCACTTACAGTGGTTCCCAAATTCCCAGAGAGTTTGAGAAACTGCTGAGGTAAGGGAACATTTGTTCTCTTTTCCTGGGGCTGCATTATAGCTGCATTAGCACTGGAAGGTTGGGTAGGATTAGGCCCTGAATGTATTTGATGGCTTAATCTGTGTTGGGCCACATGGCCTGACACAGAGGTTCTCAGGTTTGCACCAGTAGTCAGCACAGATGTTAGGAGGCCCTTTGAGAAGGCTTGAAGCAGGCTTGAGGAGGTCCATCCCTTTCTCCTGAGGTGCCTCCTAGGGCTGCCATGGCGCCCATAGGATGCAGTGATACCAGTTTTGGCACAGCTGCTCCTGTGGGTATCAGGCAGCTAAGACCCACTGAGTTCAATGGGACTTTTTCTCAGGTGTGTATAGGATTGCAGTCCTAACTTTTAAAACAGTTACAATAGTTATGCATACCTCTCCATGTGGAATAAACTACCAAAGATTCCAGTGGGTGAGACTCCTCCAGCCATTGCAGTCTCTGCATTATCTTAAATTACTATGACTTTTAGAGGAGGAGGAGGAGGCGCTGAATATTTGTTAAGAAAAAGTTATTTCTTTATATATAAAGCAGCAGCCAACATTTTTCACCAAACTGCCAAAGGACATTTGTTCCAGAAGGTGTCACAGTCTTCTTTAAAGGGTAACTTTGTATGACTTTATCAGTACTGTAGTGTGCTTTGATGTTTTATTATGAGTGCTAGAACACATGGTGTTGATTACTCCATGTCCTTCAAGCAATGTCCTGTTTGTCAGTTCCCAGTCAGATGATGAGTCAGCCAGACCTATGACAAGAGAAACCAGATCCAGCAGAGAATGCTGGAGCCATGGAACAACACAAGACTTGCAATTCCTTTCCCTAATTATCACAGAAAAGCTAGTTTTTATTGTTCTTTTTATAATCTGCAAATTATGGTTGGCCACTAAACTAGTTGAGCACTGCTATAAAAAGCAATGCAAGTTAAATGTAGAAGAATTTCTATAATATACTAGTGTTTGCTGTCTTAACCATTTGTGGTAAACTGGATTGCTCTTGTACAATATTGACACAAGCCTAGACCCTATAGCTACACACAGCATGCTTTTATAGGTAAGAGGCACTTTTTCAAGTGGTATTCCTCTTATATTTAGCTGGGGAGAGCAATTGCCCCTCTTCACCCCTGCACAGTGTCTTTTCTAGTGGCTGTTGCTGGTGGTGGTCTGCATTTTTTTAAGATTGTGAGCCCTTTGGGGCAAGGAACCATTTATCTTTATTATTACTATTTGCCTGTAAACTGCTTTCTGAACTTTGTATTGAAAAGCAGTATATAAATACAATTGATTGATTGATTGATTGATTTTAATGGGCTTTAAGCTGCCTAAATGTATGCAGAATCTCATGTTTTTTTATAAACTGACTTTATTGTTCATCACTAGAGATGCAAGCTTCAAACAAAGTTACTATAATTGAAAGATTAACCAAGTTACTTTTGTGACAATACTGTTGGTTAGCTTCTGAATCCAATTCAAGTGTTGCACTTAATCCTGAAAACCAGGCTTGGGTTTACAGCTTGGGATAGACATATTTCAGCATACTAGGCTGCAGTGGTGTTCCTGAAGGGGGTGCAAGGAGGGGGTGCAAGGGTTTTTT